>JAJHSJ010000009.1:16024420-16158166 GCA_021015155.1 Magnolia officinalis | reverse complement strand
GTGGACGTTCAATCAACACTGTTTTCCTGTGGTGTGGTTCACCTGAGATTTGGGTCCACGTAATTTTGGGCTCGTGCCCTGAAATGAGCTGCAAAAATGAATGGACGACATCAGCTAGCTGGTTGGTGTTTGGGGTCACAAACCAAACCGCGTCCTTTCTCATTCTGACAAGTGACCACCACCGTCCAGTAATCAGACCGTTGGTCTGCCTGCTGTGCCCTGCGATTGATAGATAGAGATTGTCTTTAATAGCCTTTTTTTTTATGTGGACGCTGTCAATCGATTGTCAAGAAGAGATACATTTTGACGGTCCACAATCTTTGACGGGTAAATATCACAAGACATCCCTCTAGGATCTTCCAATCTGGAAGATTTTTGGCGTATGGGCCCATCCACGGTGGGACACAACAGACCAATGGCCTCGATTACCTACTTGTCAGGAGTGAATGCTGGCGTCTGCTCGGCAAAAACGAGGTCCATTTTTCATGAGAAATTATCACACAACGTTGTATGATGTGTCACGTTTCTATGACATCCGATCCGTTAAAAAGGTGGGCCCATATTTGTCTGTCGGACAATATTTCAAAGGTTAGCATCTTTTTTTCTCAACGAATTCATCAATATATTATTCACGGTGGGCTCCATCAAATCAACGGTTTGGATCACTGGACCATGCCTCCAAAATTATGAAATCTGGCCGAGGAGCAGCCTCCCAACCAAAAAACAGAAGATGGGCCCATTCCATAAAGATCCGATCCCCACGCAGAAGATCCGAGTCGAAAGGAGGCGAGTTTCCCGCAACACCTGTTCAACACGACGCTCTGTGGGGCCCACGGAGATGTCCGTGTAAAATCCACTCCATCCATAACTTTCACCAGATCATTTCACGACGAAAACCAAAAAATGAGGAAGATCCAGGACCTAAGTGGGCCACACCTTAGGAAACAGTCGGGATGGAAATGACTGCCATTGAAATCTTCTTTAAGCTCACCCGTGATGTGTATATGCCATCCAATCCGTCCAAACGTTGATTCCCACCAGGGTGACGGGAAAAACATAAATATCAGCCTGATCCAAAACTTATGTGGGCCCCAATAAGGTTTCAATGGTGGATGTTCGGTCTCCAATCTTTTTTGTGGTGTGGCCCACTTGGGTATTAAATCTGACTCTTCTTTTCTACATTATGCTAGCATGAGCTGAATAAACTGATGGACGGGGTGGATTTTACAAGAACATCTCGATAGCTTCATGTTGCAGGAGCTCCCTGAAATAGGTGTTGTATGAAAGTCGCGTCCGAGTCCAAAGGACGATTGGACCCGATCCGACCTTTTCGACCCACCACATCTCACTCATTTAAAAGGCCCGTTCTCTCCTTTCAATCTCTCTAACTCCCTATCAAAAGATCAATCACACCCAACTCCATCATAATCCAAACAAAATCCAATCTGCATCCAAACATGGCCACTGACAATCAGTTCACGGCTGAGGTGGAAAGGATCTTTAAGCGATTCGATGCCAACGGTGACGGCAAGATATCATCATCAGAGCTCGGAGACGTCCTCCGCAACCTTGGATCAGTGTCCGCCGATGAGATCCAACGGATGATGGCCGAGATCGACACGGACGGTGATGGATTCATCGATTTCAACGAGTTCACTTCCTTCTACCTTGCAAACACTGGCCTCATGAAGGATGTATCCAAAATATTCTAAGTCTTGCTTCTTGTTTTTTTTGGACATTATTATCCATTCGGCTCTCTTTTAATGCCCTGTTTTTAGTGTATTTGCCAACTTCCTCGGTCAAAGGTATTTTGGTCAATTGATTAAAGAAATTCTCATTGTTGTATCTTTGTCACGGACGAGGATTAAGTGAGACCCCGGCCTCACCAAAGACGGTACGGCTCTTACCATGGGGCCCACCTAGATGTATGTATTCTGTATCCACTCCGTCCATCCGTTTTTTCAGATAATTTTATGGAATTGTTCCAAAAATGAAGAAGATCCAATTATCAGGTGGACCATACCATAGCAAACAGTGTTGATTGAACGCTCTACCATTAAAAACTTCTTAAGGCGTAGATTAATGTTTCCCTAGTGTTTATTTGCCATCCAATCTGTTGATAAGGTCACATAAGCCTGGATGAATTGAAAAAATAAATATCATCTTGATTCAAAACTTTTGTGGCCCATTAATATTCAATCACCACTGTTTCGAAAGGTATGGTCCATCTTATGATTGGATCTTCTTCATTTTTTAGATACTGCCCTAAAATGATCTGAAAAAACAGACGGACGGCATGGATACATAATTAATACATCAATGTGAGTCCCATGATAAGGGCCACACCATCTTGGGTAAGTCGGGGTCTCACCTAATCCGCTCTCCTTTGTCACTGAAATGTGGGTCCCACGGTAATGGCCACACCATCAGAAAATTTTTCCCATTCCGCATTAAGTGCAAAAATTCAGCGTTAACAAACACGGCCTTAGTTTCGGTGCTTGTTTGAACAGAGGATTACCACATAAATATATTGCGGCGCCGATTCGGTAATGCTTCATTACACCACCATGATGTATATTCTTTATTTAATACGTCTATACATTTTATTTTATTTTTTTCAAAAAATGAGATAGATCCAAATCTCAAGTGGACCACACCAGAGAAAATATTGGTGATCAAAACACTCACCATTAAAAGTTTCTTGAAGACCACGAAAGTTTTAGATCAAGGTGATATTTGCATTTTACCTTGATCCAAAAAGAATGGCATTGGAAAGTTTTTAATGATGGGCATTCAATCACCTTTGTTCCTATGATGTGGTCCACCTAGGATTTGGATCTACCTCATTGTGAAAAATAAATAAACATATACATCATGGTGGGCTTGGAGAGCTTTTCTAGCATTGGGTGCCAGGACTATAAATTTCACTGCCAATTTCCTACTTTCGAAACATATGGATTTAACCCGCGATTGTCATATTTTGGTTTTTGGTTGTAAAATTGTAGCCATGTAATAATTGGCCATTCAAATAAGCCCTAAAAGGTGATTTGTGATGAGGATTATGTCTAGCTTGGGCACATCCACAAAAGGCCCACAAGCCAGTCTACCCATCAGGTGTGCGACATGTATGTTAATCATTCTCAACAAACAAACAAAGGGCTTTTAAGTAATTTTTATTAACTTTTTATGGTTTTCTGCTTTTTAACCTACGTTGTTTCGATGAAAATATGTAAATGCCCTTATGAGGTTGGGTTCCTCAAGGCTAGTTAGGGCTTGTTTGGGAGCTTATAAATGAAGGTAAATAAGAAATGGAATTAGAGTTAAATGAATTTGCAGTCAATGGCTTATTCAATTGTGTTTGGATGGGATAGGATGCATTTGAATATTTCATTATGTTCACACAGGCATATGTAATATTTTATATCAGTTTTAATATTCTAAATTAGTGTACATATGTAATATTTAACAAAATGATTATAATAAGCATATTGAAATATATAATTTAGCCAAAATTGAAGAAATTTTGAGCTTTGAGTGGGCCACAAACGTAAAGATCACAAACAAGCAAATTGCCAACATTTTTTAACTGTCCATGTAGATGATTAACATTTTGATGGTTTGGATCATTCTACTAGTGTAATTTTAGTGATGTACCTAATAATTGGATTGTTTTCAAGTATCACCAATGTATTACATGTATGATGGACATGTATACAGTGACACCCTTGTTTACTCCAGTAACTGTCAAAGGGAGTTCAAAAAGTCATTTCATCCCCTTTACTTCATAATCCTCCCAATGAGAGAAAATTTCATTTATAACCCCATTACTCATTTCATTTCATTTCTTTGCGTTTACTCCCATCCAAACGTACCTCAAATACTATTTACTTCCAATTCCTCCCATATACCTCCATTTACTCTCATCCAAATGGCCCCAAGTAATTTGATCCGAAAACATCACCGGAGTCATTGTATCGAATTTTAAAAAGACACGAATTTTGTAGAGAGTCCATGTCACAAAAAGCTGTGTGAGGCCTACAATGACTTTCATGTGACATCTAATTCATCCATTTAAGCCAATTCATACTTACCAATTGAGAACTCAAGTGGACCATAACACGGGGAAAAGTAGAGATTGAGTACACCTATAACTGAACTTAAGGTTGATCAAGACGATTGGGAAACTTGATCCAATTGATACAACTCGGCATGACTCAATCGAGCAACTCACTTGGTCAACTTTTCTCTTTGTTATAAAAGTAAGACTACGAGAAGATAAGGCCATCTATGAGTGGGCCTAGCCCGCCAGGCTTTTGTGCTTGGTTTGCATCATGCTAGACTTGGGCTGAAGTATTAGGCCTAAGGGCTGGACTCAAGCGTAAAATTCAAGCCCACATATTTACGAGGGCGAGCTTGTACCATAGTAGCTTATCGGCCTGGTCGGAGTACGTCCTAGTCAGCCCATCAGGATCCTCCTGGATAATAATTCTTAACCATGATGGGTAATGGAAGGCTCAGGTGGGCCACCGTAATGATTATGTGAAATCCACCCAAACCACCAAGTAGGTTACATGATGTTACATTTAGGGTGTAAAAATTAGCCTCATCTGTGATTTAGGTGGACCATACAAATGGAAATAGTGCATAGGGCAACAATGACCCTATAAATTGTTTTACTTGGTATGGCCCACAAGAATCACATATGGATTTGTTTTTACACCCCATACCTAAATTTTAGTGTGAAATCTAATAGATGGAGTGGATTTTATTATTATATAACCATCATGGTGGGCTTTGTAATATATCAAGGGTAGATGTATCTCTCCCAACTGCTTCCCTTGTTGTGTGGGCCACATGAATCATAAGTCAACCTGATTTTTTTTGTACCCTGGGCCTAAGGTGGGATTGCATATCTAACTGTCGAAGTGGATTTCACCGACACATTCTAGTGAGCCCCATCAAAATTCAAGGGTGGTCTCCTCCCCACTGTTTCAAATATGAAAAAAAATAATAATAATAATAAAATGGAATTTTAGAGACCCATTGGTGAGTTCTACTCCAACTATTAGACATGTAATCCCACTTTAGGCCCTGGTGAAAAAAACAAAAAATGTTGACTTGTGATTCATGTGAGCTAGATCGAAGGAATCTATTGGGTGAGAGATGTCCACTCTCGTTTTTACAGGCCTGCTGTGATAATTATATGAAATTCACTCCAACCATTGAATGCCACATTGAACTTTAGGCATGGGACTAGAAATGAGGTTCATTAGTCATTCAAGTGGCTCATACGAAGGAAAGCGCCTATATGTTATATCCAATTGTATGGTAAACATGTACATTAATTAGGGTTGATATTTGGGCCCTACCACTAAAATGGGGCAACTCACCAGGTGGTTAGGTTGAATTTCAAATAAACATTAACGTAGGGCGTATATGAGCTGTTTGACTCCTTTGCTTTAATCCAACCCATGCCCCTTGTCCCACAATTTTCCAAGCTTCGACTCTCTCTCTCTCTCTCTCTCTCTCTCTCTCTCACTCAGAAACACTTGAGCTCGGCCTAGCATAAAATTCTTACACTGGGCTTGGGCTTGGGCTTATTGTTTTGGCCCCATCACGAGCCTGGGTTGGACTAGGGCCCATGTTGAAAAATGCATATTGCACAATGCAACTATATTCTAGCGTACGTTTATTTTTATTTATTTTAAGTATTCAAGAATTTTAAATCTTCTTCCACAATAAACACTTCAAATTTAATTATTAAAATATTGCATAAGGAATCCGATGAAGTCTTTGAGTTTACGTGGTGAATGTCATGTCATGTTGAATTTTTAAATTTATAAACTATGATTATGTTACCTCCGCTTGTTAGTTGAGCCACAAAAGCAATGTAGTGTGCGTGAGTGATCCAAGATCTTCATTGCTCAGTCATAAACCGACTCTGTTTCAACACTGAAATCATGGGACCAATTGTCGACATGGTGCCATTGTGTTTGTGGTATAGGTGCATGCGTGTGTAAAAAATAAAGAAAAAGATTCATACTTGTGTTTCCTCGTAAGTTTTACTAGTAAAAAAAAAAAATACTATCATCATGCGTAAGGTTTTAAGTTAAAAAATAAGGCTAATCCAAAATTCGAGTAAGTCAGGCCATAGGTGAGTGGACCTCACCTTATAAATGAATTGGATCATATATAAATATAACTATACTGATAACTGACTAGGGTTTCAAAATAAGGTCAAGGGTTTGAACGCCCCATTGTGATGTGAGTGCAGTAGCAGCAGTGTGAGTGACATTTAACTTGTTGATAAGGTTATGTAACAGCTTAATACAAAAAATTTGGTGGGCGACAAGTAATTTTTTAATGGTCAATCACTGCAGTTTTCCGTTTTCCTATGGTATGGTCCTACTGAGATTCGGATCTATTACATTTTTTTGCCTCATGCCTTGAAATGACATAGAAAAATGGATGGTCGGTATACATTAAAGTGGGCCCCACGGTAAGAGCCACACGTCTTAGGGGCTGTTTGGCGCGTAGGAATGGATGGGAATAGGTGGAAGTGGGTTTGTGAAACCCATAGATTTTATGTTGCGATTATTTGGGACCGTCGAAAGAAGTGGGTTTGCTGGGTTTCTTGGAAGTAATGCCTGGCTGATAGAATTGGCGAATCCTTCCTTGGATAGAGCGCTTGGCCGATGGAATTCTCAATTCATCCCTGGAATGGGAGGTAAAGTGGGAGTTGTTGAAACCCGCTCAATCCAAACATGCTGTGGTATGGGAGTTGTTAAAACTTATTCATCCCATGCCATCCAAACAACATAGCAGAGAATTCCATAGAATTACAAAATTCATGAAATTGGAAAACAATTCCCTGACAAACCCATCATTACTATTTTTTGAATTCCATCCCACGTAATCCCTCCTAATGCCATGCGCAAAACACCCCCTTACAATGCCGGGCAGCATCTCATCTGCGCCTTTACTCTAACATGAGCCAGCGATTCCGAGTGAAGGGGCTCGAGTTGACGGATTTGACGTAAAGCATACAGACAATGGTAACCCACATTTTGTTTTTTTGCATGGATTTCAATCTAGAACTTTTTTTTTTCTAAAGCGTTGGAAGTCATCTTTCTCACACGTAGCACACATGGATGAATTTGCAGCTTGTACCTTATCCAAAGCCATGTGTACATGCAGGCTTCCAATTCTTATCGTGCGCCTCTTGCAGGGAATCCAGACCATTGTTCTAGTGCGTCCCACCACATATGTACCATGCCCTAAAGATCTCCAAATAAGAAGATAATGCCAATCACTGGACATTTTCATTTGAACACGACCACTTAGTTTTTCTTCGGTCTTACCTGTATGGCACAAAATGAAAAGGTTAGATTTTACCCAATAAAGTACATCTCTTCGGCATGCATGGTTCATCCATAGCGTTAAACAACTGATCAATGGTCTAGATTACTGAACCATGGCCCCCACTTACCAGAATTAAAAATTAGCGTACAGTAAGGTGTATCCTGTAAGTCCTCTTTAGACAAGAGCATGATTCGTACATGGGGCCATACTTCAGTGGCCCAAACCATAGATCTCATGATGGCTTCCTTGAAAATCTTCAAAAATTTTGATCCTAACCATTAAATCAATGGCCCATGGAAAGATAGCTTAAGGTGATATACTCAAAAGGAAATGAGTTTCATGAACAAAGTGTTAGTGTGGCAGATTTTTTGGGTGTCCTCCATCTATGTTGTGGCCGATAGTATGAACGGTTTGGATCATTAAAACACATCTCACATGTACGATTTGTATTCCGTCCATTTCTCCTGTGGAGGATGCTAAAATTGTTGGTAGATATTTTCCCTTTTTAAAATTATAAACGTGGCCGCTCTTCAATCACGTGCATCCAATAAGTTACGTTCCAACCGTAGACGTGGTGGGGCATGGCAGACAAGGACCATTCATTTAGTAGTCCCTACAGCAGATGACAATGATCGTCGTCTTTCTCGAACGGTAAACACATTGAATTTACATGGCCCTTGAATTGAATCCACCGAATAAACCTATCGAATTAACGAAATAAAGTAGAGAATTTAAGAAATTTTATTAAAAATCTCTCAAAATAAATGAGTTTATATGTTTAAATACTCTTAAATAAATCTTAAAATATAATTAGAAAAAATAAACAAATAAAAAAAAAATAAAAACTGAAAAAATACACAAATTCGATCAAATTCAATTGATAGAACTGAGTAAAAATTGTCCAACAAGCTTTTCATCTAAATTTGAATTTCCATCGATCAATCAATCGATCAATTGACTCAATCATCAATTGACTCGATCGGTCTGCTCGGTCGACCTTTATAGATTGAACTACGTTGAAACTTTGTTGATTTATTTCTGAATTTTTTCCAGTCCATTTGTGGTAAGCACATGCTTGCTCCATGTTCTACATCAAATCCCCTCCACCTATAAAAAAACTCATCGTCGAGTTATCCTCCGGCTCCCGTCCATGATACTCGTACAGGTTTGTTACATTGAATGTGCGTGAGATCTCCATGTCTTTAGAAAGATCAATAACATAGGCATTGTCATTGATCTTACAGAGTAAAGGTACTAGCCCGATCTTCTTATTCTTCAGCTTGTTGTACGTCCCGGTCAAAAATCTCTCCTTGCGCCGATAAACCATAATGTTGTCGCCTACATTGAACACCTTCAGGTGCCGATGTGTGTCAGTCATTGCCTTATACTTGTCAGGCTTGCAACTTGACCTAAACATCTCGCTTATGTTTCGGTCCGTCATATGTTTTGCAGCAACGCTCATGCCTGAAAGTTTGGGCAATGGAACCAAAATCAAGAGTATGTTTAGGTACTTGTTCGAATACAACTTCAAATGAGGACTTGCCGATGGAACAATTTTGCATATTATTGAATGCGAATTCCACTTGAGCCAAGGCAAAATCCCACTGTTTGGGCTTATCACCCGAGACGCATCGTATAAGGTCCCCGAGTATATGATTTACGACCATGGTTTGCCCATATTTCTGTGGATGATATGCATTGTTGAACTGTAGCTTGGTGCCAAATCACCTCCACAAAGTCCTTTAAAAGTGACTGAGGAACTTAGCGTCACGATTTGAGGTGAAAAATCTTTGGACACCATGTTGTCAAACAACCTCTCGAAAGAACAAATTGGTGACATATGTAGCATCGAGTCTTCTTACACGGTATGAAATGAGCTATCATGGAGAATTTTTCGACCACAACAAACATTAAGTCCATTCCACGCTGGATCCACAAAAGATCTAGCACGAAGTCCATGGACAAATCTTCCCAAGTGTCGTCCTTAGAGGCCTGGCACATGGCATCGTTGTACCGATTTTTCAGCATCTTGTTTCAGTTATAGTCAATAGTAATGCTCCTTCGAGAGAGCTATTGTCTTGTCCCACCTTAGGTGACTATCGAGGCCACCTCCATGTAGCTCTTGGATAACATATTCTCACAAGTTACAACAAACTTCGTGGAATGCACAACCAATTTTTATTAAAAAGGAAATCATCTTGAATATGGAGGTCACTGGAATGACCCTCTTGACATCTAATCAATATTGCGTCCTTGAAGTTTCTATCACCAACATATAGATCCTTGAGGTATTTGAAGCAGACAACCCCGTTGCTCATGGTGACTAATAAGGTTGTACGCTGGCTAAGTGCATTAATCACCTTGTTTTATTGTCCAACCTTATGCTTCAACATGAATATGAATTCCTAAAAGAAAGAAATCCACCTAGCATACACAATGTTAACATTAGCTTGATTATTAATAAACTTAAGGGCTTGGTGGTCCGTATAGAGTAAAAATTCCCTCTGAATCAAATAATGCCTCCAATGTCGCAAAGTCTGAACCACTGCATACAATTCTAACTCATGCGTCGACCATTTCTTCTGATCATCACTAAGTTTCTCATTGTAAAAGGCTACTGACATGCCCTCTTGAGACAACACACTCTCAATGCCAACATACAAAGCATTGCATTCAACTTCAAATAATTTATCAAAGCTGGGAAGTACGATGACTAGAGTAGTGAACAACTTCTGGTAAATTTTAGCAAAACTTATGTCAGCCTCATCAGTCCATTGAAAATGTCTCTTCTTCATGCAATTAATGATCGGTGCCACGATGGTACTTGTCACGCCCCAAACTCGGAAGCCGGGCTCACAAAATTCTCGATCGCCGAATATGGCGCCGATAGCCTCCGTAGTACCCCATTCTTATATCCTAGCGCCCATTCACCAGGTTCCGATCCTGAGATGTTACGAGGAGGATTTTCAACATTAGTTTGATTCGTAATAAGCATAACCAAAGGCATAACCCACAAACAACAACCAAAAACTCCATCACATTTTCACTATGATCAAAATTTATAAGTACAGTGCGCGTAAAGGGAAATACAATGATGATAGACAAAAGCTACAAAATAATCTGTCACGTGCTCTAGCCTCAGTGCTGCTGCGATCCAACGTCACCTGCACGCAACAATCATGCATAAGCTTATGGAAAGCTTAGAGGGTGGTGAAAGTGTGTGCGCAATCTAGTAATACAATTATACAGTATCAGAGTAATGTGGACTATGCTGATGAATTCATAAATACTATTAGTCGTACCAAGGCTATGCGATGCAAGGCATGAATGATATCGGCCATACCAAGGCCATGCGATGCGAGATGCAACTCAAGCATACGAATCCTCATCTAAGTCCACATATCAATACAACTCAACTCTGGAATATAACCAGGGTCTAGTACACTCCAACCAAATTTTCGCCCCATCGCGCGCAACATGGTGAGTGGAAAAGACCTCACTATCCACCTACCAATATCGGACTCGGCTCGTCGATAGCGGACTCATTCCTCGAGTTGGTCAAACTTAACCTAGCTTTGCCCCCTCCTCTAGGGCGGGTAAGGCCGCACCCCCTTCCAACCGACCACGACACAGTGGAAAGCGGGGCCTCCTGGTTATCGACACTAAGCGCCCATGCATCCACTTGGTCCAGACGTTGGAGCAACCTCCTGGTACCATAAGGGTTTAGGGATTTTCACCCAGGGATATCTATAACACCTTATGTAGAACAAGATTTCTGGTATCTAATCCTACCAACCACGATACACCTGTGGAGGCTACGGCCCTGATGTCGTTAGGGCGTACAGTAATCATATCACACAATGCGAAACACTATCCAGTCATGCAGCAATCCTACGCATATCGTGCGCTCATGTAGGGCAACACCGCCTATCCGGGAGCCCATAAACAATCTGCCCGAAGACATATGCTATGATCAGTCACTTCTCATATCAAGCATACATATGATGCATATGATCATGAATCATGGAACTATACTAAATATGTTATATGGTGATGGATTCTGTTCATAACGAAGATGGGCATAGACGGCCTACAAGTATGAGCCGAACAATGGGCCCTAGGGAGAATTATAATGTGGACATTTAACTAACATTATTCTTACAATGTGGACGTCAAACCATCATTGCTCCCAAGGCACGACCGCCATAAACATCATTACACAAACTATGGTAGAGTCACACATTGTAATAGACTTGTGTACATCCTATTGGGCCTCGACCTATGAGCCTCAAATACATCTAATGGGCCTCATATATGTACCAAGGTGGGCCTCAATGGACGGCCACAAATAAATCAAGATGGGCCTCATACATCCCCAAAATCATATTGGAGGATCATTTGGACCATACCACAAATAACAATGGAGATAAAATTTTCATGGTTAAATAAATCACAAGGCCCACTATAAAGTTTATTTTCCAACCAATCTAATCATAAGGTCATAAAGACCTGGATTAAGAGGGGAAGACAAATATCATATAGGTCCAAACCCTGTAGCCCAAGGGTCTTAATGGTGGACATTCAAACCCATTATTTCCTATAATGTGGTCCACCTGATTAACGGCTAGATGGTGTGGCCCACCGTGATGTATTTTGAGATCCAACCTATTCATAGGTTAACATAATGAAGTGAAGACAAATATCAGCTTAGTTGAAAACTACAATGGCCCTGAAAGTTTGAACAGTGGATGTCACTGTCCACATTGATGGTGGGGCCACATCTAGTGGATGGACGATTAGTATATATCACATACCTCATGAAGTGGCCCACCGTCCAGCCATATGGATTGTGTGGACCAGCTCATACATCACGGTGGGGCCTTACCGGCACAGCACAGCGCAGGGGCAGGCATAGATAAAACACATACCGCATGGTGGGGTCCACATGTGTGGAATATAATGTATACATCAGTGGGTGTGGGCCCACCATAACATTTATCTATCATCCAAATCGTTAATAAGGTCACAGGGACCTAAATAAAGAGGAAGAACAAATTTCTTAATGATCCAAAACTCCTGTGACAATCAAAAGGGGTTTCAATGGAAGCCGTTCAATCCCATTGTTTCCTATGACGTGGGCCACCTGAGCTATGTATACGGCCGATTTTTGGGGTGGCCTGCTACCCTAAGGGGGCCCACCAAATGCAAGGTGTAGATGTTCCACACACATCACGGTGGGGCCCATGGCTAGGACCCACGTCCCTAGCCGTTCACGCCCACCCCAGGAGCGCAGCAGGACGCTCAGCGTCTGCTGGCAGTCCTGGCAGAGACCCAGCACATGCACCTCTCTGCTTTGTTTTATTTTTAAGAAAAAAAACATTTTCTACGGTTTTTCCCATGTGGGGCCCACATCAGGTGGATCCACTCCACCCATTGCATTCTATAGCTTATAACAGATCCATCAAGCCTAATATTGAGCATATTTCGGTGTACAGAAACATCAGAGTGAATTTTAATGGTGAAAATTACTGTTTTTTATGCTATGCCCGCCAGAAAATCGGATTGGCTTCCTTTTTTAGCTCAACGCCTAAAATGAGCCGGGGAATGGAATGGATTGTGTGGATTAGTCCCATACATCAAGGTGGGGCCTGCATGAGCAGCCCTCCCCAAAGCTTGAACCAAACTGATTTTGTTTTTATTTCACATCCAGCATCCCTGGACGTTGGACGGTTTAGGCGCACACATGTTTAAGATGGGCCCTGCTTAGGTGGGCCACCACATGGGTACATGGTGTGGATACAACACATATATAAAGTGGGCCCCACCTATGGATGCCTTGGATAAAATGTATGCTTCATGGTGGGGTCCATCCGAGTGGGCCACATGGCCATATCATCACATACAATAGGAAAAAATGAAAGAGAGGGGAAGAGAGAGAGAGAGAGAGAGAGAGAGAGAGAGAGAGAGAGAGAGAGAGAGAGAGAGAGAGAGAGAGATGTGATGTTGGAGGGCTCCGCCACTATGAGCCCTCCATTGCATTCAATCATACATCAAGTGGGTCCCAATACATGTGGGCCTACCAAATTAAAAATCAACGGTGGAGATTACTTCTCCACCAAAATGGAAGGTCTAGATGACCCTATCCATGCATGGAAAATAGACATCATGATGGGGTCCATGGAGAATGGCCCCATCATGGAATAATCATGAGAATTAAGATGGGCCATCAGCCACATCTAGGGTCCAAAGTGAGATCCATACCATCAATCGGTAGGCCTCACTTACCCCATCATAAGAACATAAAAATCTAGCCTATAAAGCACCCACCGTTTGATCTTCTTGGTCCAATGGAACGCCGATCTTCTTGTGCCACTCTTTGATGGAAGATGTTAAGAGTTGAAGGGTTAGGATGAAGGATTTTCGGGATGGAAAGTGGGCCACACAAAGCACACTTTTCTCTCTTAGTGTAGACACCCCACCCAGGCTAACATCTTGAGAAAGCTAAGACAATCCGAGAACCATGAGCATATCCTAAACCAAACCCTAATCTGAACCAATCCCTAATACCAGCCTAAACCCTAACCTTAGCCAAAACCGTGATCCAAACCCTAACCAAACCTAAGCCATCACAAGCCATCGTTCAAGCCAAAGCATACCCAAACCTTCACCCACAATCAACCCATATCTCGGTCCAATTTTAGGTCACAATCGAGCCAATTTTGAGCCTTTTTAAGCCAAATATCCAAAACGGACTTTGTTTCACCCTCAGGACCCAAAAAAGGACCCGCCGGCCAAATTTCAGGAGAAACTGTACCTGAGGTGGTAGTTTGATTACTGCGGGCGGTAGTCAAACTACCGCTTCCTCTCAAAAAATGTGTGCAGAGCCAGCCACACGAGTTTCAGACCCAACCCAACCCGGGCAGTAGTCGGACTACCGCAGGTGGTACTCGGAGTGCCGCCAAGTGCGGGTCGTGTGTGGACATCTGGGGACAGCTGTCCCAGTGTCCGAAAGTCAACTTTCTCCTAGAATTACCCCTCAATCCGAGCTTATTTACTCTTTTACCAACCCCATTAGCTAATGAGAGCATGCCACATGGCGCCTCTCTCTCTCCAACCAATCACCTATTGACACATCAGCATTTACCCCTCCCAAAGTCCAAAATTACCACATTACCATTAGAGAAGGCTATAAATAGCCCTCTCCTCCTCTTATTTCAACACACCCAACAACTAAGAGAAGGAGTGAGAGAGAGAGAGAGAGAGAGCGAGAGTGGGAGAGAAAGAGAGTGAGTGAGGAAGAGAGTGAGGGAAAGGGAAGGAGCTCCCAAGCCCCCTCAAAGTTTAGATTTTTTCAGCCACCCCCTAGCCCTCAACTCAACCTTTCTAACTCATAAGCCTAATCCAAATTGGTCATGGTTCAGTTTATGTTTTAGCCTACTCAAGATCAAGCCAAAGACCCATTTACCTTACATGCATTCATCATGACATCCATTCTCCTCTGCTTCTCTAGATCTCTAGTGAACGTATGCTCTGTGACTTTCCGTACATCAGATCCTGTCACATCAGAAATTCATAGAGACCTAGTCCATTCTCTTTACCTCTTGGCATAAACATCACATCCGCCTTCTAGACACACTGCTGGACGTATGCTCTGTGGTCTGTCGAAATTACAGATCTTTCCACATAGAAATCCACATGTGACTAGTCCTATCATGACCACAACATCCATCATCCCTTGAGATTATTCCACCACACTAAGTAGAGACCGTACGTTTGTACGGGCAGAGAAGGTGCCTAACACCTTCCCTCTTTGTAACCGAGGTCCCTTACCTGGAATCTCTGATCACAGACCAGGAGTTGATTTAAGGAAGCAGAGTCTTCGGATTTCTCTAACCTTATGTATTCCGTGGTTCTAGCCGACCGCGGATTCTAAGATTTTTCGGCTAGTGGCGACTCCAATAATCACAGATCAACCTAATCCCATAACAAATGCTAAATCAGGGTGGACGTCGATTTCCAGTATCCACAGAATGACGACTCCACTGGGGATTTGCTAACTCGTACTAGTTGAGACCCGACTCAAAATAGTGTGGTAATATAATTTTAGGGGATATTCTACATCTGCATTCATACCTTGCATTAAAAAAAAAATTAGGATCGATCTTTGGTTTGTACTCATTCAAGGCTTTCACTCACCCCATGTTTATCCAATCCAAAGTTGTCATGGCAAACCAAAAAGAAGAAACCATTACACCTAAAAGGCACCCCCGGATGACCTGAATTCATGGCTGATAATACCGTATTCACCTCAACCATGGACGAAATAGCCCAAAATATTAAGGCTTTATAGGCCCTTCTTACCCAATGTGTTCAAAAAGAGACTGTTCAAACCATGCAAGTGTCATCACTTAGTGCCCCAGTCATCTCAACTTTCCAGCATCCTCCCCATAATGGGAGTCACCTTCAAGGCCAATTTTTCGCAACTGAGAATATTTTCCAACAACCTCTCACTGATGAGAACCGCTATCAAATACAATCTCCCACAGTCAGGAATCCTAGCCAGTTCCAACATCTTCCTCCTAATAGAAGATCCAATCAATTCCAGGGAGCAAAACCCCCTCTCGACCGATTTCTCCGAAATCGAAGAGCTCTGGGAGCAATTGCGAGAGGTGCAGAGGAAACTACAAAGGCAGTAAGGAGTGGATCATCCATCCACCAAATTCAGGGACTTATGTCCCTTTCCCGATGCCAGGGTACCTCAAAACTTTAAGGTACCAAAATTCAGGAGATATGATGGTACGGGGTGTCCTATGGACCATTTAAGAGCATTCTGTGGAGAGCTTAATACTATGACAGGTAATGACGGAGCGTTGATCCGTTTATTTCAAAAATCCTTGAAAGGCGATGCATTAGATTGGTACACGTCATTAAACTACCATCGAATTAAAACTTGGGAACAACTTTCTCAAGCTTTCATTGATCGTTTCGTGTACAATCTTAATGTAGCGCCCAAAAAGGCTGATCTTGTTGCCTTAAGGTAGAGGAATGATGAGTCATTGTCAGCTTATGTTGGACGGTGGTGGGCAATGGCCACCAGAATGAAAACACCCATTAATGACGAGGAGCAAATCTACATGATCATCCACTCGGCAAACCCGAGTATCTCTGGATACCTCGTCTCGTATCTCTGGATACCTCGTCTCGTATCTCTGGATACCTCGTCTCGTATCCATATGCCAACTTTGCCCAACTCATTCGCGCCGGGGAACAACTCGAAGCCGGAATAAGGGCTGGGACAATCTCTCCCTGGTGGCCTCATCAGGCCTCCCCAGTACAACGGGTAGTGGAAGGAAGGCTTACTGGATACGAGAATGGTAACGGAAGTGTTCCTGACCTCTATCTAACAGAAGAAGACAATCTTGTCGCTTATACCCAAGGTGCTCAATTCGCTCCTCAAGAGGGACAATGGCAACAACAACAGCAAAGGGAGATTCCTCAGTACCCAAATCATGGTCAGCAGATGAGGATGGCCCGGGAACCTAGGCAGTTTACACCGATAGCCCAAACTTACAGTGAGATACTAGCCACGCTAGTTCAAAAGCAAATACTTACACCGCTACTGCCTAGGCTCCCCCCAAACCCTCTGCCACCAAATTATAATGAGAATGAGTACCGTGCATACCACCAATCCCGAGGCCACACAACGGACCGTTGTTTCGCCCTGAAACATGTGGTCCAAGATCTGATTGACAACCAAACGATTGTGGTTACCTCTCTTGCTATTGCCACCACCAATTATACCCTCCAAAATCCCCTGTCATCGTATCAAGTATGCCCCAGCTCATCAGGAACCCCTACTAACAATATCAGTCAAGGAGAGACACCCCCGGTCAATCCAGTCCAATGCATTCATTCAATCACTACCAGCCCAACAACAATACCCCCAAGTCTACAAGGGGCACACCCTACCAATCCAATCCATTCGCTCTCAAATACGCAAGGGGCATCTCCAGCTGGTCCAGTCTCCATTCCCCCAAGTCTACATGGGGCACGCCCTACCAGTCCAATCTATTCACTCTCAAATACGCAAGGGGCATCTCCAGCTGGTCCAGTCTCCATTCTCCCAAGTCTACAAGGGGCACACCCTGCCAGTCCAATCTCTTCGCTCTCAAATACGTAAGGGACATCTCCAGCTGGTCCAATCTCCATGCCCCCAAGTCTATAGGAGCCACCACAATCAATCCAGTCCATACATCCTTTGCCTCACAAGGGGCACTATCTGCCTATCCGACCTTTGTTCCAACTGTCATGCCCCAAGAGAAATCTCCTTCCCCGACCAACATACCGCGTGCCCTAGCAAAATTAGGGTCCAGCTTCAATCATGTTGTAACTTTCCAAGAAGGGCATTCTACTGCTCAAAGAGCCTAGCTCTCCTCAGTCTTTGATCCGTCAAGAGAAGAGTCTAGGACGAGTGGTTCCTGCCTCTAGGAGAAAGGTCGAGGAAGAGATTAACATCGAGATCTTGATTAGCCCCAAAGCATCAACCATCACTTTTCAGGTCTTTGACATCGCAACTTCATTTTATCTCCTCCCTGATTAGTCTTAGATCCATAGATTCAAGGCTATCTCTTCAATTCTTCACCAAAAGGCCAAGTACATTTTTGGAGACAAAGCGCTGACTGTTCTGGACGATCCCGAACAAATCTTTCCGATTGAAGCAATCAACCGTCAAGAGCTAGATATCCCGATCATAAACATACAATGCTCCGACGAGGACATTCCATGCCATATCTTAAGTTTGAAACAGTGAATTGCATATCTCTTGCATGTCCCATCGGATTAAACTATGTCTTCCCTTCAGTCGAGCACCAACATTTTTATTATCAGCTCGAATATCAAGAAAATGCAGACATAAGAGGACTGGGATATCAACCTCTTATGGGTGAGATACCAAAGCACAGATGTACCGAAGGAGGGCAAAATCGGCAAAATGAGGATGATCCCTTTATCCACACATTAATCAGATCCATCAAGGAGGAAATCATCTATCCGGTGGGCGAGCCAAGATCTACCATGGAGGATCAAATGAGCAGAATCAGCATAACTGAGCTATTTGAAAATGACTCGGGCAAGGGGCAAGAATTGCCTTTGATTAACTGGACCACAATTTGGATCCCACTTGAGCTGGAAGAATCTAAAGACTCGCAATGCATCGGGGATGAGCTGAGGAAAGTGACATCCAACACCAACTCAGAGCCCATTCTTAAACTCATCACGACATTTGGGCACGACAATGAGGGCCCACCTACTGATCCGTTTGGCCCTGCCTCCTGAGGGGAGGGAGTGCAGGACAATAGCTGGTTCGTAAACCCCAAGACGGCATAATAAAAAAAATAATGTTTGACTCCTCGAACAGAATCAGGCAATCCATGATTCACATCGCTATCTTTCTCAAAAAAAAAAAAAAACAAAAACAAAAACAACAAAAAAAACAGAAAATTCTCAAAAAGCCAAAAACACTGGATATTTTCGAAACACAAAAAAAAAAAAAAAAAAAATCATATACTTGTCAAAATCCAAAAAAAAAAAAATCAGAAAATTCTCAAAAAGCCAAAAACACTGGATATTTCCGAAACAAAAAAAAAAATCATATACTTATCAAAATCTTTTTTTTTAAAAAAAAATCAGAAATTTTCAAAAGGCCAAAAGCATTAGATATTTTCGAAATGCCAAAAAATTCAGATACTTATCAAAATTCAAAAACAACAGAAATTTCTCAAAACACAAAAAACAATAGAAAATCTTTCAAAACCCACAAGCAATAATGTGCCAAATGCGTCTGTTACAACACCCAAGTTTAAAGTTGACTCATATGAATTCGATTTGGAGTTAGATTTCAAACTCATGGGTTTGAACGAAGCCCAGGATGTGGAAAATGATGATCCAACTCTCGAGCTAGAGGATTCCCTCAGAAAGTTCAAAACAAAGGCCAATGTCGTCATGGATGATTTTGAAATTGTGAACTTGGGATCCCTTAAGCTCCCTAGAATGGTACGCATCAAGAGATCCTCGCCTCCTGAATACAAGCAGACGATGACAGAATTCCTGAGACCCGAGGCTATCTAACTTTGGGTTCTCCTATGAAGCCTTACCCAGAACAAATGAAGAGTTAATCATACACCATCTGCAATGAAGCCTAAAGTCAAGCCCAACAAAGCTGTCAAGATCATGCCCGAAGTCTACGATGGAGTCCTACTGATGAACGATGAAGATAAGCTATTGCAGCATGTCAAGAAGTGCTTCAAATATTTAAAGCTTGCATAACGGATCCATGTGTATGCTTCAAGTCTTTATAACCTGACAACACTCTAGCCCTTCTTCATTATGGGGTGTGGACATCATCGAAAGAATGAACTCGAAGGCATCCAATGGTCATGAATGCATTCTCGTGGCAAACAAAAGCAGGTGGCCCAACATCCTACATCATGGATACAAATGAAGTAAGAAGTCAAGGAAAATGATTGGTGGTAAGCTCGATGCAACCAACTACATCTTGAAGACATAAAGCAAACAATGATAGCCAGGACCAACAACAAACAAATCTGAAAGAAAGGTTAGCAACATGGTAATCATGCACATCTTATCATTGCGCCTATTAAATCCAGGAGGCAACTCCAAGCCATCCTGAGACGGTCCGCTAATCATCCACGAGGTTCTTCCAGGAGGTGCCCTTCATCTCACAATCATTAGGGGCAAAGATATTCTAGAGCTCGTCAACGCCGACAAAGTGAACATCTATCATGGGTAATCCTCCCTGACTATGTCAACAACCACAATCGTAAAGCTAAAGTCAAACGACAAAATGTTAGCATCCTGAGGTACATTCTATCATCATTCCTTCCTTCCAATAAGTGTTCCAAAAAAAATTAAGGGTTAAAAAAAAAAACTTTAAAAAAAATGGACAAATAAAGTGCGCAGTCCAAAAAAAAAAAAAAAAAAAAAAAAAAAAAAACAACAAACAAACAAACTTCAAGATCGTGATTGAAGAGTCGAACCTAATAAGTAAGAACACAAGTCACCAACGCATTTTCCCTCAGGATAGTTTAACCCAATGTCAACAACTTCAAGAGTCGAACCTAATAAGTGAGAACACAAGTCACCAACCCATTTTTTCTCAGGATAGTTTAACCTAATGTCAACAACTTCAAGATCGTGATTGAAGACGAAGTCAGGCAGCTTACTAGTCGGCCGGCAATGAGTGAAGTCTAGCCTCCCGCCTCCGTACAAGAAAAAGAAAAATCAAAAGAAAAGTATCATGTCTAAGCAAAATGGGCGAGGTGAAAACCTGAAAGGGCGCCTCTAGTAAAAACAGCGGGCATGTAGCGGACTTGCTGAATACCTGAAAAGGCACCAAGGGTAAAAAGAGCATAGCTGCCAAGGGGCAGTCAAGAGCAAAAACTCGGAACATGGTAAAAATCTGAAAGGACGTCATGAGCAAAAATGACAAGAAAGCCAGTCGTGGTGAAAACCTGAAAAGGCGCTACGGGCAAAAATGGCTAGAAAAGAAAAAAAAAAGAAAACAAAAAGTGCAGGAACATGAGAAGCCAAGGCAACAAGCAAAGTGAAGAAGCACAAGGAAAAGATAAGTCTCGGATCAGAATTCTGCCAGACTCTACCCAAATTCAAGGGGCATGATCCTAGTATGCGCTACTCTCAAGGAATCGGGATCCCTAGCAAATAACTCAGAATACCGGATTCGACATGCGCTAGGTTCAATGTTCTGATTCCACCATCCAAGCACAAATCCAAACACAAGCAAACACCGACAAATTTGGCACAAACAAAAATTTTCATTTCTTTCAAAAAGTCTATGTGTACATTGTTTTCCTTCCTTTACAAGAATAAAAACAAAAGCATTCATGCATATACAGGACAAGCAGCCAACAAGTCAGAGATCCACAAAGTCAAGTTCAAAGCCCAAGAGGCCCACATCTCAAAGCCCCAGAGGCCCACATTTCAAAGCCCCAGAGGCCAACATTTCAAAGCCCACAAGGCCCATAAGTTCAAAGCCCAAGAGGCCCACATCTCAAAGCCCCAGAGGCCCACAAGGCCCATAAGTTCAAATCCCAAGAGGCCCACATTTCAAAGCCTACAAGACCCATAAGTTCAAAGCCCCAAAGGCCCACATCTCAAAGCCCCAGAGGCCCACATTTCAAAGCCCCAGAGGCCCACATTTCAAAGCCCACAAGGCCCATAAGTTCAAATCCCAAGAGGCCCACATTTCAAAGCCCCAGAGGCCTACATTTCAAAGCCCACAAGGCCCACATTTCAAAGCCCCAAAGGCCCACATTTCAAAGCCCACAAGGCCCACAAGTTCAAAGTCCCAGAGGCCCATAAGTTCAAAGTCCACAAGGCTCACATGTCAAAAGCCCACAAATCCCATTGTTCAAAGGCCTATGGTTAAAAGCCCATGTTTTCAAGCCCATTTCTAAGGCCCACATATCCAAAGCAAGGCCCACTACACAAATCCGATTTCAAGGCCCATGGTCCTAGGCCCACATGTCCAAATCAGACTCATGTTCCCCAATTAGTTCCATTAATTTATTAGTGGAAGCCATTTGACTTTCTAAAATAAAAACCGAACGACGATACCCACCCGCGAAATCGAACAGATATTTTCCAAAAATCCAAAAAAAATATTCAAACAAAATCCCTGGGGAGTCTAGCTCCAAAGAGGATAATTTTCAAACAAAATATTTTCAAAAAAAAAAAAATTTCAAAAACGCACGTGGCGCACAGTACACTGAGGAATCTTCCATATTCTCCAGTTACGGTCAGTGCAAACAGTTAAATAAGATTCGATCCCCTCCAGTTTCCCGGAGGATGATCGAATCCGTACATGATACACGTACGATTGACCCGATCTCTATATTTGGACAGTCGTACGAATGCTAGTAGAAATGAGTGGATCCATCTTTGGAAAGAATAATCAAACTCAAAGTGACAACAATCTATTGTAACCAAAGTATCAGAATCAGCAGACTTCATGGCAAAGGATTACTTGCACATACCTAGTCCGGGATGTTCAGAAAATTTGATTGAGTCCAAGTCGGCGTAGTGAGTTCCTCGTAAGGCCGCACCAACGCGCAGGGCAGCTAACCACTTTGACGATCAAGTGGAACGAATACTCCTAGGGTGATTACGTAGCAAAAGAATGACAAACCAAATAGTACGGGAATCCTCGTAAAGTCGCACCAACGCGCAGAGGCTCTACTTTTCAGACTTACCCTCCAATGCTATTAACAATCGGACATGAAAGGGTTGTGATTGGTGACCTGTAAAGCCGCGATGAATGCGCAGGGGACAATCACAACGTTTTCCTCAACCCTCATGATGTGTGCAAGTCATCTTTTTCCAAACAGTCAACTGATAACGATGCAATGACAGACAACAGATTCGAATCACTATCCTTTCTGACCAGAAGGGTGGGGTGTCCACTTGCTTTGACCTTCGGTTACCCACAACCTCGATCAAAGAGGGGCATCTGTAGACACCCCACCCAGGCTAACATCTTGAGAAAGCTAAGATAATCCGGGAACCATGAGCATATCCTAAACTAAACCCTAATCTGAACCAAGCCCTAATACCAGCTTAAACCCTAACCTTAGCCAAAACTGTGATCTAAACCCCAACCAAACCTAAGCCATCACAAGACATCATTCAAGCTAAAGCATACCCAAACCTTCACCCACAATCAACCCATTTCTCGGTCCATTTTTAGGTCACAATCGAGCCAATTTTGAGCATTTTTAAGCTAAATATCCAAAATGGACTTTGTTTCACCCTCAAGACCCAAAAAAGGACCCACCGGCCAAATTTAAGGAGAAACTGTACCCGAGGTGGTAGTTTGACTACCACAGGCGGTAGTCAAACTACCGCTTCCTCTCAAAAAATGTGTGCGGAGCCAGCCACACGAGTTTCAGACCCAACCCAACCCGGGGCAGTAGTCGGACTACCATAGGTGGTACTGGGAGTGCCGCCAAGTGCGGGCCGCGTGTGGACATCTGGGGACAGTTGTCCCAGCGTCTGAAAGTCAACTTTCTCCTAGAATTACCTCTCAATCCAAGCTTATTTACTCTTTTACCAACCCCATTATAAGCTAATGAGAGCACGCCATGTGGCGTCTCTCTCTCTCTCTCCAACCAATCACCTATTGCCACATCAGCATTTATCCCTCCCAAAGCCCAAAATTACCACATTGCCATTAGAGAAGGCTATAAATAGCCCTCTCCTCTTCTCATTTCAACACACCCAACAACTAAGAGAAGGAGTGAGAGAGAGAGAGAGAGTGGGAGAGAAAGAGAGTGAGTGAGGAAGAGAGTGAGGGAAAGGGAAGGAGCTCCCAAGCCCCCTCAAAGTTCGGATTTTTCCAGCCACCCCCTAGTCCTCAACTCAACCTTTCTAACCCATAAGCCTAATCCAAATTGGTCATGGTTCAGTTTATATTTTAGCCTACTTAAGATCAAGCCAAAGACCCATTCACCTTACATGCATTCATCATGACATCCATTCTCCTCTCAACCTCCCTGCTTCTCTAGATCTCTAGTGAACGTACGCTCTGTGACTTGCCGTACATCGGATCCTGTCACATCAAAAATTTCTAGAGACCTAGTCCATTCTCTTTACCTCTTAGCATAAACATCACATCCGCCTTCTAGACACGCTGCTCGACGTATGCTTTGTGGTCTGCCGAAATTACGGATCTTTCCACATCAGAAATCCACGTGTGACTAGTCCTATCATGACCACAACATACATCATCCCTTGAGATTATTCTACCACACTAAGTAGAGACCGTACGTTTGTACGGGTAGAGAGGGTGCCTAACACCTTCCCTCTTTATAACCGAGGTCCCTTACCTGGAATCTCTGATCACAGACCAAGAGTCGATTTAAGGAAGGAGAGTCTTTGGATTTCTCTAACCTTACGTATTCCGTGGTTCTAGCCGACTGCAGATTCTAAGATTTTTTAGCTAGTGGCAACTCCAACAATCACAGATCAGCCTAATCCCATAACAAATGCTAAATTAGCGTGGACGCCGATTTTCAGTATCCATACTTAGAAAGGCTTGGACGTCCACCACTTTTCCTTGCTTGGAAAATATGTTTGAGAAATGAGAGAGAGAGGGTTGTAAGGAGAGAGAGTGATGGGTGATGGATGTGAGGTGAGTGATGCGTGAGGTGAGAGACTTGTTGACTTTTAGGGTAGGTTGCTTGACTTTTGGAAAAAGAAAGCATGGGTTGCTCTTGTACTTGACATGAGGTGATTGATTGATGGGACATGTTGTAGAGATTTTCTTGGGATTGCAAACGCGTGGTGTTTATTTGAAATAAACGTCTACCCACATCTCCTGGCCAGGATATCAAATCGGTGTGCTAAAAGCGGCGTTGGAACCGCTGCATCGGGATACGACTTAGAGTCTCGCACAAAAGTCGATTACAGGTCGCAGGTTGCCGAAATTCATCGGGAAGGATCGTGGAAGTCGACGGAATAGTACGGACTAGAATACAGGTCTTACAGTACTGAAGTTCCTCACGAACCAATGATAGAACATCGCCCACCTATGAAAACTTCGCACTTTGTGAATGTTTGCTGGAACCATCCATTCTCTGATGGCTTTCACCTTTTCTTCATCAACACAGATGCCCGTGGATGTCATGACAAGGCCCAAAAACAAGAGGCTCTCTGTTAAAAAACTGCACTTCTTCATATTGAGGTATGACTTGTTCTCTATGAGCGCTTGAAGCACCTGTCTAAGATGCCCAACATGGTTTGACTCGTTCTAACTGTATATCAAAATATCATCGAAATAAACTACCATGAATCGTCCAATGAATGGTTTTAAAACCTGGTTCATCAACCTCGTAAACGTACTAAGCATATTCCGAAGGGCATAACTAACCATTCATACAGACCCTCATCGGTCTTAAATGTTGTCTTTCACTCATCACCAGGCTAATACCGGATCTGATGGTAGCTTCTCATCAAATCCAGTTTGGAAAATAGTTTTTAATACCAAATAGATGCTGGGAAGGGCGTGATGAGGATGATCGCCGTCTTCTTCAAACAATAAACACCTTGAATCCACAAGCCCACCTTGAAGCCACAAGAGAAAAGTCTTAAATCCACGAGATAAATAAGAGAATTTGAGAAATTTTATTAAAAAGCTCTCAAAATAAATGAGTTTGCATGCTTAAATACTCTTAAAAAAACCCTAAGACACAATTAGAAAAAAAAAAACAAATAAGGAAATAAAAATTGAAAAAATGGATGAATTTTTACATTCCATCGATCGATCGATAAATTGATCGTAATGGCGCAAACATCCAAAGACTTCCATAAAATTGAATTTGTTTTGATCAATTGACTTGATCGGTTGATCGATCAAACTAGGTAAAAATGATCCAACAACTTTTTCATCTAAATCCGAATTTCCATCGATTGATTGATCGACTCGATTAGTCTGCTCGATTGACCTTGATTGATTGAACTATGCTAAAACTTTGTTGATTTCTTTCTGGACTTCTTCCAATCCATTTGTGATAGGCATGTGCTTACTCCATGTCCTACATGTAATAACCCGAATTAATCTTAACCATCCAATTTTAACCATTGATCGACGTACCAAATTAGTCCAATATGACCGTTGATCTACATGATCAACCTATCCAATCTCAACCATTGATATGAACATATTCGAATCTAATTATTTATTGAAAAATAAATCTAACCATGCATCTGACCATTCATCTAAAGATACACTCATCTAACCATCCATATGTTGAAAATCATTGGAAAACTTGCCCTTGCATCTGAATTGACGGTCCATCTTGTTGGTCATGTGGCTACCCACAATCCTACCTTTCTACTTAACTGCATAACTAATGTGAGCTCCACACCAAAGGTGTACACATCACTTCTTCCACAAACCACCGTTCATCACCATTTCATTTAACCCATCCTCATATTGTACTCGTTTATCCCACCTTTTATACATATGTACACCTTTCATCCACCGATCATGCACCAACTTATCTAACCATATATCCATCCATTAATCTATTTATACATCGATCCGTCCATCCATCTACATCATCCATTTATGCACCATTGAATACATCACAACCACACACCTGCACCAAACACATCATGCACAACAATCACTTGCACACACCTATCACATGTGTGGCATGCACATACATGTGGCACATGCATGCGATGCACATGAGATGCATGGTGCATGTGTGCACTAGACTAGCCCACGTTGCAAAAAAAAAAAAAACCGTGATGAAAAGGAATGCAAAACCGAAGCATAAATGCATCATGAATGTAACGCCCTGAAAATCAGGGGTCGAACATAAACTCAACTCCCGAGTTCCAGAACATCACTTATGCAACAAAATGAATGATGATTGGATGTTGATTGAATTTGTGCATTGAACATGAGTGAGATTAAGCCAAAACAGGATATCATACTCCAGAGACAGTTAAATTTGCAAGCGGAAGACTGTGATAGATAGATAAAATATATAAATTATGATGAGTCTCCAGAGTGTGATAACATTACCAGGTTAAATAAATACAAGTGCAGTTCTAGAATATACCAAATGTGAGGAAGTGTAATGCTCCCTATCCCATGTACCATAGCCCCGTCAATACAATATTAGGTCTTCATTGACCTGCCAGAGAGATACAGATAGGAGAACTCCTCCTATCATCACAGAAGTAGTCCGGCTCTGCTTCACAAGCATCGCCATCACCTGAAACTCAACAAATCTGGTGGGTGTTCGGAACACCGTCCCGTAACGTGGGAGTGAGTGATCAACTCAGTGGAACAGTAAAGCATAAGTTAACATGTTATCAAATCAATCAAGCAGTAATGATAAAGCAGTACAAATCAAGCATTTCTAACTACTCTTTTTAAGTGCAAAAATGATATGACATGATGCTGTATGCCCTTGCCAAACCACCCTCAAGCGACATCATCTTACGTTCGCGAATGCTTACTCCCTCAGTGCGCCACATCTACAAAGCACATGCGGTGCGATGATGCTCATGATTACCAAGTTTTTATTAGTCCATTTCAAACAGCAGTATTGGGAAACTAAGGTACCTCCCTTGTATCATTCCCAAACATGATCCATTCTAGGGTCGTCAATCCTAGATAATCTCATACGATAATATGGTTTGAGAAGCGTAGTGAAGGCATCGCAAAGGGCTCATCACCCGTCAGCGCGGATACAGATCTCACCGTATGCGGCTCAATTGCTGGCCGTCAGCTCGAGTACAGGTCTCACCGTACTCGGCTCAATCACTAGCCGTCAGCTCAAGTACAGGTCTCACCGTACTCGGCTCAACTCACACTCTAGTTGCTGTGAAAGACTCGTGGCCAATCACAGACCCTTGGAGTGTACTCGATGATACTACGGAGGACTCGTCGCCCGTCAGCACGAGCACAGATCTCACCGTACTCGGCTCTCGCCGAGGTATCGACAGCTCGAATACAGTGTCCCATACCACCGTATTCGGCTCACGAGTTGGTTGCGCAATGGTCACTACGGGGAGGCACAAGGCCCCAGCGTAGGCCGACAGCTCGACCACGGTGTCCCATACCACCATGCCCGGCTCATGCGACTTAGCGGATCTAGGTACCATGGTTAAACGGGGATCGCCACTGGTAAGTTTGGTACCCTAGGTTCAAGCAGTAGCGACCAAACAGGGTGAACATGCATAAGGCAGATCGGGTTACTTGATGAGCTCGACTAGCACGATCGCCCGTTGAGCTGCACGACATGAAGTGCATAAACAACTTCGTGTGGCCTAGCCACTGCCGACAGGCAACGCACGACTCGAGTTCGTCGAACACATCCCACGTGGCAAATGAATCTCAACCACGAGTTCAATCCCGTTACCGATTGCCTGGACTATAATCATAGTCCCAAACACAATCAATTACAGAGATATAAAGCAGTAATAGATCAGGATTCAAATCATACAATCAGTCTGGTATTATCCGTTTAGGGCTGCCAGGGCTGTTGCACGCACTCGTTGCTCCGCTCCCCCATCACCCATGACGGATCATACAACATAAATATAAATTTAAACATATGCATTACATAATTAAAATCATAAAACAGTTGAGCATGTTATGAATCACAACACAAGCATGAGTTTGTACATGTTCAAATCCTAATCACACAACTATTAAAGGAGATCATACACATAGTGAAAAGAGGTTGAGAGTCATACCTCAACACCCTTATATATTACAATTTGCTAACTACTACACATTCAGACATTTCAAGAAACACTTAAACAACCATACATCAACATACATGACATATGTCGATCACATAGGCATTAGGCCAAATCCTTTCACTAGGGAGTTGCCCCAATCATAACACGCGTACACTCACGACGGATAGTCATGGCAAGCAGGAATCCAAGTTCCATATCCATTCCGTCATTTCCACAAACACTTGGGCCACACATTTTAGCATATATAGTGTATAATGGCCGTGGCGTGATTTAGGGCAAATCCTTTCGTCAAAGGGGGTATCGCCAATACATCAATCATGAATCCATGACAATTAGTCATGGCGAGCACGAATGAGAATTCTATACTCATTCAGCCATTTCCACAAACACTTAGAATACACTATTACAACATACATGGTGTATGTTAGTAAAACATGTATTAGGGTTATCCTTTAGCCAAGCTAGTATTTTATCCATGTATAATATATTACTACAGCAAATAATCATGATACATACATCTCCAAAATTTATACGTATACAGTATTTCTAGAATACACAATTTCAACATACGTAGCATTTACAAGTGAACATGTATTACGGCGATTCCTTTCGCCAAACTAGTATTTTATCCATATATAGTATAATCATACATTAAATAAACATGTTAAACACTTCTCCAAAAAAAATACGTATACGGTATTTCTACGTATATCTAGAGTATGTGAGATTCCATATTCTACAATGTTAATCGAAACAGGAAACGGAAAGCACTTTGTACATGTGCAATTGCATGCAGATCATGAATCTATCATTATCTGACATTGAAAGCGTTGAAAAACGTAACCTATACACCTAAAGTCCGCACCTTTTGTCGTAGAATCGTAATGGAGTTGATAGGTTTGCTAAGCTTCCGTATGCGGCAACTAGGCAACCTAGAGAACGGAATAGGTTAGCTATTTCACAACCTACAACAGTCTAAACTCCAAAACAGATTAGGGTTAGGGTTTCTTACCTAGAAACGGGGCTGGAATCGCCGGGAAAGCGATGAGAAAGGGATGGTGCAGCCCGTGTGGTGGCAGGGAACGACGGCAGGGAGATTCTCCCACTTCTCCCTCACTTTCTCTCTCTTTTCCCTCTCTCAAATCCAAATTCGTATGGCTGGAATGGGAGAGGGTTTAAGGTCCTTATATAGCCTCAAAACTCACCGAAATAGACTCCTGTTCAAAGGTTACTGCTAATATAGGTATTTCGTCACTTTTCCAGCTCAAAAGAGAGGTTCTGGTGGCCCTCCTTGAGCCAAACGTCAGACTTAAGCTCACCACACATGGATCTATGAGGGATTACGTTTTCGACTCGAACGGATTCCCAGATCGCACGTGGCGGGCCACTTTCAGTTCAACGGTCAGTGGGCCACGATCCGAAATTCCAAGTACATGTAAATGTTCCTGAAATTTTTCCTGATCCGAGGGTGTAATTTGGTCTGATTCTGACGGTCTGGTTGCTTAATACTGATGCGCAAGCGAAAGGTGCCAGATCACTATTCCAGATATTTTATTTTCAAAAGGAATAGTGTTTTTTACACACCCTCGCTCCGGATCGAAATAAATGGCCGTGGGACATCGGAATCGCCTGATTTTTGAGATGATTGTCAAGCCCAGTGGGGCGGTCCTGGTTCCTTAGCTTCGTGTTAATCGGACTCCCGATGTGCGATCTAGACCTCATACGAAGTTTCGTTTCAGTCCCGAGAGCAGACGGGTAATGAGTTTGGCTCTAGACTTTAGGGTAACCTAGAGTCACATGTTTTACAAGTTTTGGGTCTTGCAGATCGTATTTAAAGCGATCCCAATGGATTTCATGGCTAATCGAGTTTGCACTTAGTTAACTTTGTTAAATTTCTAAAGGATTTAATCCTAATTGTTTTCTGGTTGAGATGGTACTTAGGCCTTTGTAGTTTGTATATAAAGTGATCCAAGTTTTACTACTTAGCTAGTTTAAGTTAGTGTCTAGGGCGAAAGTGCTTTGAAAAATTGAAGGCACAAAGTAGTGAAGGGTGGGATTTGTGAAGGAAATGGGTTAAGAAGCGATTTTTGACTGTGGGATTTAGTTTTGACAAGTTGGTAAGGTCTTAGGATCGACCCAATGCCTAAGGACGTCTAATCCCAAGTTAGCAAAAATCCGGGATGTTACAATGAATGTTTTGCTTGTGCACGTGTGTAAAACGGGACTATAAAGAGGAAGGAGCAGCCATTCACCAAATGTGAATATGGGAAGTTCATTGGGTTGGGTTGCTTACACGTGAGATAAAGAGAGAGTGTTGTTGTCTTGATGTGAGGAAGAGAAATGGGTTGCTTACATGTGAGATAGAGAGAGAGAGAGAGAGAGGTTGTTGGTTATTCAAGTTGGAAAGAGAGGGAGAGAGAGAGGAGAGAGAAAAAGGAAGAAAGAAAAGGAGGAGAGAGAAAAAGGAAGAGGAAGAAAAGGAAAGAAAATACTTTTTTATATATAAAAAGTGAGTTTCTCTCACTTGATGTTATAAAAATGTTATTTATTTATTTATTTATTTATTCATTTGCACTTATAATTATTTTTTTTGCCATCTTAAATCTCACGCCCCAAACTCGGAAACCGGGCTCAGAAAATTTTCGATCATTGAATCCGGCGCTGACAGCCTCCGTAGTATCCCATTCTCAGCTCCCGATACCCATATGCCAGATTCTGATCCTAGGGTCTTACTAGGAGGATTTTCAGTGGAAAATTTTTTTTAAACAGTTAATCTGTTTAGGCGGTTACACTTTTGTTCATGGTAACAACGCATATCGAAGAGACAAACCTGTTCGACATGTCACACATAATATGGTGCACCAGCTCAACAGTAATGAAGGAAGCAATAGCAAACTCTAACAGCTCTTGTATGCATCCTGAAAAAGTGTAAGTCATATGTATGAGCAACCACAGCTCGTGAGTCTACTGCGTGCCGGGAGTAAAATACGTCTTATCAGGGCGCTTCCGTAAAGACATCCAAAACAACCATAGGCATATTATCAACCAATCATAGGTGAGTAGGTTATCAATCAATCATGTCGTACAACTATACAGGTTATCATAAAGATGACATCAATAATAGGCATGTCACTCAACAAGCGACCATGAATCATTAAAATAGACAATCATCATGAATAAGATAATCAAATTTCATTTTCTACAATATGACATACGATGGAAGGGCAATGACAGAGTTGGTGTGTGGAGTCGGGATGATAGTACGTGGTATTGCAAGCTGTGGTGTCCATCACAAGGGACTTCTATCCAAACCAGACCCATACCTAATTGGATAGGTAGACTCAATGTGATAAACTCCTGATCTCAGGTTGGTCGCGTACCCAATCGAAATTATGGCCATAACGAAGGTTCACATAATGATTTAGTTGCACACCACCAGCCCGAGTGGATAGTGAATGAATGAATGAATGAGTCAGATGTTGAGTACATAACTCTTACTCAGTAAGTCCACATATAACCACCACAACGCTTCCGATGTGGGACAAGGTTCCGCCCCACTGTATGCACAATAGTCTGTCAGCACAGTAGCCTGTCAACCACTGGTAGCTCACCCAAGCCCTGAGGACCCGTCCACATTAGCGTCCGCCCACGTGTGTCCACCCACGTGTGCAACAGTGACGGGGCGTCACAATATCAGTACCGTATATCTCTGGGATATCACCGGGGTCTAGTACAATGCTGTCAGCCATACCAAGGCTATGCGGTGTAAGGCCTACGTTGCCAATGTCATATGCAAGATGCAATGCAAGCATGTCAGTCCTCATCAAGATCAACATATCAGTACAGTTCATCTCTGGAATATCACCGGGGTCTAGTACACTCTACACCAGATTGCCGCCCCAACTTGACACGCAACCATGTAAGTGAAAAGACCTCACTACCCGCCTGACCAGTAGTCTACCAATATCTACTCAGCTCATCGATAGTGGACCTATTTCCGAGCTGGTTAAACTTAGCCTAGCGTTGCCCCCTACCCTTGGGCGGATAAGGCCACACCCCCTTCCAACCGATCACGACATAGTGAGAGACGCAGTCTACTGGTATTCAGCACTTGGGCGCTCATGTTTTCACTCGGTCTCGACGTTGGAGCATCCTCCTGGTAGCATAAGGGTTTAGGGACTTTCACCTAGGGACATCTATGGAGCCCCAGTGCTAGAACCAAAACATTTTCGGTGTCTAATCCTGCCAACCACGATATACCTGTGGAGGCTATGGCCCTGATGTCGCTAGGGCGTACAGTGATCATGTCAGACAAATACGAGATGCACGAGTCATACTATCCAGTCATGCATCAAACCTACGCGTACCGCGCGCTCATATGGGGCAACTTCGTCTCTCAGGGAGTCTCAAAAATAACTAGCCCAATGACACATGTTATGATCAATCACTCCTCATAACAAGCATGCAAATGATGCATATGGGCATGTATCATGATGTTATATTAAGCATATTCTCAGTGTATCCTACTAGACTAGGTACACTAGCATGACTACTAGATATAAACAATAATCGGTCTAAACACAAGAATAGCCAATGTGACGTGAGGGTCCATATATTTAAGTGTCTTCAATAGCACATTAAGGCCCTATACCTCTTGTGAATACTTAACAAATGGCCACTAGGGCTCCTATAACAAGCACATACATGAGATGCATAGGTTATGGTGGTACACAAGTTCTAACTTGTATCATCATTATCATAGACATCATTCAACATCAAATTTATCCTCATAATATGTATCATGCAATCATGTGCATAGAGTACATAGCATATAGGGATTCACATGCATCATTAATATCATGGCCATTGTCCAATACTGTCATTATACATGCCCTAGGCATTAGTTGTCTATCATGCATAAGGTTATCATTACGTCCACCAACATCATTTATTTATCATTATCCACGTATCAAGTAAAATATGGTTTTCTTATCCACATTATCATCACGACAATCAATACGTGCAATATTATCACTTGGATATCAAGCATGGTGGTCAACTAGCATGTTTTGTCATCATGCATATATATATATATATATATATATATATATATAATATCATCATCATTACCATGATGATCATTTTCACTTCATGATTAACATAAACAATATCATAAGTGTTATAAATAATTACTCATCCATCATCAATGCATATACTCTAATTTACCATCCATTAAATCATATCTATCATTTCAACTAATAACTCACAATCATCATTATCATGTTACCATACATGTATCATCATCTCACCCATCACTAGGTGCGTCCTACCTAGTGTGGCTTCCACACTAGACTTGAACTACATGCAAGGCATGAGGTCGTATAGGTCAAGTGTGAGACCCGTATCCTAGCCCGTACCGTTTCGTAGGCTTTCACGGTCCTCCCGGTCGAATTCTAGAGACCCGGGATCTGTTATCGGCATTTGTGCGCGATCCTGAGTCGTGTCCCGTATATCAGAGTCGGCTCAACTCGAAACTTGTACTCTAGCAACCGCGCCGTCATTGCGGTTCCAACGCCACGTCTCGTGCGTCAATGCGACACTTAGATCATAAGTTGTGGCCCACAAATTGTAATGATTGTAGATTGCACGTTGCGGGACCCACTTATTGTAATGACACAATTTTCTAAGCCATCATGGGGTGATGTGCTAGGTAATCATTTCCTTTCCTTTTTCCAGAAGTCAACACCCTCCCTTACCAAGAAATTAAGGATGACCTTACATCATTATTTCAAGCCATGACATTTTCCTCTCTCTCTCCTATCTCTCTCTCCCTCCCTCTTTCCTTTTCATTCTCCATTGCAAGAGCCATGGACGTCCAACCCATCCCAAAAATCCAGCCCTCTCCCACCTTAGATCCCTACCAATCCAACCTCTAGATCGTCATCTTCACCGTTGAAAGGGCTTCATAGAAGCATTGGAGTATATGGGAAGAAGAAGAAGAGTAAGGTGGGTGCTCCTCTTTTCTCTCTTTCTCTATCTCCCCCTTTCTCTCTCTTTTTGTTCCTGGTTTGATGGCCCACCATGGATGTATATTTAAGATCCTTGCTGTCCACAAATGGGATAGCCTTGCTGGACCGTCCAAGGCCACCTTGCTGCGATTTTAGGCAGGCTTGGATGGTGGGGAAAACACCAACGTTGGCTTGATCTCCAGTCGTGTGGACCCCACATGGGCCCACTGTGATGTATGGGTTTTATCTACACAGTCCACCCCTCTCCCTGATCGCCCAGACCATGGGATAGGCGGTCCATTTCCAGCTGACCTGCTGCTATCTAGCAGCAGGCGTTGATGGAGAGGGAAGCACAAATATCATCTTGATTCAAAACTGGTGGACTGGTGGGTCACACTAACGTGAACCCCACCTTGCTGGAAGTGTAGAGCATCCACACCATCCAGATCCAGAGCCAGATGGGCAGATCCAAGGTCCAAAGTCAGGCAGATTCACCTGCTACTGGACTGACGTCCAGTAACTGTTGGATCTGTTGCGTGACTATGGTTTTAACCCACTTTGTCCATCTATCGTGTGGCCCACCGCGTATATATGTGCATCCGAAGTTGTCCATCTGTACATCCAGATCCAGCCATCTGGTGGGCCGCACCACAGCAGCAGTAGCAGGACCATCCACCTGTTGACTGACTACCTGTTTAAAGGGAAACCATAAGTATCCGCTTGATCCTTTTTGTGGGGTGGCCCACCTGTGTGGACCCTGCTATGAAGTATGTACTGTATCCACGCTGTCCATGTGGAGAGATCATTTCAAGCTTGGGCCCACGATTTAGCCAGATCCAGCAATGCAGACCGTCTATCCTGCTAGCCCTGTTTAAAGGGAAAGACACAAATATCAGCTCGTATCTGGAGCTGTGGGCCACACGTGTGGACCCACTTGATTTCCCACGTGTGACTCCACCGTCCAGCAGCCAGGACGGTGGGTCCCACATGGCAGCCGTGTTATATCTAGACCGTCCGTCAATGGACGTCTAGAGGCTGGGCGTTTGTAGATTAAAATACTCATACATATAATATTATATAATTATTTATTATATTATATGGGGTGGCCCACACCATGTGGGACCCAATTGAAGTGTATGTTGCATCAATGAAGCCCACCGTGTCACGCCCCAAGCACGAGGACGGACAATTCGTGATGCCCCGAATTCGGCACTCGACTTCCATACACCAAGTCCAGAGTTCGGCGCACCACAAGGAAGATTTTTGACTAATTATATATATATATATATATATATATATATATATATATATATATATATATACACATATAATAATACCTGAGCATGAAGATCCATGATCAAAATGCCAAGCAACACTCTTCATTATAAATCCTAATGGTTACAAATACAATGCTTTCCAAGGGTACACAACGTCAACATTGTCAAATCGAAAAATAGATACAATGCATCGAGAAAGCTAAGTCTTCCAAGCTACTCCTGCCCTGAAAAAATAAAATGGGAAATAGGAAGCTTAGGCAAAAAGCCTAGTGAGTACACACGTGTGTGCAGTGTGTTGTACATGCAAACAAGATGGATATGCCACGAAGAAATCATGTATGGCGAAAGGCATATAGTACGTAAGGTATGATGTTAATGTCAATGCCAATGCAATACATATGCATCATAGTAATACTCCAAGTCAATGCTACCAGCATCACCAAGTCATATTTTCATTTCTCCTATACCACAACCATAGCCATATTACATGCATCCGTAATCACATCATCATCGTCGTATTGTCATGCCATAATCATACAATATCGGAAATACTGGTAATATCATGAATTATACATTATCATAGTAAGCGGAAATACTGACAAGTCCATGAGTCATACAATATCAGAGTACGCAATACAGATCAGATATTCAAATAAGGAGTCATAAAGAGCTAAATATCAGATATCGAGGATGCAATGCAATATAAAATTCTTGATGAGTTCACGAATACCGTCAGCCGTATCTAAATACAGAAACACAGTAACCCAAGATGCCATATGTCGTGGATGTAATGCAATATACGATGTGAATGGAATGATCATGCTGGAGTGAATTCGGGATGATAGTACGTAGTATCGCAGGCTATGGGGTCCATCACAAGGAACTTCTATCTAAACCAGTCCCATACCTAAATTTAGATTGTCAGACTCAATGTGGTAAACTCCTGATCTTAGGTTAGTCGCGCGCCCCAACTGAAATCCTGCCTGTTGCGAAGGTACACGTAACAAATAATTACGCACTACCAGCCCGAGTGGATAATGAGTGAATGAATGAATGAGTATGCAACTCCTGCTCAATCAGCCCACATATCAGTACGGTTCATCTCTGGGATCATCACCGGGGTCTATAACACTCTACGCAAGCTTGCCGCCCCTATCCGAGAGCACAAATGGGTAAGTGGAAGAGACATCACTATCCGCCTGCCAATATCGGGCTCAACTCATCAATAGCGGACCCATTCCTCAAGCTGGTCAAACTCAACCTAGACATTGCCCCCTTACTCAGGCAGGTAAGGTCACACCCCCTCCCAACCGACCACAACACAGTGGGAGACGCGACCTACTAGTATACGGCCCTCATGCGCTCATATATATCCACTCGGTCTTGACGTTGGGGCGTCTCCTGGCCACGAAGGTTTAGAGATTTTCACCCAGGGATATTTATGGCGCCCGTATGCTAGAACCAAACATTTTCGGTGTCCCATCTGGCCATCCATGATATGCCTGTGGAGGCTACGACCCTGATATCACTAGGGCGTACAGTAGTCATATAACAAAATGCGTGATGCATGAGTCATACAATTCAGTCATACTTCAATCCTGCGCATACCGTGTGCTTATGTGGGACGACTCCACCTATCAGGGAGTCTCATAAACAACCTGCCGTATGGCATATGCAATGGTCAACCACATCTCATAACAAACATACAGATGATGCGTATGGGCATGTATCATGATGCTATATTGTCACATACTCATAATCGGTATCAATAACCGGCACCGACAATCGGCCTCGATAATCGGCATCGACAATCAGCCTCGACAATGTGGACATTTAACCAACATTGTCCCCAAGGAGTGACCCACATAGATCCTAACAAATAGTGGACCCATGGCCTCACACAAGGGCCAAATATATAACACCATGGGCCTCACTCAAGAGTTTAATACACATCACGATGGGTCTTTCCAATGGGCCTTAAACACGGGCTGAATACACATCACAACGGGCCTCAAATACGGGCCGCATCAATGGGCCGCACACGAATGGGCCTCATACTCATCAAGTGGGCTACATCAATGGGCCACACTAATGGGCCTCATACTCATCAAGTGGGCTACATCAATGGGCCACACTAATGGGCCAACCGCTTTACTAAACTTTCACATAGTCAGGCGACCAGTACCACAATTTCACATAGTTTAGCAGTCACCTAAGCACCACATAATCATATGGTTGAGTGGTCACACAATGTCGCTCTACTTGCCATTATTAAATGATTTAAGGTCACATGGTTACTTATCATAACTCATACATCTATGGGCAACCAATTTATTAAGCTCCCACATGGTCAGGTTGCCGATGCCATAATTTCACGTAGTATCCTAGTCTAGTGACCGCATCTCAACGCATTCAAGGCACAATCACAAGCATACCCACTATTTCCGGTTACACTAACTCTTAAACTGTAACCACTCAATACTTCATATGGAGAATGACTCAGATTCGATGTCACATAATCAAGAGGCCAAAAACTAGTTTCCATCACATCAGATATAGTTTAGTGGTCCCCGCATCTGCCTCATTTATGAGCATAATGTAAGGGTTGTATTTATGTCGCATGACACCGAATTGAGGGCCACTCCATTATCAAGTTGTATAATCTAACCTATATCATAATTCTTATGACTAAGAAAATCTGCACGTATAACCCAATTGTTCATGGTTTGGGTGACTATGGCTATGCCCATAAGCACGTGGTCATAACATTGGGTGGTCAATAATGCCACCTAACTTCATATAGTTGGTTGAACTTGTGTGAATTTCGAAATCATACGGTTAACCGCCCACATATACTCCACAATTGCATTTGATTAGGTGGCTATACATACGTCACATGCCCACATGATTAAGGGGCCAAATACATATCGCACCCTCACACATCTAGAGTCTACCTAATTGTTATAATTGAACATGTTTATGGGTTTAAACACATGTCATATGATTCTACTACTTAGGACTGCACTCTAACCAAAGTGCCAAGTGGTGAAAGGTTGTGCACTCGTTATATAATTAGGTATTCTAAGGCAGCAACATAATACAATGCATGTCACATACTAAGTGGTGAAGGGCTATACACATAACATAATTTCACATGTTTTAATATAGCATACATTTAATACATGTGGATCACGAACTCTTGCCGAAGAGGACCAATGGTTGGCCCAAACAAGACTACTACTGATGGGCCCACATGACATTCACTCAAAATGGGCCTTAACATTCTTGGGTCTACACATCAATGGAATTCAAATGGGTTCTATGTGGTGGAGAAATTTTAACAGATATCGGTACCATTCACATATCAATCCAATTTGCATAATTAATAGGCCACCAATCCATGGTGGACCTGGGGCTAATACAGTGACGCCCCGTCACTGTAGTCACATGTGGGCGAGCACACGTGGGCGGGCACACATGTGGGCGGGCCCCAAGATGGCTGGCAGGCTACTGTGTGGCTGGCAGGCTACTGTGGCTGGCAGGCTACTGTGCACACAGTGAAGGTGAAGCTTTGTCCCACATCGAAAGTGCCGTCTGAAGTTGTGGTGGTTATATGTAGAGTTGTCACCCTATGTTGTATGAGGCCTTTTGGGGCGAACCCAAGAACAAAACCGTGCGGGCTGTGCCTAGAGCGGACAATATCATACAGTGTGGGCGTGGGTTGTTACAAATGGTATCAGAGCCGAGGACGGCTCTGCCCTCGGTGGGGGATATTGTGACGCCCCGTCACTGTAGTCACATGTGGGCGAGCACACGTGGGCGGGCACACATGTGGGCGGGCCCCAAGATGGCTGGCAGGCTACTGTGTGGCTGGCAGGCTACTGTGGCTGGCAGGCTACTGTGCACACAGTGAAGGTGAAGCTTTGTCCCACATCGGAAGTGCCGTCTAAAGTTGTGGTGGTTATATGTAGAGTTGTCACCCTATGTTGTATGAGGCCTTTTGGGGTGAACCCAAGAACAAAACCGTGCGGGCTGTGCCTAGAGCGGACAATATCATACAGTGTGGGCGTGGGCTGTTACAGGTACCATTCACATATCAATCCAATTTGCATAATTAATAGGCCACCAATCCATGGTGGACCTGGGGCTAATAAAAGTCAAGTCAATCTATGGCACATGTGGGCCACACCACACACAAAAATTGAGAGGATTACCCTCCATTAAAACATTCATGATTACTTGTCAGGCCACTGAGGCGTGGATCACAAATCCAGCCCATCCATTATGTGTGTACCACTGAATTGAGGGGTCAGTCCAAGTTTCTGATGCATCCAAATTTCAATGGACCCCATAAGTGCTTTTATATACTTGAGCTTCGAGTTGCATGAACGGTTTATGGAGATCAAAATTACATGGGTCCCATAGTGATGTATTTACTATATCTATACTATTTATCTATATTTAGAGATCATTATAGAGGATTATCCAAAAAAAAAGAAGAATCATAACCAAAGATTATCTGGGCCTCACCTCAATTAGTAGTGAGGATAATGATTTCACCGTTGAACCATTCACGGAGCCCACCATAACGTTTATTTTCCATCCAATCTGTTCATAAGGTCACAAAGACCTGAATTTAAGGGGAAAAACAAATTTCATATTGGTCCAAAACTTCTGACCCAAAAAGGGTTCCAATGGTAGACGTTCAATCTCCTACTACTTTTGTAGAGTGGACCACTTGACAGTTAGATCTGTTTTATTATTATTATTTAAAAATTTATATATATATATATATATATATATATATATATATATATATATATATATATATATATATATATATATATATATATATATATATATATATATATATATATATATATAAAGCGTTGAGATAAGCTCGCCAAATGGATGGATGGTTTGGATATAACACACACCTCATGATCAGACCCACAGAATTTGCTTACATCAAAACAAGTCTTTACATGTTTTTAGATGGTGTGGGCCACCTGAGTCCCGTGTGCAGCTGATTTTTGTAGGATCCCATCATTTAGAGGGGAGTCGTCAAATGCACGGTGCTGATGTTCCATATGCATCAAGGTGGGGCCTGTGGTGGGGCCCACTTTCTTTCATCGTCAGCAGCAGGACGCTGCTTGTTGCAGCGTCAGACGTTGGCAACAACACCGTCAATTTGTTTGCTTTTTATTTATTTATTTATTTATTTATTATTATTATTATTATTATTTATTTTTTTTGTAGGTGGAGCCACATAAAGATGATCCAGTCTGTCTATTGTGTGTGTCCCACTTGGTGGAGGGGTTGGTCTAAGTTTCAGGTGCATCAAAATTTCAGGGGGCCCCAGCAAGTACTTTTATATGTTTTAGCATGTCGTCACATGATTTTTTATGGTGTGGCCTACCAGGGAACTGGATTGACATCATTTTTCGGCCCAATGCCTAAAATGAGCCTGGGAATCGGATGGTCGATGTGGATTACATATATTCACCATTGGTGGGGCCACTTGTGGGCCCACATCCCCTGTCCCTTTGTGTCAAATGGCTGGGACGCTGCTGCCAAGCAGCGTCTCTCCCTTCTTCTTCCCTTTTTATTTTATTTTTTTGTACGTGCATGTGTGTGCATGGTGTGTGTGAGTTTGGCCAGCCCAATGGGCCAATGGTTGGGTGATTTGGATGTCATACAAACATGTTGGTGGGGCCCACTATCAATGGGTCTCACATGAACTCTATAATAAATAGATTTTATATGTTTTCTCCTTTGCATCCACACCATTAATAGCATCATCGTCATTATTGCAATTATATTCACCATCAATCATACTATCTTCATCATCCACACCATTAATCACATCATTATCATCAAATCATTACCACTAATAATCATACAAATAATAAAAAAGAAAACAAACCAAGAGTGGAGTGGGTGTACTCACCTTGATGAATTAGATGGATGGTTGAGATAGATAGAAGAGATGGAATTGATGGAGTTGATGGCCCACCAAGATCACTCCTCTCTCTCTCTATCTCTCTCTCTCTCTCCATGAGTAGGAAAATGGTAAAATGCTAAGGGTTGAAGGGAGATATGTAGAGAAATTGTTAAAAATGTGGTTAGATTTAATTAATGTGATCTTGGTTAGCTTAAATTAGGATTATATCAATTAATTCATGATTTGCAATTAATGGTGGATTAAAGGAGCATGGGATGACATGGTGTGATGATGTCATGCTTAAAGTATGGAATGGAGAGGTGTTGACTTTGGGGAGACATGAGAGATGGGAGGTATGGGTGTGTGACATCACACACATGGGTAGAGATTCTCTTACCCATGTGTGGCATGTGCATATGTGTATAATATGTATTGTGCACATGTGTGGAATGAAGTACATGGCGCCTTGCACACATGATACACTAATGATTCTTCACGGCGTATCTCACTAACGGAGTATCGTATAGACGCACAGGTGGTACCTATGCGACCGTAGTGATGGGGCGGTTGATATGAGATAGGTTTCGAGGTCTTGGGGTTCCGGTCAGTCGGGTGTGTACTATGAATGGTTAATCCATGTCTAGCTAAGGGCGTCAATCATTGTGTACGTATGCATCGAAAATGGTACGGAATGGACAGGGTATTACACACCGTCCAGCAAGGGATGGTGGGGCCTGATGTGATGTATGTAAAAGCCTCACCGTCCATCTATTTTTCTATGAAAAGGGGTGCACCATAATGTGTGTGCTGTACAGCCACGTCGTCCATCTGTTAGATGTGTGGACCCCACACGTGATGAATGGGTTGATCCCCACCATCCATCCTTTTTGTTGACCAAGTGGTGGGACGCACCATGACGTGTGTGTTGTATCTACACCATCCAGAGGCCACCGTGATATTCATGATTTTCCCACACGTGGGACCCATCTTGTATGTGTATATACACACTGTCCAGAGACAGGGACTGGAAGATTTCATATATATTTAAATATATATAATAATAGATATAAAGTAAGTTTAATATATATTATATTAACTGGCTGGAGGGTCACACGTGGGACCCACCAGATACATGTGTTTTATCCACTGTCCATCTGGACGTGGACCCACCTTTATGTATGGTATGAACCACACCGACCATCTGTTTGGACGATGTTGTGCAAAGGCCACTATGATGTATTTGTTTCGTCCACACCGTCCAGATTGTGTTGGACGGTGTTGGACTATGTTTGGAAAGTGTTGATCATCATTAGAGTGTCATGTGCCCCATAGAATGACAGTGTACTGTGATACACATGTTACACCTACAACTATTGAAATGATTTTTGGTGTGTTCCAAGCCCACTTGAGGCCCATTGGTGCGGCCCATCCATGAGGCCCATTATAATGTATATTTGAGGCCCATGTGCAAGGCCCACCTGTGATGTATATTTGAGGCCCATCTGCGATGTATATTTAGGCTCAAGTGATGCGTGTAAGGCCCATGTCATGCGGCCCAGGTGATGTATTTGAGGCCCATGTGATGGGGCCCACCTGTTGAGTATTTACGGTCCATGAATTGTGGTCCATCGTGATGTATTCGTGGCCTATGGGCAAAGCCCATTGTGATATATATTAGGCTCATGACGCGTGACCCTTTTAATATATTCGAGGCCTAGATACGTAGCCCATTTGATGCATATGAGACCCATGTGTAGGGCCTACATGTTATGTATTTGAGGCCCATGTGCAGGGCCCACCTGTTACGTATATGAGGCCCATTAATGCGGTCCACTTGATGTATATCGAGGCCCATGGGTCGTAGCCCATTGTGATGTATTTGGGGTCCATGGGTCGTGGCCCATGGTGATGTATATTAGGCCCGTATGAGTAGCCCATTGTGATATATTTTCAGCCCATATGATGAGGCCCATTGTGATGTATTTTTGGCCCATTTAGTAAGGCCCAATGAGATGTATTTTTTGGTCCATATATTGCTGCCCATTTGACATATATGGGGCCCATATATTACAGCCCATTTGACATATAACATGAGATCCATAAGTGAGGCTCAATGCGATGAATGTGCGAACCGATGTAATGTGTGATTTCACTATAATGTATGTAACGATGCTTATGCGGGCCACTGCTTGGGAGCGATGTTGGTTAAATGTCCACATCGATGGGCAATGATGGTTAAATGTCCACATTGTGACCTTTTCAAAGGGCGATTGTTGAGACCGATTTCGATTATCAAGGCCGACTGTCGAGGCCGATTCCGATTGTCGAAGCCGATTCTAATTGTTGAGGCCATTTCTGATTATTGAGGCCGATTTTGATTGTCGAGGCTGATTCTGATTATCAAGGCTGATTGTCGAGGCCGGTTCCGATTATCGAGGCTGATTCTGATTGTCATGGCCGATTTTGAATGTCGAGGCCGATTCTGATTGTCGAGGCTGATTTCAATTGTCGAGGCCGATTCCGATTATCGTGGTCGATTCCAATTGTCGAGACCGATTTCGATTATCGAGGCCGATTCCGATTCTGATTGTCAAGGCTGATTGTCGAGGTCGATCTGATTGTCGAAGCCGATTGTCAATGCCGATTATGAGAATGTGACAGCATAGCATCATGATACATGCCCATATGCATTATCTGCATATTTGTTATGAGATGTGGTTGATCATTGCATATGTCATTGGGCATGTTGTTATGAGACTCCCTGATAGGCAGAGATTGTCTCACATGAGTACACGGTATGCGCAGGATTGATGCATGACTGAATTGTATGACTCATACATCTTGCATTGTGTGTTGTGATTACTGTACGCCCTAGAGACATCAGGGTCGTAGCCTCCACAAGTATATCGTGGATGGCCAAATGAGACACCGAAAATCTGTTACTAGTATCGGGCCGCCATAGATGGCCCTGAGTAAAAATTCCTAACCCTCTTGCTACCAGAGGACGCCCCAACATCTAGACCAAGTGGATATATATGAGCGCATGAGGGCCGTATACCAGTAGGTCGCGTCTCCCACTGTGTCGTGGTCGGTTGGGAGGGGGTGTAACCTTACCCGCCTGAGTGAGGGGGCAATATATAGGTTGAGTTTGACCAGCTTGAGGAATGGGTCCGCTATCGACAAGTCGTGCCCGATATTGGTAGGCGGATAGTGAGGTCTCTTTCACTTACCCAATTGTGCGCTCGGATAGGGGCGGCAAGCTGGCGTAGAGTGTAATAGACCCCGGTGTCCCAGAGATGAACTGTATTGATATGTGGACTGATTGAGTAGGAGTTGCATACTCATTCATTCATTCATTCACTCATTCACTATCCACTCGGGCTGGTGGTGCGCAACTAATTTGTAACGATTCGGAAAATTCTGTACAATGCCCCAAGTACCACCTCAGGCAGAAATCACTTAGGATCAAATCCTTTAGAAATTAGACAAAGTTAACTTAGTGTTAAACTAGATTAGCCATGAAATTTGCTTAAATCACTTTAAATACGATCTGCAAGACCCAAAACTTGTAGAATCATTAACGCTAGGTTACCCTAAAATCTAGGATCAATCTCATTACCCAGCTGCTCTCAGGAGCACATTGAAACTCCGTATCAAATATGGACCGCACATCCAAGGTCTGAATAATACGAAATTATAGACTTAGGACGCCTTGCTAGGCTTGATAACTATCTAGGAGATCAAATCCAGATTATGTCCCACGGCTATTCGCTTGAGCCCGGAGCGAGGAGTGTGAGAAACCCTGGTTTTCTTTATAAATTAAATCAAATCTAAGTAATCTGAGAGTTGATGTTTGCGGGCCAAATATAAGCAATCAGACCGTCAGAATCTGACCCAAATACACCCTCGGATCAGGAGAAAGTTCATATACATGGCAGTGTACTTAAAATCCCCGATCGAGTTTCAGTGACCGTTGAACTGAAACTGGTCCGCCACGTGTGATCTGAGAATCCGCCTGGAACGAAAATTAACTCCACCTAGATCCAAGATTGGTGAGCTTAAGTCCGACAGCGCATAGAAAAGGGGCCGCCAGAAGTGCTCCGTTGAGACGGAACAGACCCACTTTGGTTATAACCTAAGTATACCTTGAACTTAGGTCTATTTCGGTGATGTTTTAGGCTATATAAGGACCTTAACACTTTCTCATTCAGCCCATACAAATTTGAAGAAACCCTAGGGAAGAGAAGAGAGAAAAGAGAGAGAAAGTGTGAGAGTTGTGGGAGAACCTTCCTGATACTCTGTCCTCTTACTACACACGCTTAACCCTCGTGATCTAATCGCTTTTCTGGCAATTCCAGCTTCATTTCTAGGTAAGAAAACCCTAACCCTAACCTGTTTTAGGGTTTCAATTGGTTCAATTAGCGAAATAGCTAACACTACTTGTGCTTTAGGCCGTTCTATTGTCATGGGAGAAGCCTTAGCATTCCCACTAAAGTTATTACGCTTCTATGGCATAAGGTGCGAACTTTAGACCTATAGGTTATGGTTTTCAACGCTTTCAATGTCAGATAATGATAGATTCATGATCTGGGTGTAATTGTACATGCACAAACCGATGTTCATTTTACGTTTCGGTTGCGTATACAAATTATGATGTATTGTGCATTCTGTATAATTGTAGAAAATACTGTATACATACAAATTTTGAAAGTATGTTAACCATGATTAATCACTGTATGAACATGCTATATATATGTATAGTACTTACTCGGCGAATGGATTCGCCCTAATACATATTTTTACTAGTATACGCTATGTATGTTAAAAGAGTGTATTCTACGTGTTTGTGAAAATGTTTGTAAGAGTAAGTACTTAGATGATTGTGCTTTAGGTAGGTGTTGAGATAGGATTCTCAACTAACGTAGAGATGTATATGATTTCCTCCATGTTGGTTATTTAATTTAACCGCTTACTTATAAAATATATGTGTTTGTATTTCCTGTTTATTTTGTGCTTTATGACATTTTTTATGACATGCCTGTTAACATGCTTGAATTACTTTGTTTATTCTGCTTTACTCTACATGCTTCTGGTTAAGGATTGATTGTGATTGAGGCTATGATTATAGTCCAGACAATCGGTAACAGACTTGAGTTCGTGGTTGAGATTCATTCGTCATGTAGGATGTGTTTGAAGAACCCGAGTCGTACTTCGGTTGGCGACAGTGGTTAGGCCACGCGAAGTGTTTATGCACTTTATGTCGTTCAGCTGGTTGTACGCTCATGCTAGTCAAGCTCGTCAAGTAACCCGATTTGTCTTATGTATGTTCACCATATTTGGACGCCTCTATTTGAACCTAAGGTACGAACCTTACCAGTGGAATCCCGTTAACCGTGGTACCTCGATCCGCTAAGACTCATGAGCCGGGCATGGTGGTATGGGACACCGTGGTCGAGCTATCGGCCTACGCTGGGGCCACGAGCCTCCCTGTAGTGACCATTGAACAACCAGACTCGTGAGCCGATTATGGTGGTATGGGACACTATATTTGAGCTGTCAGCTTACACTGATAAGGTGATGGGGGAGTGTGCAACGATTCCGTGTAACAGCCCTGACAGCCCTTTGTAGTGACCTCGAGCGTACTCTGAGTCTACGTGGAGGCGACGACCCTTTCATAGCAACAAGAGTACAAAACTAGGCCTGTATTGATAAGGTGATAGGGGAGTGGTGCAACGATTCCATGTAACAGCCCTGACAGCCCTTTGTAGTGACCTCGAGCGTACTCTGAGTCTACGTGGAGGCGACGACCCTTCCGTAGCAACAAGAGTACAAAACTAGGCCTGTATTGATAAGGTGATGGGGGAGTGGTGCAACGATTCCATGTAACAGCCCTGACAGCCCTTTGTAGTGACCTCGAGCGTACTCTGAGTCTACGTGGAGGCGACGACCTTTCCGTAGCAACAAGAGTACAAAGTTAGGCCTGTATTGATAAGGTGATGGGGGAGTGGTGCAACGATTCCATGTAACAGCCCTTGCAGCGACCTAGAACCACACATCGTATGAGATTATCTAGGATTGACGACCCTAGAATGGATCTTTGTTTGGGAATGATACAAGGAAGGTACCTTAGTTTCCCAATCCTGTTGTTTGAAAGGTATTAATAACAACTCGGTAATCATGCTCATCATCGTACTACATGTGCCTGGAAGATGTGGAGCACTGAGGGATGAACGCATGCCGCGGACGTAAGATGGTACCGTATGAGGGAGCATTGATGAGGGGCATGCATCACGACTGCACTTCATGCTTGCATTAACAAGAGTACTTAGGATTATTGATTGTATTGCTTTATCATTACTGTTTGACTGATTTGATAACATGTTAACCTATGCTTTATTGTTCCACTGAGTTAGCTACTCACTCCCATGTTACGGGACGGTGTTCTTGACACCCACCAGACTCTGTCTTAGATGCAGGTACCGATGATACTCAGGAGGCTGAGCCTGATTATTATGATGATCAGGATGAGTTTTCCTTCATGCAGTTCGCTGGAGGCTTCGCGTAGGCTATCCAGATTTACGGGGCTACAGGGTTGATGATTATAGTTGTACCATTTTGACATTTTGATTCAGGAACAAATACATGTATATGGTGACTCAGTTGGTATTCATACTCTTGAGATCAAGATTGTTTTGTTTTATACACATCTATATACATCTTTCAGTCTTCCGCCTGCGTTTATACATGGATCTGGAGTATAAACTACTGTTTTGGTATAATCTCACTCATGTTTATTGCACTAACACAACCAACATACAATCATCATTCTCTATGTTGTATAAGTAATGTTTTGGAACTCGAGAGTTAAGCTACTACTCGACCCTCGAATTTCAGGGCGTTACATAATTATTATATGTACCTTCGTAATGGCCAGGATTTCAGTTGGAGCGCGTGACCAACTTGAGATCAGGTGTCTACCACATTGAGTTTGGCTATCCAAATTTAGGTATGGGACTGGTTTGGAAAGAAGTCTCTTGTGATGGACCCCATAGCCTGCGATACTACATACTATCATCTCGACTTCACACTCTAGCTTGGTCATTTCATTCGCATCGCATATTGCATTGCATCCTCAGCACATAGTATTTGGCTTACTATCTCTGCATTGCATAGCTGATCTACATTGCTTCCTCAGTATATGATATTGGTTTATTATATTTTTGATCGCATAGCCTGGATAAGGTTGATGGTATTTATGGGCCTATCAACATGTTTTCGCATTATTTTGATATTATATGATTATAGGCTTGTCAGTATTTCCACTTACTCTGATATTGCTTACTTGACACTTACCTTATGCACACACTTTCACCACCCACTAAGCTTTCTATAAGCTTATGCACGATAGATGCATGCAGGTGACATTAGGTTACAGCAGCATTGAGCTTGGAGCATGCAGCGGACCTCTGGAGCTTTGATTTTTGATATATGTATTTCCCTTTCAGCATTATATTCAAATGATTATATTAGTGGATATGTGATATTGATGTTGCCTTTGTGATTTGGGTAAACTTGTGGTTATGCTTCTTACGAGATAAATTTACGTTAAAAAATCCTCATTGTAGGATCCTAGGATTGGAATTTGGTGTATGGGTGTTGGAAGCCGAGAATGGGGTACTACGGAGGCTGTCGGCACCGGATTTGGCGATCGGGATTCCTGTGAGTCCGATCTCTGGGTTTGAGGCATGACATCAAGTGTGAGTCTCACTTGGTGAACCAATAGGCCAACCCAAGGGCATAAATGACCAACCACAACGATTTCAATGGTGTGGATCTAGATCCACAACTAAGTGGGCCCCACACATTCCACCAACTAGAAACAATGCACAATCTCAAACATAGAGGATAACATGCTAACATCTTTCATGACATATATCATATTGGGCCCATTAGCCACATACACAACAAACTAAGAAAAGCCTAATTATCCAGTTTATGCATTATAAAATAGGTTTCTCTAAGTGTGACCCACTTAACTAGAGGTAGTATGAAAGACACGCTGCCCCAGTAGACAACGGGCCTACCCAACATGCGCAAGGAAGGTTACCATTGTGGGCTTCTCATTCCCCAACGATTTCTCTTAGTGTTGGGCCCGCTTGGGCCTTAGGGTTGCATCATTTAGAGGGGCCCAAGGCCACCTATGTCTTAAGTGAACATTTGGACAGTAAGATCTATCCACTAAATATTTTACGAGTTATACAACACCCATTTACAAAACATGTCAGGTGGACCTCATTACATGAAAGGTAAGGCCCATACAAGATAGCCCATACTAGATGATCCACTTAAGGTTTTTAAGCCCAACAATATTTGAGAGTTATTTTTCAGAGTTTAGATGTTGCATTAAATACTTTGGAAAGTGTTGAGGCACAAACAATATTCCATCTCATTGCATGTCCATTACATTGGTTAGAGAATTCCATGGTATAGATCCTTCCCCAGGTTGTACACTCCTTATTTTGCAGTGAGTTGGGGTATTTTAGTAAAAATCAGTAAAGAGAGTATTTTGGTAAAAATCAGTGAGTTGAGGTATTTTGGTAAAAAATCAGTGAGTTAGGGTATTTTGGTAAAAATCAGTGAGTTGGGGTATTTTGGTAAAAAGGAGTGAATAGGGGTATTTTGGTAAAAATGAGTGAACGGGGGTATTTTGGTAAAAAAGAGTGAATGAGGGTATTTTGGTAAAAAGGAGTGAGTTGGCATATTTTGGTAAAAACGAGTCAACGGGGGTATTTTGATAAAAGGCAGTGAAAAGGGTATTTTAGTAAAAAGGGGGTGCATGGGTGTCATTTAATGGAGAAGGGATGTACGCCACCATTTAAGGAAAAGTGGTTGAACACCACTATGTAAGGAAAGATGGTGAAAGTTACATGAAGAAAGAAGTGGTGGTGATCACCACTATGTAAGGGAGAGATGCCTATAAATACTCCCTCTCATTCCTCATTTGGACAAGAGAAGAAGGAGACAAGAGAGGGAGAGACATAAGAGAGAGAAGTTGGAGAGAAATGGGAAGAGGATCCAGCTCCTCATTGTGCGCCCCCTTTCATTGTGCGATTGATGGGGTGTGCGGCGCACAATGCAAGTCCCGCACATCCATCCTTCTTTAAAGGAGTTGCGCACAATGTGGTTCCGCACATCCATCCTTCTTAAAGGAGTTGCGCACAATGCAAGTTCCGCGCATCCATCCTTCTTAAAGGAGTTGCGCACATCCATCCTTCCTAAAGGTAGTTCGGCACACTCACCTCCATGAGATTTGCGCACACCCACATCTAAGGGGATTGACGCACACTCACATCCAATGGGATTGGCACACACTCACTTCCAAAGGGCCTTTGTCCCAACACCACTTTCCTTCTTCCAATGTCCTAAGCCTAGGCTTTTGAATAGCCCATGCGCCACTTTGTGTGGGAATTGTCTAAACGCCAAGCTTTTGAATAACCCATGCACCACTTCTCTCTCCCCCTGTCTTGAGGAGAGGCTTTTCATGTCTTGACGGATACTCCATGTGGAACAATGTCCAGACAAGAACCTTTTCATGTCTTGAGACAAATACTCCTTGCACCATCTCATGTAAGAGAAGGGATGTTCGCTCCACATTTCAAGGGATGATCGCTCCGCATTTCAAGGGATAATCGTCGTTCCACATTTCAAGGGATGATCGGTCCACATTTTAAGGGATGATCGCCGCTCCACATTTCCAAGGATGATCACCGCTCCACATTTCAAGGGATAATCGCTCCACATTTCAAGGGATGATCGCTCCACATTTTAAGGGATGATCGCTGCTCCACATTTCAAGGGATGATCGCCGCTCCACATTTCAAGGGATGATCATCGCTCCACATTTCAAGGGTTTCACTGGAAGAATGAACGGAAGAATGATCAGAACTGATTTCAACAGTCAGATCAAGGAAGAATGAACGGAAGAATGATCAGAACTGATTTCAATGGTCCGATCAAGGAAGAATGAACGGAAGGATGATCAGAACTGATCTCAATGGTCAAATCAAGGAAGAATGATGGAAGGATCAGAACTTATCTCAACGGCCAGATTAAGGGTTTCAAGCCCGCATAACCTTTCCACCTTGGCGATAAACATCAAAAGCGTCGAAATGCTGGCGAAATTGCCATCGGACTGTCTTTTATTTCATTCATTGCGTTGCATTAATTGTAATCTGTTTTCAGAATCAAGGGAATTCGAGGATGTAAATGAACTCAGAATATGATATCTTGTGATCATTGTTCTCTCATTCTTTCTTTGTTATCATTGAATAATTTTCCAAATCAAACACATTTGTTTCTTGTTCGAAACAAAATGGCGACTCCACTGGGGATACTTTACAATAATAACTTAAAAAATATTCAGAGAACATTTATCACTTTTTGGCGTCAGTATAGACGCCAACATGGCGACTCTCAGTGGGAACATCCTCCCCTTTATCTCTAAAATTGAAGTACAATTTTATTTAAATAAAGTAACCAACATTCTGTTCTGAATGACAGGTATGCCGCAACGACCTTTCTTCCGACTAACGTGGTTGTCTACCTCCCATCCAACGGATTTCCACCAGAAAGCATCAGAGAAGATCAAATCAGTTGTGATCAAGGACAGACAATATCAGGTAATATTAAGAATAGTTTCTGCTTCAACTACGGCACAACAAGACGATGAAGAACGGATGATAGCGACATTTAAAAAAACGAAAGGGTTCGATCTACCGAGTATGGATAACAAGTCGATCATGTGAAATGTTATGAGGCGCGGTTTTACCTCACTCACTCAGTTCATCCTCCTCGATGGCATCAACAATGCAGTTTTCACTTTCTCCTTTGATATCAGTACATTCGAAGTGTACAAAAAACAAAAAAATCTGTCAGCAGATGTTAATCAGCCTACATCAGATGAACATGTTATTGAATACCTTAATTCTCCAACAACGACTATCGTGAACAACATTTCTCTCTAAGGAAAGCCTTCAGATGAGAAGTTAGTTCTACTGAATTAGGCGTTGCTTGCCAATGAGGAGATGAATCAATTAACAAATTCATCAGCCAATAGAGAACTCTGGGGGCATCATCAAAACTTGTCAGAGTAAGAGAGCAAGTCAATTTGAAAAGAGTCGAAGTGAAGTTGCTCGACTCTCATATGAATCGGCTATTTCAAAGTCTTAAGAGAACAACGACAGATGTTGCTGAAGAAAGAAAGAATCGAATCTTTCGATAAAGAAAACACGAATGATTCTATAATTAAGAAAGTTTAGAAAGAGTTCGGACAATTCAAAGACTATGAGAAATATACAGTTGAATAAGACGATATACTTCCTATGAGGAATCAATGGCTAGCGGCAGAGAAAATCAAAGGAAATGAAGCAAAGAAGAAAAGGGTATTTTATCGAAGATAACCGATGATAGTAGAACTTGTCATGAAGAAGATATAGAAATAAGAGAGAAAGTAATAACATATGATCCCGATTGAAGATATTCACTCTATAGGAGAACGGGCAAGAAGAAAGCAAGACAAGTATATTCATCATGGGAGCAAATTTTCATCAATATACCTGTCAGTTCAACAAAATGTATCATCCCAGAATACTCAGAAGATTCACGGCGTTTTAACTCAGAAGATTCGCGGCATAATCATTCAGGGGACAGACAAAGACACACAAAATACGTCATCCTTAAAGATAATTACAGTTTTGATTTAAAAGATTATTAGCATAATACTTCAAAATCAAAAGGGGGCAAGATAAGTAGAATACCAAGAAGGCCAAAGTCTCAGAATGCTGATGTCATATATGAATAAAAGGCAGATTCCTAAGCATATCAAGTTAAAGTATATTATTATCGTCGAGCATCAATGATAATTGCTGGATTAGATTAGCAAAACTACCATTGCCATCGCCAAATCACTGACGTGAAGATTATTCTACTATCGAAGTTTATCGGAATTGATATTATTACTAAGCTAAAGCTCCGTTTGGGCCAAATTTCATAATATCATCAACAGCAGCAGGAGCGATATATCAATCATTAATCTGTTATCTTCAGTTATTGATTTGTTATCTTCAGCAAAGCCTGTACGATCAACTATCACGCCAGCGACAACAGTCTATCATTTAAGGCAGCCTAGCCAAGCCTATACGGCCAACTATGCATAAAGCATATCACTATCGCCATTTGGGCAGCAGTGAGAAGCCAGTGGCCCTAAAAGCCTATGAAGATCATCGTACACATACCCATGCCAGCAGCGGATGGAGTCAGTGACTAAAAGCCCTAAAAAGGCCAAAAAGTCCTCAACGGCCAGTCACGCGTAACACTCATACCATCTGTACAGCTTTCCGACAGCGTTACAGGGAATGAATGAAATTGCCCTCCCATGAATGGGTCCGACCTTGCAGATAAAGAAAACGCGGGCAACAGCGTGCGCTCTTTGGCTATGTCCACAGATAGGTCAACCATGCATAAGACCACCCAGATTCTTGTCTTGATTTCAGTAGTAACTCATGAGGAAGGGCCTAAATTTACTCATTGATGGACTGGCTGCCCTGGATTTGGTACCCCAAAGGTCACCTTGTGGGCCCCGTGAACTCTAAAGACTTACTACGGCCGACCCTGTGCAGAAATCCAACCGAGTTCACGGCCCCGGTAGCTTCACTGGGCCCCTTTGATGGATCACGGTTTGTGAACTCACCAGACAGTGAGAAGTCCAGCGAACTCATAAGAGTTACAGAGACCATCACGTGAGACCCGACTCCACTACTCAAGAGTCTAAAAAACTGTGTGGACTCCACTACTCAAGAGCTTAAACTGTGTGTTGCTACACTACTCAAGAGCCTAAATTGTGTGTAAGTGTCAGTCCAGTAGTGTCCAGTCCAATCAAAGTATGGTCAGTCAAAAGTATGCTAGCTCCAATACTCAAGAGCTTAAACTATGCATGCATCAAAATGCTGCAGATATATATTTCACTATAGATATGCTCAAATATACAATTGCCTGATGAAAATTTCAAATATTGAGTAAACAGTATACAAAAATGCATTTCTTTTGATTCAGGTTCAATTTATTGCAACAGCAAATGGCGTCTAAATATTAGCGGTTCTTTATTCGAAAGTTAAAATCTTTAAGATCAACTATTAGCCTTCAATTGCAATATACGTATTCTTCTGACAATGATCGAGGTCTTTTGTCTTTTGCCTTCTTGATGATAAAGAAATATTATCTCTCAAGGAGGCAGAGAATAAACTAGCAAAGGATTATCATTCTCTCCTGGACGATCTAAAGATTCAAATATATTCTTTAGATTCTTTAAAAGGAGCAACAAAGATTATCCATCCTTCAAGGGTATCAGCAGGCTTTACTTCAAAAATATTATCTTATGAAGAAATCTTTATACGAAGATTGACCTGGAGAGGGGGTATGATATATTTCTTTAAAGTAATCCATGCCTTGGTCTTTCTGATAATTTCTTATATACGGCGGAGGAATCAATATGACACAATCGGCTGGGCAATAATCGTGCACTAAGTAATACTGATGACCACCAACACACTAAGTATGAACTGGAGAATTATGCCGAGAATTATGAAGCATGATCCAGTGTGAACTTTTAAGAGTTGTTTTTATATTAAAGCCCAGTTATATGGTCTGATGCGGTAACTTCTCATTGTTCTAGCAATGATATCGCAAGTCTCCGAGTACCAGATCTGATGGAGACAAAGAGCAAATGGAATCATCATCAGTAACTTTTATGACCTTTGGAAAGCAATTAAATGGAAATTGAAAGAAGTCTTATCTATATTTTAGAGTCAGCAAAAATCTAAGGAAAAGTCTATGAAGAAATGCCAAGGGGCACAAACTAGAAAAGACTCAGCAAAAAGACTCAGCGGTTGGACCTTTGAAGCTGGAAATGACATCTTCGAAAGCACGATATAATGAGCAACAAATACAATGCGAAGAATGATGACAAGCACAAACATGAAATGATTAAAACATTATCATATTGCGAATATCACAATTAGCCTAAAAAGATGAGAAGTTTTTAATATATTTCAAAAAATTATCAATGCTCTATGAAGCTAAAATTATGATGTATCGAGATATTAATTCCGATTAATTTGGCAGGAAAGACTATCATTCGAAAGCTTAAGTTATGCAGATCATGAATAAAGGAAACAATCGAAAAAGTTGTTGCGGCAGGAGCAGCATTAAAGAACAACCCCCTAAATATAGAGTTCAAAGAAAGAGTCACCGGAGTCGATCAAAGAGACTGTTGCAGCAATAGCAGCATTGAAAGATAGTTCTCTGATCAAAATACTCAGAGACGAAGTTGTCACAGCTGTTACAGAGACGAAGTTGTCACAGCTGTTACAGTGACGGGTTTCGATGAAAAGAGAATTTTATCCTCTCTAGTGAAGAATCCACTCGACGCAGCTAGCATGGGGCATTCAAGTCTTCCATTTGAGCACGATCATTCAAGTTTTCCATTCGAGTGCGATCATTCAAGTCTCCCATTCGAACGTGATCATTTAAGTTTTTCGTTCGAGCATGATCATTCGATCTTATAGTCAAGTATGATCATTCAGTCTTCCATGTAAGCATGATCATCCAGTCATCCTTCAGTTGAAATTCATTCAGTTCTTTGGTCAAAAGAAGATCGATCCTCCATTTAATTTCATGAATCAATCAAAGAAAGATCGAGGGGGCATTTATTAAGGCACAAAAAATATTCCATCTCATTGTATGCCCGTTGCATTGGTCAAAGAATTCCATGGTATAGATCCTTCCCCGGGTTGTACACTCCTTATTTTGCAGTGAGTTGGGGTATTTTGGTAAAAATCAGTGAAAAGGGTATTTTGGTAAAAATCACTGAGTTGGGGTATTTTGGTAACAAGGAGTGAACGAGGGTATTTTGGTAAAAATGAGTGAACGGGGGTATTTTGGTAAAAATCAGTGAATGAGGTATTTTGGTAAAAAGGAGTGAGTTGGCGTATTTTGGTAAAAATAAAACAACGGGGGTATTTTGGTAAAAGGCAGTGAAAAGGGTATTTTAGTAAAAAGGGGGTGCATGGGTGTCATTTAATGGAGAAGGGATGTACGCCACCATTTAAGGAAAAGTGGTTGAACACCACTATGTAAGGAAAGATGGTGAAAGTTACATGAAGAAAGAAGTGGTGGTGATCACCACTATGTAAGGGAGAGATGCCTATAAATACTCCCTCCCATTCCTCATTTGGACAAGAGAAGAAGGAGACAAGAGAGGGAGAGACATAAGTGAGAGAAGTTGGAGAGAAATGGGAAGAGGAGCTCCTCATTATGCGCCCCCTTTCATTGTGCGATTGATGGGGTGTGCGGCGCACAATGCAAGTCCCGCACATCCATCCTTTAAAAGAGTTGCGCACAATGAGGTTCTGCACATCCATCCTTCTTTAAAGGAGTTGCGCACAATGTGGTTCCGCACATCCATCCTTCTTAAAGGAGTTGCGCACAATGCAAGTTCCGCGCATCCATCCTTCTTAAAGGAGTTGCGCACATCCATCCTTCCTAAAGGTAGTTCGGCACACTCACCTCCATGAGATTTGCGCACACCCACATCCAAGGGGATTGACGCACACTCACATCCAATGGGATTGGCACACACTCACTTCCAAAGGGCCTTTGTCCCAACACCACTTTCCTTCTTCTCATGTCCTAAGCCTAGGCTTTTAAATAACCCATGGGCCACTTTGTGTGGGAATTGTCCAAACGTCAGGCTTTTGAATAGCCCATGCGCCACTTCTCTCTCCCCTTGTCTTGAGGAGAGGCTTTTCATGTCTTGATGGATACTCCATGTGGAATAATGTCCAGGCAAGAACCTTTTCATGTCCTGAGACAAATACTCCCTGCACCATCTCATGTAAGAGAAGGGATGTTCGTTCCACATTTCAAGCGATGATCGCTCTACATTTCAAGGGATGATCGTCGCTCCACATTTCAAGGGATGATTGCTCCACATTTCAAGGGATGATCGTCGCTCCACATTTCAATGGATGATCGCTGCTCCACATTTCAAGGGATGATCGCTCCACATTTCAAGGGATGATCGCTCCACATTTCGAGGGATGATCGCCGCTCCACATTTCAAGGGATGATCATCGCTCCACATTTCAAGGGTTTCACTGGAAGAATGAACGGAAGGATGATCAGAACTGATTTCAACGGTCCGATCAAGGAAGAATGAACAAAAGGATGATCAGAACTGATTTCAACGATCCGATCAAGGAAGAAAGAATGGAAGGATGATCGTTACTGACCTCAACGGTTCGATCAAGGAAGAATGAACGGAAGGATGATCAGAACTGATCTCAACGGTCAGATCAAGGAAGAATGAACGGAAGGATGATCAGAACTGATCTCAACAGTCAGATCAATGGTTTCAAGCCGCATAACCTTTCCGCCTTGGCGATGAACATCAAAAGCGTCGAAATGCTGCCGAAATTGCCTTCGGACTGTCTTTTATTTCATTCATTGTGTTGCATTAATTGTACTTTGTTTTCATAATCAAGGGAATTCAAGGATGTAAATGAACTCAGAATAAGATATCTTGTGATCATTGTTCTCTCATTCTTTCTTTATTATCATTGAATAATTTTCCAAATCAAACACATTTGTTTCTTGTTTAAAACAGAAAGGTGGTGGACCCCACTGACATGGCCCCACATAAATTTTACATCAAGCAGATTTTTGCACAAATGTTGGTTTCTGGCCATTTCAATTCAGATTTATGATCATGTGGGACCCACATCTGGTGAAAAGAAGGATCCATTTCATAGCTCTATGTATGGGCTTTAAAAGGTATAAGGCTATCCTCATTGGTTTGGTGTATAAAATTTACCGTGATATCCCAAATATGGTACTTGGAGGAAATGTGCAGGAAACACAGTGCATAATTAGTTTTGTCCCAACTTTGAGTATGTCCCAAGATTACAAGGGACCACCTTTCAGTGTTCCGTCAGGTGCCCTTAGTAGTACTATATATCTACTTTAAAAAGTATAAGCTGGGACCAACTGGTTGTGTACACATAATATTATTTGGTATAGGGCCAAACATAACTACTTTGATTTTCTGCACAACCATGCCTGACCACATTTTGGGATCCACTCTCTGATCATGTAGGATCTAATTTATCCTGAGTAAAATATTATTTGTCTATTCATTGGTATAGGTTAAAGGTGCCAAGTGGTGGCCTACTCATATCTCCAGCGTGTGGTCCACTACAAAGGCCCAAAGTTGGTACAAAACACAAATAATCAAACAATTTTCAGCAATGGGGTTTGTCACAACTTAGGGCTCAATTTTCAAACACGTATGAATCATTCCTGAGAAAAAGGTGGGACATTTCAGCTCACTTATATGAGGATTAAACATCTCCTAAAGTGGGACCCTTAAATACAGGGTGTGGGGCCCACTACAAGGTGTCAAAGAGGCCTACATGCAATACAATCAAGTACTTAGAAAAATTCAATAAACAGAAAGTGCAAAGAAAATGAAATAGATTCAATGGCAAGTGGGGCCCACATGCTAGCAAACCATAGAAAGAGACACAAAAATATAAATGGGTGTCCATTTTAAAATGTATAAATCACAAGTGATCCCACACCCAAGTGGGTCAATGAGAGGACAATTGTTATGTATAACATAGATCCAACATATTCATCAAGTAGCATATGAAATATATATTGATGAAATCTCTATGATCAGATTCTCTATTAGAAGATTTGATCCAATGGATGGTTTGGGAACAAGTCATTCAGGCCGCTTATAGGTTTCCAACCATACAGACCCTTGGATCCATCTGGACCATACATAGAAATTCAAAATTTGTCCTTACAGAGGTATCTATCGGTCCAAAATTTTCTAAATTTTATCATGAAAGAATCTGACCATATGGACCATACATATAATTATTAACTATCTCAAGTAAGTTAAGAGAAAATATCAAATACATCTGACCGTTGGAATCACAGATATGACCCAAACAATAATGGTCATAATAAGCTACCAAAATACATCTTTCATATAAGGCCAAGATCTCAGCCTTCCGAACTCCGATTGAGGCTTATTATATACCGTTGGAAAGCTAGTTCGATTTTCTACGAATCCAATGGAACGTATATTTTTAATACATTCATTAAAATATTTAAAAATGGGTCCATTTTAGACAAATTGGAATCCTGCATGTGTTGCTGGACAGTAGCCAAGTAAACTTGATGCTACGGACCGTTGGATGGCTACGAAATTTGGTCCAGAGTTAGATCATATTGTGGTATTATTTCCAAGTTTTAACTCTGATCTTAGCATGGTCGATTTTATATGATTTGTAGAACTTGTTGTCCAGATACAAAAAATAAAAAATAAAATAAAATAAAAAAATGGATTACATGTAAAGGGTGTGGATATGATGTTTATCATGGTGGACCATCTGACATGGGCCACTTTGTTGACCACCATAGCCATAAATACATGCACACAAGAACTCCACACCAGTGGGGCCCACACATATCAAGAAAATAAAAAGAGGAAGAAAAAGGAGGATGAGGAGGATGGGAGGAAGGGTGTAGACTCACCTCAATGGATGGATGGTTGGATGATGATGTGTGTCCACCCCCTCTTTGATTAATGGTGGGCCACACCTTGGCCCTACTCTCTCTCACTCTCTCTTAAAATCTCATAATTTTTCTAAGTATAGGAAAAGAATAAGTGCAAGAGAGCTCCTACTCTTATATAGGGAATTGGGGGTTGAGGTAGCAATATGATGTGGCAAGTTTATGAAATCTTATTGGTGCTAAAATTGAGGTGGAAGGTGATGTATAGTATGGGTAGTGGATGGATGAGGTGGATGCTGTTAAGCATGCATTGGCCAAGGTGGAAGAAATCTAGACATGCATTGGCTAATGGATGGATAAGGGTTATGGGTTGTAGGTGATGCATGGTGGATGATGAAGTGGAGTGTTGCAATTGGTTGTTTTAAGTGATGCGGTACAAATCAAGACATGCACTGAATGCATGTAGAGGATGAGGTGGACATGAGCCATGATTAGTTTCTGAGGCATGGGGAGAGAGCTAACGATGAGTTTTGGGATAGAATCTAATTTTTTCTTATAGTGCTTGTCTTATATGTGCTAGCTTCTTATTTCGTCATGTAGCAATTGTCTTATTTGTTGGTAATTTTCATGTTCTAAAAGTGAGTTTTAGGCCCACATGGGCTCAAGTCCAATGGGCTTAACATCATAAAGGTTGCTTGTGTTACTGAATACATAATTTGGGCCTTACATTCGATGGGTCATATCTCACTAACGGAGAGCGTCGGATTGATGCACGGTTTTCGCCATTGCGATCGCAACGACAACGCGGTCCACATGATAGAGGTCTCAAGATCATCCGTAACAAATCACTTGGGTAAGTTTTCTAGGTGCACTAGGGTGCAGTGTATGGTCTATCAACGGTGCGAGTTAGGACACGTGTGCACACGAGCGATGTTGCAAAAGACCGGGATCCCACATTAAATGTTCTTTTAATTTGATGTAATTGCTTAGTATGCTTCTTAAAATGTGTTTAAATTTTATTTTTATTTTTACGTCGGTTGTTGTTATTTTAATATGCCTCAATTCGGCCTTTATATCGTCTTATTGTTAATTATACCTTGAAAATTCATTATTTATTTATTTATATAAAAAAAATTGTAGGAATCTCGAGTTTATATAAATTTTTTTTTTATAAATTCTAAGATCTAATTGATTACATTGCATGTTTATTTATTTTTATTTTTTTGTAGAAAATTAATCATGTGCGGACAATTTACATTGATCAAAAATTTTGTTTTAAGTGTGATAAATTATTTACAACATATATTATGGATTCAACCGAAGAATAGCGATCATTGTATATTTTTAGAAATATTTTCATGTAATATTGAAATCATACATTACCAGAATAATTTTTGGAACACCAAAAAATAGGTGGGGCGATCAAGTCCTCTGGGTTGAAAATTCCTAAAGCGTAAATAGGTAGGGCAATCAAGACTCTTGGGTAGAAAGTCTCATAAACCCAACTGGTACCTTTTGGAACCTCTACCGTACCCTTTGAGTGGGTGAGTATGTCAAGATTGCAAAAGGTTCCCATTATTAGGTTCGGTAGGGTAGTAGTCTGACCAGCTAACATACAAATGGGTCCCTCACCAAGTACCCTTTGGATGGGTGAGCATATCACACTAGAGGTTCCTATTGCCAGGTAGGTGTTGTATTGGTGTGGGTGTTGGCCAACCGGTATAAACTGGCCCTGGTGTTAAAAAGAATAAACCGCACTTGTTATTATGGAGTATATCATATGTTGATTTCATTCATTCATTTTTCTTTGAATTTACATTTAAAAATCTTGTTTATTAATCTCTTCATCTGTTGCTTTACCTAAATAGGTATTATATCTTTTAGTACATTTTATTCAGATTATATGAGGTTATTTTTTAAACCTATATTGAGATTACTCACTAGGCTTCGCAGCTTACCCTATTGGGATTTTAAAATTTTAGGATCAGGATCTCATGGAGGAGCTTAAAGAGATTTGCTTCTTTTTTTTTTCTTTACCATTTTCTAAGTAAGTGTAATGAACATTAAGTATAGTATAATAGTATGGAGATGACATGTTTCTAGTGATAATCATGAATAGTCGGAACATGGATATTTTATTCTTCTATAAATAAATGTTTGATTATTTAATTTTTGGATGGTTATATTTATAAATGAGAATCATTTTGTCAATATATGTGTGGATTATGAAATGCAAACATACAAACATAAGTCATGCCTTCGGGTACAGAATCAGGGTTGGATATACCCAGGTGTGGGATTTCGGGGTGTGACACTACATCACAGGATCATTCACCAAGCATGAGTCTTAGACCATTAATGTTAGCTTCTAGCTAGTGGACGGTTCTGATCGGTAAGACATGGGCTCATGTGGGACCCATCTTACAACATATGATGGATATGTGTAAGTGTTATAATGTTCAAAGCACGCTTCACACCTTATTTGTCAAATTTCGTTTAGTCAAAACATTTTAGCATGTGATCTTCAAGTTGGTTCAAGATCAAGGTTCAAGCCTAGCTCAAGTTGAAAATCAAGCTCAAGCTCAAGTTGAAGATCAAGCTCAAGCTTAAGTTGAAAACCAAGCTCAAGCTCAAGTTGAAGATCAAGCTCGATCTACTAAAGTGCTAGTAAAAGATCAAGCTCCTTAGAGAAGTTCAAGTCTCTAGTATACTCCAAGTCTATGAAGTTCAGTCCATACAGGTATGATAAACCCTAGAAAGACCTTAGGTTTATATGCTTTCAAAATATATTTAAAATTAAGTTTTTATACTTTTAATTGGTTGAGTTTCGACCAACCTAAGTTTTGGCTCAACCAACCTAAGAATTTTTCGACCAGTCCTAGTTCTAGCCGAAGTAAAACAGAAATTTTGTTACTCCTTCGACCAGTCGAGTGGACTCCTCGATCAGTCGAAGGACACTCTTTGACCAGTCGAGTGTTTCTCGGCTCGAAGTCCAATAACAAATTCAGTTCAGATTTTGGCTCTTTCGACCAGTCGAAGATCTGTTAAATCTTATCCCGCTCAAATCTGAAAATCCGTTGGAACTGAATCCGGTGATTGGGCCAATCGAAGACTGTCTTAGACGAGTCGAAGCAACAAATTTTTTGCCTATAAATTGAAGTTCTTTCTCAATCCGAAAATACAATTCAAGTCTATTAAAATCCTTCTGCAAGAGAGAGAGAGAGAAGCCTAAGTTATTGTCAAGCTATTAAACGGTATTTATAAATCATTTTATAGCTTTTTTTTTTAATTCCTTAATCTCTAATTTATGGTTCTGATTCTAAAAAGAGAGGGAATACTCTTCTTTTTGAGATTTAAAGGAATTAATACAAGTAGCATTGGTTGAAATCTAATTAAAATAAATAGAACTCTGGACCTTTTTTATCGGACTGAACATTTAACATTCAACACTTAAGAAAAGCGGTTCTTCAGCTACAAATTCTTCTACGGTGAAGATAAGTATAGATTTACATTTTGTATTTGGTTTTTCTGAGATAGCCAGAAAATTTCAGTGTTGGTTTTTCTTAGATAAGCCAGAAAATCTCAATAAGGGGTTTCTTTGTTTGTGTTAACCCGATAAAATCACAAATGTATCAGGTTTTAAGGTGACCCTGTGAAAACCTTATTCATAGTGAAAGCCAAGATTACGTGGTTAGTAATCTTGGGAGTGGAGTAGGTGTGCATGTTTGAGAACAGTTGTTGACACACCGAACCACTATAATTCTTAGTATCGTGGTGAATGTTTTTATTATTTTTGTGGCGAATGGTTGTAATTCCTTTTATGCTAAAGTGGTGAATGTTTGTAATAGTTAGTTTTTATTTACTCTTGCTCAATTTGAAATTTTGATTCTTATCAAATTTGTGAAATAAGGTTGTCCTATCTAAACTTGTTTGGGTGAAGGTTGTCCTACAAATCAGTTTGAATCAAGGTTTTAATACTAGTGCGATTGAGATCTCTGATTTATTTATTATTCAACACTTTATTCGATTATTTGGCATAGTCCTATTCACCCCCCTCTAAGATTTCTTAAGCCCGTCTTTTCAATGTACATGTCCCTTATCTCATTAAGCCCAACTCCAAATATATAGCTACGTAGAATCCATCAGCCTCATGCCCACAAATATTAAAGATTATCAATATTAACTACAAAAGGATAAAGGCCATCTTATCATCTACTTACATCATATGAATATGATATGTGGACCCACAAAAAGTATCTTCCTATCCGTACATGGTAGGCTTGTTCACCAAACACGTGTCCCCCTTGCCTACCTACGTTAAGAAACTAATATAAGAGAGATATAGTAGAGCCATATCTCTATATTATTATACATGTGGATGGGTTATCCATCAATCTCACACATACGTAAGTCTTAGTGTCACGTTGGCTGATTGAATAAGTTCAAGTAGTTTTTTAGTTTCTTAAATTGTTGATAACGATTACTATTCTTTAAGAAGTGTAGTTCCTAAATTGTTGCTAATGGTTACTATTCTTTAGGGAGTTTGTTAACATTTGAGTAGAAAATGCTATTGGTTGCTATTTTCTAAGATTTCACCGTTGTTAAAATACTACTATTTAAGTAGTAGCTTATTGTAATAAAGATCATCCTGAAAGTAAATTAATGATATTTTCTTTGGAGGCTGGTCTTTTCTCTTAATCAAACGAATTCTCTTTTTATTGATCTTCTTTCAATTAGCTTTCTCCATCTCAGCCAACATAAGGCCCAGAGCTAATTAGCAAATAAAGAATAAAGTTACTACTCTTAAGAAGGCACATAATAGCTTAGTATTGGAGCTAGGCATGGAGAATCGTCGCGTTAGAAGATTGGAGGAAGAGGTGGGCTCTTTGCAAATGGGCCAAGAGCGCCTATTTAAGGAGCTTCATGAGTTGTTTGTAGCCATGAACAGCCGATTCAACCAACTATCTGCATAATGGGTGGAACAAAATAAAACTTCACACAACCACATCCGAATTGCAAGAGACAGAGACTATGGTTTTAATGGTCATAATGTGGCAAGTCAGTTGAGGTCCACCGGGTCCTACTTTCCAAAATGCGTTATTTTATTTCCTTAAGTTTAATGGTCGTGAGGACCCAACTAGCTAGTTATGCAGGGCTAATCAGTTTTTTAAGTTCCATCAGACACCTATAGAAGAACGAGTTCCCATGACTTCCTTTCATTTATAATGGAAGGTAGAGCTTTGGATCCAATTGTTAAAAGAGGAGCAGTTGCACATCTCATGGAAAGACTTTAGGGAAGGATTGCTTGCTTGCTATGGCCCAAACCAATTCAAGAATTTTTTTTAGAGACCTTACTAAGCTCAAGAAGGTGGGTACAGTGCGGGATTATCATACACAGTTCAAGAAACTATTGTCTTTAGCAAGACGTTTGTCTCAAGCACAATAGGTGGGGTATTTTATCGCGAGCTTAAATACACTATATGGGCCTATGTGTAAGCTACGAGGCCCAAGACCCTTACCGTAGCTGTGGGCCTAGCCCTTTTATATGAAGGGAAGATTTCCTCTTAGCACAAGATGTAGTTCTCCGAGAACAAACTGTCCCTCTATGTTTAGCGCCAACCACTACATAACCAAAAATCCCAACAATAAAGAAGATGACTCCTGCATAGTTAAAGGAACGTCAAGACACGAGATTATGCTTCAACTATGATGAGAAGTTCTCATCAGGACATCATTGCAAGAAGTTATTCCTTATTAAAGGGTGCTAGCCAAAGGAGGAGACTGATTTGGGTGGAGATGAAGATGAGTCATAGGAGCCGCACAACCCATACTAAGAAGAGGAGACCCCCGAGATTTCTTTTCATGCCATTAATGGAGTCCAAACTCCTCAAACAATGAGAGTTAATGGGAATATGAGAAAGCAATAATTGGTGATCTTGATCGATTCTGGCAACAACCAAAAGGTGGTGTTGCAAGGGATCTCCTCCTGACAACAAGTTTGTAGTTGGGACCCACATATCACGTGAAGCCAACGAGAAGGTATTAGGTGTTTTGTTTCAACTCTACACCATAGCTGTTGGAGGACCACCGAATCTAAAGATTCCCATTGCAAACGGTACTCAAATGCAACAACTACTTGTTTCCTTTCAAGATATCTTCGAGGAACCTAAGGGATTGCTACCTCCTCATCTATAGGATCATCAAATTCCCTTAATTCAAGGAGCTGAAACAGTATGTGTGTGACCCTATAAGTATCCTCATTAACAGAAAAATGAGACTGAAAAGATTATTACTGATATGCTTTCCTCTGGGATCATACGGCCAACCAATAGTTACTATTCATCTCCGGTATTGCTCGTGAAGAAACATGATGATTCCTGGAGACTTTGCATAAACAACAGGGCTCTCAACAAAATAATGGTGAAGGACAAGTTTTCAATTCCAGTTATTAATGAATTACTGGATGAGCTTCATGGAGCGACCTATTTCTCAAAGCTTGATCTGAGTTCTAGTTATTACCAAATAAGAATGCACGTAAGGTATGTTACCAAGACTGCGTTTAGAATCCATCAGGGGCATTATGAGTTTTTAGTGATGCTGTTTGGCTTCATAAATGCCCCTTCAACCTTCCAATCTCTCATGAATGATGTTTTCAAGGATTATCTTCGTAAGCATATTATTATTTTTTATGACATATTAATCTTTCATAAATCCTAAGAAAAGCACATGCACTTCATTAAAATTACTTGTTTAGTTTTGAGGTCTTACAAGCTTTTTGTCAAATAAAGAAAAATGTTTGTTCGGACAATAGTAGATGCAGTACTTGGGACATGTGATTACAAGGGAAGGTGTGGCCGTGGACCCTGACAAGACATAGGCTATGTTAGAGTGGCCTAAGCCTACTACGATTAAGACCATGAAAGGGTTTCAAGGCTTGACTGGGAATCATTGGAAACTTATCCAAAATTATAGCAAAATTGTCAACCCATTAACCAACATGCTGAAAAAAGACCCGATTCCCGACTTCACCAAAACTTTTTTTGTAGAATGCGATGCCTCTAGGTCAGGTATAGGTGGAGTTCTAATGTAAGAGAAATGTCATATTGCTTTCTACAACCACACACTGCAAGGTAACAATGTATTTCTTTCGACCTATGAAAAAGAAATGCTTGCCCTGCTTTTAGCAGTACAAAAGTGGTGGCCCAATTTTCTTAGGTGTCATTTTATTGTTAGAACAGGCCAAAGAAGTTTGAAGTATTTGTGGGATGAGCAAATTTCTACCATTGCTCAACAACAATGGTTAGTGAAGCTTATGGGGTTCGATTTCACAATTGAGTACAAAAGGGGGTCAAGAATTCAGTAGTTGATGCCCTATCAAAAGAGATGCACAGACCGAGTTTCAAGCCATCTCTCATCCAATACCATTTTGGTTAGAGTCGATTAAAGAAGAGGTGCAAAACGATCCTCAGTTGCAATGTTTGGTTCAACTCTGTAACAGGATGAGACTGTGGGCCCTTAAAAATACAAAGATGGTGTTCTCCTTTTCAAGGATTGGATCTACTTGGCAAAGCATTCTCCTCTTATTCTTCTAATATGGGTTAGATGCATGCAACAACACATGAACACTACCACATGAAGCTACACAAGATCAGGTCTGTTTTTATTGGTAAGGAATGAGGCGTCAAATCAAGGAGCATGTAAAGCATTATGACATGTTCCAACACCATAAAATTGAGAATTTACTTCCAGCCAGTTTACTGCACCCTCTTCCAATCCCAACACAAGTTTAAGCTGACATTTCAATGGATTTCATTGATGGGTTCCCTATATCAAAAGGTAAATCTATCATATTTTTTATTATGGACAATCTCTCAAAGTATGCCCATTTTATAGCCTTATCTCATCCATAAAATGCAGTCTGTCGCCCAAGTAGTTTTTTATCAAATATTTAAATTACATGGGATGGCTCAGTCAATTGTTTTTTTATTGTGCCCCACCTTCACAAGCAAGTTTTGGAGGGAACTATTCAAGTTGTAAGGTACCAATTTTAATTTTAGTTCCTCCTACTATCCCCAAGCAAATGGGCAAACTGAAGTCATAAATAGGATGATAAAGATGTACGTAAGGTGTTTTACTAGTTCGTAGTCCACAAATTGGGTCCATTGATTTCCATGTGCTGAATTTTGTTATAACACAAGCCTATATTCAGCATCTTTAAGTACTCCAAGGAATCAAAAACTCTCTCCTCATTATTATGGTATGTTTCAAATTATTCAAAAAATAAAACATATTGCATATAAGTTGCAATTGCCTATTAAGTCTTGAATTCATCTAGTTTTTCATATATATTTCCTAAAAAAGCCTTGAGGAAGAGTGTTATGGTACAACCCCAATTGATAGCTATTCGAGAAGAAGATGATGTTATACTTCCACAACCTCAATTTCTCTTGGATCGTCGAATGAGAAGAAGATAGGTTGAAGTTCTAATCCATTAGCAATGCCTATCTCTAGTTGAAGCAACCTAGGAAGTTGAGGAGGAAATCAAAGCACAATATCCAAACTTTGCTAATAAGGGGGAAGGAATGATACATGCATAAGTCTAGGTGTCATGTCAGGTGATTTAATAAGTTCAAGTAATTTTTTAGTTTTCTAAATTGTTGCTAATGGTCACTATTCTTTAGGGGGTTTAATTCCTAAATTGTTGTTAATGATTACTATTCTTTAGGGAGTTTAGTTAACATTTGAGTAGAATATGCTAGTGGTCACTATTTTGTAGGATTGTATCGTTGTCAAAAGACTACTATGTAAGTAGTAGTTGATTGTAATAAATATCATCTTGGAAGAAAATTAATGATATTCTCTTTGGAGGCTAGTTTACGTCAAATCAAGCCTTTCAAATCATCTCTTCGTTTTGTCTCAATCAAGCGAATTCTCCTTTTACTGTTCTTCTTTCAATTAGCTTTCCTTAGGACGATCGATATTTCTCAGAGGCAGTAAAAGATTATGAGCAATTAATAGAAAATTTATCGGAAATTAAAAGTAGATTATACACAACACATGATGAGGAGTCCAAATCTAGTCAGAACATGGCCAATGCGCAATCAAAGATTCATAAGGAAACTATAGTATGGCCACCTGTAACATCCCATACTTTTCAGTACTCGGGTGTTACCATGTAACCTAACTTAGTATAAACAAGAATCTAACTTAATTGAATGATTATGGCCTAGATAAAGCCAATAGGACTAACCTTCATCAACTCATCAAGCCATCCAACTATTCATCAATACATTCAATGGGTCATGGCGGTGGGAATCCATCCCACATATAGGATTGGCACCATGCAAAGGGGATCAGCAGGTGCATCCACCTTATCTGAGCCAATGCAGCGTGAAATAATAGCCTTTAGGTGCAGTCCGAAAGCCAAACCTAAGCTTATAAAAGGGACCCTGTTATCTCGGGATTCACACCAAGATCTGTAGAGGGAAGGAGAGAGTGAGCGAGAAAAGAGAGAGGGAGCTTGGAGAACTACCACCGCTGAACTCGCTACCATGTTGCACCGAGTCGATCCATTCGACTTGAGCTGGGCTAAATTAGGGCGAGCCAGAGGCTCTGTGCTAGGAGAGAAACAGAGGAAAAGAGAGAGAGGAGAGAGAGGCGGGGTGAGAGAGCCCTGAGTTCAGTAGGACTCGACTCGGTTCGAACTCGAGTCAACTTCCTGACTCGCTGGGCGAGCTATTGTTGCTGGTTGCTGAACTGGCCATTCCTCCCCGGGAGTTGGGTCGAGTGAGCAGCCTTGTGTGATCCGAGGAAGACTCGGGAGCCCAGAGTTGTAGCTTCCCCTCGCTACCACCATTCGAAAAGGATTGTAGCGCTGTTGGTTGGGTCTGCTGAGTGACGACAGTAACTCGGGTTGAGTCAACCCCTCCGAGTCACATGGTCGAGCCTCAAGTCAGCCCTATCCAAGTTCCAGGCATATCCAGCAGGAACATAGGCTGAGAGAGTGGATAGGCCACCCTGCGATGCCGAGTTAACCCGTATCCGTTGATTGCTTGCCTCCAAGTGTAGAGGTTTGAAAGTAGTATCCTGTGAATACAGGGTCGATCCCATAGGGAGATAATTTATGAGAATGAAAAAATCAAATGCAAAACTAAGTAAGTAATGGAAACTAAACGTATGATTTGATTTTGAAGGTTTTAAATGTATGGAATTCAATTAATTTGAAAACAACACCCAAGCTTCAAAGTTCCACACATAGGTTAATGTTCCATAAGTCATGATGACTTTGATAACACAATTAGGATCTGAACACTATGGCCAACCTAATCGGAAAATAAAACGGTTTAAATATTTTTAATAAATGATATAAAAGATCAGAGAATCGTGGATTAGCATCATTGATTTATATTCTCAAGCGTCAATGATTTTAAGCATTCAATATCCATGAGATAGTGAATCAAAGAAATGTAGTTGGTTGAGAACATCTCCCATCTAGGAAATCTAACTAATCCATGTTAAGCCTATCCATCAATATGGATCTCATATGATGGAAACATATGGATCTCATATGAAGATCAAAAACCTAGACCTAGATAATTGATAACATGCATACACCACTCATCTCATCATTAAAAACAATCAATCAACATAATTTATGATATCATTAAACCAATGTGCTTCCCTTCTAGCTTGGGCTAAAGGAAACTAGAAAGACATAACTAAATTGCAGAAGGAAAAGCAACATGAAAGTAAGAAAATAAATAAAGAAATATCTAAAAAGAACGTGAAAAGATCTTTAAAAAACCCTACATCTTGCCCTTAAATGCTCTGAAATGATGCTTAGGAATGCCTTGTGAAGCCCTATTTATAAGTGGGGAACTCCCTCTTTCAAACTGGTTTGAAAAACTTCGAAAAACGCATCAAATTTTCTCACTCTGCATAGGCTCCGTGTAAACCCTTCGATGACATCGAACAACCTTCGATGTCATCGAAGAATCATTCGATTCATCGACAGGTCTTTCGATCCATCGAAAAGTAGGCCCAGAGAGTTCAGCGACCAGACTCAATTTTCTTGTGAAAATCGATGTCATTGAAGGGGTCTTCGATGTCATCGAACCTTGTCATCGATCAATCTTCGACTCATCGAGAATATGCTCTAATCTGTCCAGCAAACTTTTCCAGAAATCAATGTAAAAATCAATGCAATCGAACTGACTTCGATTCATCAAACAGGGCTTCAATATCATTGAAAGGTGGTCGATGTCATCGAAAAGGGCTTCTTGTTGATTTTTGTACTTGTACGTCCAATTTCCTTGCAACCTCACTTGGTTTCTTTGGATCTTAAGATCATGAAATCTCCATTCTTGGTCTCCAATGATCCATTCTTTTACTTAGTGATTCTTGAGCATCAAATCCATGCTTTTAACATTCTTTTTTAATCCAAGCTCTTAAACTCACCTTGCAACACAAACATGTATAAAATATACCATTAAGCAGTATCATGCTCATAAAACCAAGATATAAATGGGGAAAATATGCAATATTTGCCACTCAACATCCGTTTACGGCAACAATCACCAAGACCCTTGATGCACTAAGAAGAAAGTCTAGATCATAGGCCACCTTACAATCGTCATCTTCCCGAATCTGTGCGCTAAACGAAAGGTTGGAGTTCATTGCCATTAGGTATCAATCTAAACCTGTCAAGTTGACTCGATTTAGGAATAACTCAATAGATGTCGCAACGACTCAAACCGTTTGAATCAACACATATAAGTTTCACGACAACTAGGGCTGTTAGGAGTGCATCTTCACCGTTCAACCATCGCCAAGCTGAACTCGAGCAAGATTCACCTTAGGTAATACCCACATCCGAGTTCAAATTAGCCAAATCAACTTGACTCTAGCAATTTTATAACTGCCATGTTACTCCAGGTTTGGAATCAACCAGTTATATTTCTTTGGATCAGAAAGTCCAACTTATACAGAAGCTAGCTTAATCAGCTTGTGTGTTCTCGACTTGGGTTGGGGTTAGTAGACCTCCATACTCCTTAATTAATGGTAAATTAGGATGCAACTTAGATATGTGGTCATTGGAGTTGTCTTAATTACTCTAAGCTCACAAGAACAAGCTCTCCTTGTTGGGATAGGAACAGACATAGCGGTGACTAGAAGGCAAGATTAGCCATCGAGGGATTGGGTTTCCCTCTACCACCACATTGCCTATTTTTCAAAACCGGGAAGCTTCAATTACGAGGTGATGCTTTCTTCCCCTTGAGTTTTTCGCTTTCCTATTAGCATAAGTGATATTTCCATTTTATTTCTTGATTAATAAATCAACTTCCTTATTTCATGATTACCTGTGTTGCTATTAGTTGAAATTACATTTGGCTTGTCGAGGAGGAGACGTTTCACCACGTAGCAAAGCTCCTCAGGAAGTCCGGGATTTATTTCGTGTCATTCTCGACTCAAATACAAAGACTTTCTCCACCTCTCCCCTTATAACTACAAGCAATACAACCAGCCACAAAAGATATAAAAGTAGGCCTATTATAAATGAAGAAGGGTTAAGCAGAGGAACTGCCTCTAGGCCCTCCACAGTTAGTAGAGAAGAACAATAGAGAATTTTAAGGGAATAAGAAGAACGAGATTATAAAGAGGCCGCAAAAGAAAGCATGAAAATGACATCCAAGCTCAAACAACAACATTCACCCCCTCCAAGACAATATGATGTTGAAGCAGGCATGAGTAAATCATCAAAGTTTCTTAAAAGTCTTGCAGCATTTTATAGGCGGTTGAAAATCTTGTACAAATCGGATCATAAAAAGCGGCTGAAAAAGCTTGTTGAATTTATGAATGAGGACGATGGAATTGTATCTCCACTATCCGATTCAGCAGAGGTAAACGACCATCTTTTGGACACCTTCAGCTTGGAGTCAGCCTAGAGTTCTCCTGCAGTTAAAGCCATAAAAAGAGAACTAAATGATGATTCTAATGATGAAGGCGAAGGTGGAGAAAGGGTTACTATTATGGAAAAGGTTACTCTGGTTACACGCCACAAAGGTATTCATCATACAGAGGTTATTGAATAAATGAAAGTTTTATTTGTCTGTATGTGCATGTTAGATTTATTTACTTTTGATTTTTGACAGAGTTTATTTACTTTGTTCATTTTATGGACATAGTTTATTTACCTTGGAAGTTGAATCTGTGATATTTTAACAGTTGAATGACCTAGCTAAATGATCAAACGTATTGATATTATGCGTCTCACCATGGATGATGCTTCATAAAATCTCCCAAATTGAAAGATCTTACCTTGGATCTGTGATATTTTAATAGTTGAACGAGTACTGCTGTCTAATTTCTTTATTGAATGGCTATAATTTTCAAATACGGGATACACATTGTGTTTGGTCTAATCAACAGTGGACCCTTGGTCCTTGTGGCATGAAATGTTTCGATCTATCGACATTAAATTGACGATGAAAATAAAATGTTAATGGTAAAAATGTAGTGAGATAAAATATAGAAAAGATACCTGATCGAATTGTCTCCTGAGTTTTATTTTTTGACAGTAAGCCATCTGTCCTCGTTGCAGTACAGTAAATGGGTGGACCCGATCAATACATGACCCCGCCACTTGTCCTGTAAGAGATGGGTATACTATAGTCTAATTCTTCCTCCTCTACCAGTAAATGGGTGAATTCGATCAATACAAGGCTACCGTCTACCGTATCGTCTTTTTCAAATGCCTGGCAAGGCAGCCCGATGAGGCGATGATCTATTGACCCGATCTGAATCGTAGCCAACTCCATCTAACTCGGTATCTCTAACCGAGTCAGACTTGGTTCGGGTCAGCCCAGCCAAGATCCAATTCGAATCAAGTGAGGCCTGCTGGACTCGGTCCCGAGTTTAATCTAGTTCGAGTCAAGGATTTGGCAAAACCAGATTGAGTCGCTCGATGCCCATCTATGGAAACTTGATCCTCATGGTCCACTCAACGGTTCGATCGCCTAGGTCCCATCCTGCAAGGAAATTCATATGCCAATCAGTTGATGGATGAAAAGAGTCGATCTAGGACATAGTCAAGACAGTCCCGTTCAAGCAATCGGATCATCACAAACCAATCCAACGGCTCTGATCACCAAGGTGGGTCCATCGAAAAGGGCTGAAACATAACATTTGACCATTCAACGACCAGGGTTCGCAAAAGAAAATCCAATCTGACCCATCAACGGTTAGATTGTCTGATGCAGCTCACCCAAGCGAGCGGGTGCACAACAAAGCCAAGATGGATTTGGAAGCGGATTGGCTGGTGTACCACACACCATCTATATAGCTATGACGTCAGCAAGTTCTGTGGGTCCCATCATGAGGTATGTCTTATATCCAAACCGTCCATCCATTTGGCGAGCTCATCTTAAGTCTTGAGCCTAAAAATAAGACATAAAAATAAATTGGACCACACTGCAAAAAGCAGTGGGGGATTAAACGTATACCATTGAAACCCTTTTAGGGTCACAAAAGTTTCGGATCAATATGAAATTTGTTTTTCCTATTCATCCATGTATTTTTGACCTTATTAACAGATTGGATGAAAAATAAACGTTATCATGGGCCCTACGAATTTTTTAACGGTGAAAATCATTATCATGGCTGCTATTTTTGGTGTGGTCCATTTGAGCGCGTCTTCTCACGACACGTATCTACACCAGCTATATAGCTCAATGTATTGATGTCACCAACTTCTGTAGGTCCCATCATGAAGTATGTGTTATATCCAAACAGTCCATCCATTTGGAGAGCTGGTCGTAAGGCTCTAGACTTACCGACCAAGTGGACCACATTGCAAAAAGCGAAAAGGGAATTGAACGTCTACCATTAAAACCCTTTTAGGTCATAGAAGTTTTGGATCAATATGAAATTTGTTTTTCCTCTTCATCCAGTTCTCTTTGACCTTATGAACAGATTGGATGGAAAATAAACGTTATGGTGGGCCCTATGAATGTTTTAACGGTGAAAATCATTCTCCCCGCAGCTATTTGTGGTGTGGTCCAGTTAAGATTTGGATATGATTCATTTTTTTTGGCTCATGCTCTAAAATTATCTCTAAAAATTGATGAACCTTGTGGATATAACAAATACATCCTTTTGGGGCCATGTAACTTTGATTTCCTTTAAACAGTTCGTACAACTCGGAGCTTGAGGAGCGCCAGCGCTTGTCTTCGCAGGACACATATCTACACTAATCCGTTTTCCATCCATTCTGTTCATCCATTTTTAAAGATCATTTTAGGACTTAATCCCAAAAATGAGAGGGATATAAATCTCAGGTGGATCACACCATAGGAAAACAATAGTGATTGGATATCCACCATTAAAACCCTCCTAAGGCTATTGATTAGGTCATACAGACCCAATTGAAGGGGAAAAAAAAAAAAAAAAACAAAGATCAGCTTGATCCAAAACTTTTATGGCCCCCAAAAAGTTCCTAATGGTCAACGTTCATTCGGTTTGTTTCCTGTAATGTAGTCCAATTGAGACTGGTATATACGTATTTTTAGTCTCATACCATAAAATTATCTAATTCAATATACGGACAGCATGGATGAAACACATACGGTGAGGCTCACATAGCACCAACTGTTGAAATTTAGTGGTTTTTTGAAAAAATAAAAAGAAAATTCAAAATTTTCAAAATTTCGGGATTTTGCCGCCAAAACGCTTTTTCCGAAAATTTCAAATCTAAAAGTGCGGTGTGTGCTTTATCCCACATCGGAAATGGTTGAAATAATTTTGTGGTTTATATGAGATGTTGAGAAGGGTATTCTTACTTGGAGCTTTTTGGAGGAGATGAAATAAGGGTTGCGTGTTCCAGTGCGAAGCACTGGAACACACGCACGCACGCACGCGCGCGCGCGCGCTCGCGCGCTCGCGCTCGGCTCGGGCACGGGCACGGGCGTGGGCGTGGGCGTGGGCAGTGAGGCAGTGTGGCTGTAGTGGCGCTAGATGGCGCACGTCTGGGATTAATGGACAACGGCCAGAAACGTTTTTCAAACGTTCTGGACCATTGAATACCACACAGCAACGGGTCTAAACCAGAGGCCTATATAAACTGGACCATTCCAGTCCGATTTCATCATCTCAACACACCATCTCTCTCATCAAATCAGAAACAGTCCTTAGCTCCATTGTTAGAATATTGTGATCATCTCTACCGTCTAAATCTGCCAGAAGAAATCTATTGCGTTAAAACTGTTCCTCAGTGGACCTATCGTGATTGCTGCACGCTGGATCCAGATAAGGCTTGTCTTATCCTGGAAGCAATTCGTCTGTAACCCACCAGCAGTGATAAGGGGACGAATCACGCTTTAAGGACAGCGTATTTTATACGTGATTCAGCCTAGTGAAATTGTTCTTTTTAATTATTATTTTTATATTTTCGGTGTATCCAATCAAATTTTCTAACATCTTAAAGCGTGATTATGGACACCGAAAGTGTTGCATCAATCAAACTGATGAACCAAGATCTGATCCGATTGGACCGATTCGATGGTTCAAATTTCACTAGATGGCAGGACAAACTGAAATTCCTGCTGACCGCTCTGAAGATATTCTACATCCTGGATCCGAATCTCCAGCCTCTGCCTGAAGCAAAGGACACTGACACTCCAGAACAAGTGGCTGCTAGGATCAAGCGACAAGAAGATGAACTGTTGTGTCGTGGTCACATCCTAAACGCTCTCTCTGATCGGTTGTACGATTTGTACACGGGGACCACGTCAGCGAAAGAGATTTGGAGCGCGCTGGAATACAAATACAAGGCTGAAGAGGAAGGTACACAGAAATTTCTAATTGCCAGGTATTTCGACTTCACGATGGTAGACAATCTACCGCTGCTTGCCCAAATCCAAGAATTGCAGCTTATAGTAAATAAAATAAAAGCTATAAAAATAGATCTTCCTGAATCCTTTCAAGTTGGAGCTATAATCGCAAAATTACCTCCAAGCTGGAAAGACTACAGGAAGAAACTACTGCATAAATCCGAAGAGTTCACCCTAGAACAAATCCAGAAGCATCTTCGTATTGAAGAAGAATCTCGTAACCGAGACAAAAAGGATGACGCTAATGGTGCATTCTCATCCAAGGTGAACGCAGTAGAAAGGACATCCCAAAGTAATTCAAATGAGAAAGCTGACTCCCTTAAACCTAACAAAGATCAAGGGAAATTCAAGAAAACCCAAAAGAAGAAAAACGGCAAACCTAAGGGAGCTTGCTATGTCTGCGGCAAGACCGGACATTTCGCCCGAGTCTGTAGGGACCGAAAAAAACCTAAGAAAGAGGCTAATGCAGTAGACGATGAAATCGTAGCCATGGTCACAGAAGTGAACCTAGTTCAAGAGAAAATTCCTGGTTGGTGGTATGATACAGGTGCCACAGTCCATGTATGCAATGATCGATCTGCCTTCAAAACCTATGAAGACGAGACCAATGGTCAAGAGGTTCAAATGGGAAATGAAGGACGATCGAAAGTTGTAGGCAAAGGAAACGTGGAATTATTCTTTACCTCTGGAAAGAAGGTAATTCTGACCAACGTACTGCATGTCCCAGACATAAGGAGGAATCTTGTCTCAGGGGATCTTTTAAGTAAACCTGGGATTAGGGTTGTGTTTGAATCAGGCAAGCTGATCTTGTCTAAGAATGGAAACTTTGTGGGTAAGGGTTATGCTTGTAATGGGATGATCAAATTATCTCTGAATGAAAATAATTCTTCTGCTTACATGATTGAATCTGTAAAACTATGGCATGGTAGACTAGCTCATATTGGCTACAGTACCCTAAAGCTCATGGCTAAGAACGGTCTAATATCATGCAATGATAGTGACAAAGATAAATGTGAAGTATGCATACGGTCTAAAATAATCAAGAAACCTTTCCCTAGCGTTGAAAGATCATCTCAAATTTTAGACCTAGTGCATACTGACATATGTGAACTAAATGGCGTTCTTACCCGTGGAGGGAAAAGGTACTTTATAACATTTATAGATGATTGTTCAAGATATGTATATGTGTATCTGTTGAAATCAAAAGATGAAGCATATAATGCATTCAAGATCTATAAATCCGAAGTAGAAAATCAATTAGATAAAAATATTAAAATCCTTCGTAGTGATCGAGGTGGAGAATATTTCTCTAATGAATTTTCTAACTATTGTGAAGAACACGGCATAATACATCAGTGTACAGCACCTTATACACCACAACAAAATGGTGTAGCAGAAAGGAAAAATAGGACTTTAGTAGAAATGGTCAACTCAATGCTAATACAAGCACAGTTGTCATTAAACCTATGGGGAGAAGCATTGTTAGCCGCTTGTCATGTTTTAAACCGAATTCCATCTAAGAAAACCAAGACCTCTCCATACGAAATATGGAAAGGAAGAAAACCAAATATTGGGTATCTTAGAGTGTGGGGGTGTCTTGCATACTGCAGAACTCCAGAACCTAAAAGAACTAAGTTAGGACCAAGAGCTATCAAGTGCGTCCTTGTAGGATATGCACAACATAGTAAAGCCTATAGACTTCTAGACTTAGACACCAATGTAATCATAGAGTCTAGAGATGTAGAGTTCTTTGAGAATTCTGTATTCACGGAGAAAAAGAATGCTGAGATTCAATCTCCAAATGAAATTATAAAAGAAACACAAATAGAAGAGAAAGCTCCTAGTGAACCTCGTAGGAGTCAAAGAGCAAGAGTAGAAAAGAGTCTTGATCCTGATCAAATAGACTCTCAACGACTCTCTTTTCATCTAGTAGAGGGTGATAGAGAGAAGGTGATTAGAAAAATACCTATGGTTTTAACCATAGAAGATGAACCTAAAACCTTTAGAGAAGCTATGACTTCTAGAGACTCCGCTTTTTGGAAAGAAGCTATTAATGATGAAATGGATTCAATAATATCTAACCAAACATGGGAATTGGTAGATCTACCTCCAGGTTCTAAACCAATAGGTTGTAAGTGGGTATTTAAGAAAAAATATCACACAGATGGAACAATTCAAACCTTTAAGGCAAGATTAGTTGCTAAGGGTTTCCGACAGAAAGAAGGAATCGATTATTTTGACACTTATTCACCAGTAGCTCGAATAACATCGATTAGGATCTTATTTGCTCTTGCATCTATACATCATCTTCATATCCATCAAATGGACGTGAAGACAGCATTCCTGAATGGTGATCTCGATGAGGAGGTTTACATGGAGCAACCAGAAGGGTTTGTTCTACCAGGAAATGAAAGAAAAGTATGTAGACTAGTTAAGTCTTTGTATGGATTAAAGCAAGCACCAAAACAGTGGCATGATAAATTTGATTCTAAAGTTCTGTCTTATGGTTTTGAACATAATATTGCTGATAAATGCATATATTCAAAAGTATGTAATGATTATATTGTAATCATATGCTTGTATGTAGATGATATGTTAATAATCAGTAATAAAATGGAAGGTGTAACTGAAACCAAAAAGTTTCTCTCTTCAGTTTTCAAAATGAAGGATCTTGGACAAGTGGATACCATATTAGGTATCAAAGTTAAAAAACATAGTGGGGGTTTTGCATTATGCCAGTCTCATTATATTGAGAAAATTATAAACAAGTTTAACCACTTGAAAATTAAAGAGGCAAAGACCCCGTTCGATCCAAGTATCAAGTTAAAAGAAAACAGTGGAAGAGCAGTTGCACAACTAGAGTATGCTAGTGCTATAGGCAGTCTTATGTATGCAATGCAATGCACAAGACCGGATATAGCATATGCTGTTAGTAAACTAAGTAGGTTTACGAGTAATCCAAGTGTTGAACACTGGAAAGCAATAAATAGAGTTCTAGGTTATCTTAAAGAAACCAAAGAACTAGGGCTATTTTATTCAGAATTTCCAGCAGTATTAGAAGGATATACCGATGCAAGTTGGATATCGAGTGCAGGGGACAACAAGTCCACTACAGGGTGGATATTCACCCTAGGAGGTGCAGCTGTATCTTGGGGATCCAAGAAACAAACTTGCATAACGCACTCAACTATGGAATCTGAATTCATAGCTTTAGCTGCTACAGGCAAAGAGGCTGAGTGGTTAAGGGATCTTCTATTAGAAATCCCATTCTATGCGAAGCCTATACCGGCTGTTTCACTTCATTGTGATAGTGAAGCCACTCTAGCGAGAGCCTATAGCGGTACCTATAATGGAAAGTCCAGACACATAAGTTTGAGACATGACTATGTAAGGCAATTGATTCAAGATGGAATCATTGCGATCTCATATGTAAAGTCAAGTAATAACTTGGCTGATCCTTTTACTAAACCTCTAACGAGAGAGGTAGTAAGGACAACATCTAGAGGGATGGGGTTGAAACTCTTTACTCAAAGTTTCACCAGTGAAAGAAACCCAACCCTAAATTAGAAAATCTCTAATTTTTGGGTTTAATGGGTAACAACAATTCACTGATAAGTGAAAAGTTTCAGCACTAAATAAATCAACAACCTCATCCAAGATGAGAGTGCTGGCCGTTATAAAAGAGGGATGAGTATTAAACTCTTAATGAAGTCCAGTCAAACAGGACAAGTGTTTTAACGGAAACACTGGAAGGATTTCACCTATGTGAACGTAGAAGTGGTGCCGCTTCTCATGAGACTTAGAGTTATCTCGGGATCGTTCATGAAACAGGATAAGCACATGGCCATTAAAAGTGCTAAGCGAGATTATAAAGGAACACTTAACGCAGGAGCTATTATGTGTGTGGTATTTTCGGTTATATCATATAGGAATAACTGGTTCAATGCTGCGGCAACCAGGAATTTCGAAATAACTTTAAAGTACTTACACTAAGGAAAGATTAAAATCGCAAGATATCTTTCTTTATGCATAATAACTGTTATTATTCTGGCAGAGTTTTATTGTTTAAAAAACCAGTGGGGGATTGTTGAAATTTAGTGGTTTTTTGAAAAAATAAAAAGAAAATTCAAAATTTTCAAAATTTCGGGATTTTGCCGCCAAAACGCTTTTTCCGAAAATTTCAAATCTAAAAGTGCGGTGTGTGCTTTATCCCACATCGGAAATGGTTGAAATAATTTTGTGGTTTATATGAGATGTTGAGAAGGGTATTCTTACTTGGAGCTTTTTGGAGGAGATGAAATAAGGGTTGCGTGTTCCAGTGCGAAGCACTGGAACACACGCACGCACGCACGCGCGCGCGCGCGCTCGCGCTCGCGCTCGGGCTCGGGCACGGGCACGGGCGTGGGCGTGGGCGTGGGCAGTGAGGCAGTGTGGCAGTGTGGCTGTAGTGGCGCTAGATGGCGCACTTTGCACTTGATGATCCAACGGTCAGATCTTTTGATCTAACGACCAGAAACGTCTGGGATTAATGGACAACGGCCAGAAACGTTTTTCAAACGTTCTGGACCATTGAATACCACACAGCAACGGGTCTAAACCAGAGGCCTATATAAACTGGACCATTCCAGTCCGATTTCATCATCTCAACACACCATCTCTCTCATCAAATCAGAAACAGTCCTTAGCTCCATTGTTAGAATATTGTGATCATCTCTACCGTCTAAATCTGCCAGAAGAAATCTATTGCGTTAAAACTGTTCCTCAGTGGACCTATCGTGATTGCTGCACGCTGGATCCAGATAAGGCTTGTCTTATCCTGGAAGCAATTCGTCTGTAACCCACCAGCAGTGATAAGGGGACGAATCACGCTTTAAGGACAGCGTATTTTATACGTGATTCAGCCTAGTGAAATTGTTCTTTTTAATTATTATTTTTATATTTTCGGTGTATCCAATCAAATTTTCTAACACCAACCACCGCCCATTTGCTGGTTGCAGGGGAGCAGGAGCAGCCAATCCGTTTCCCATATAACTGTCGTGCCTACATTATAACTGTAAGGAAATCAACCCAGCAACAAGAAGTGGGAAGCGGATTGGTTGGTATACCTCGCACCAACTACATACCTGTTATATTGATGTTAGCGAGTTCCGTGGCTCTAATCATGAGATATATGTTATATCCAAACCATCTGTGCATTTGGTGAGCTCATTTTAAGTCTTGATACAAAAAATAAGACAGATATAACTATCAAGTGTACCACACTGCAAAAAAACAATGGAGGATTAAACGTCCACCATTAAAGTCAAAAAGCTTTTTGGGGTCACAGGAGTTTTGAATCAATATGAAATTTGGTTTTCCTTTACATTCAGGTCTGTTTGACCTTGTGAGCAGATTGGATGGAAAATGATGGGATATGATTCATTTTTTGGACAATGATGTAAAATGATCTCTAAAAATAGATGAACGGTGTAGATATAATAAATACATCACTGTAACTTTGATCTCCTTTGAACCGTTTGTACAGCTACGAGCTCGAGGAGCGTCCGTGCTCGTCTTCGCACGACACGTACCTACAGTAGCTATGTTATAACTGGTGTGTCGTACAATCCTTTTCAAGTGAAGATCTTTCAACAGCATGCACTAAATTTGATATTGAGTAGTGACTATCCAAGTTCAAGTTGCATGGGAATAAGTTCAAAATCAATTAATAAATCTAATCTTGGCCATTCAAAGTTTGGATCGCTAAATGACGGGTCAGATTCATTACCCACATCGATCAACCCAAATCTTTACCATTTAAATTCCCACCCACTCATTTTATCTGATTTTGACTGTCCAACAACTGGATTAGAAACATTAAATGCCATATGATGGATCAGATCCTTACAAATCATTATCAATTTTTCCCAACTGGACAGCATAACACCAATCAGACTCATGCGAACTCAAGACGACCGGTAAGCTTTTATATATATAGATATATATATATATATATATATATATATATATATATATATATATATATATATATATATAAAGAAGGACAAAATAAAAATCGACTGATGAGGCCCAACCACGGGCACTAGAGGAAACTTCAAAATAAATGGCCTAAAAATTCTTTCAGAGACATTTTGCAATAAAAATTTCATAGAGCAATGTTTTATAAATCTTAAAAACCAAAAACCAAAAAAAAAAAAAAAAAAAAAAAGACAAAAACAAAAGCAAAAACAAAACAAAACAAAACAAAACAAACTTTAAAAATTGAACATGTATGATATCCGAGGTACTACGTAGTGTTTCATTATATCCGTAAGGGTAGCAATGCAACAACAAAAGACAATTTTAGTTTCTTTTGAATCTTAGGTTTAAAAAAAAAAAAAAAAAACAAAACAAAAACAAAAACAAAACAAAACAAACTTTAAAAATTGAACATGTATGATATCCGAGGCACTAGGTAGTGTTTCATTATATCCGAAGGGTAGCAATGCAACAACAAAAGACGATTTTGGTTTCTTTTGAATCTTAGGTTTTCTTCTAAATTATAAGTAGAATATGGGATGGTTAGTCTGAATTTTCAATATTAATTTAACTATTTTGGAATAAGAACTGTATATATCTAGGTTAGTGCAACCAAACCTCAAGCCTCAAGAAGCTTATTGCGCTCGAAGTATTCAATCAAAAGTCTTTAAAGGAATGGGAATAATCATGGCGACTCCAACTATGGATACTTGTCAGCCAAGCATCATGTAATCATGCTGACTCCAAATATAGATTATGAATTGATACCAGTAAATTGATCTGTTCTGCAGAGGCAAATGATCGATGTATTGGACTCAAACCTACTACAACCATCCGTTCGTAATAGGTCAAACGCTAAAAACAGAAAATTGTATCGTACATTAGACAGTGGGGAACTATCATTAAAAAGAAAAGAGAATAAAAAGAAAGATATAATTAATATAATTAGTTATCACCTAAATGCACTTGTAATCTTATGAAATACTATAGGAAATTTTTAGGTCATTAGGTGTTCTTGTGCTCGTTAAAATGGTAATTCGAAAATCTTTCAAATGGATTTAAAATCATCTCAGTTGGAGATCATTTGAGCATCCAAAAGATCGCTCAATTTTAAAGAATCAGACGATCTTTACTCACTCTCGTTCTCAACATCGTGTGATTGCGCAAAAACGGTCACAACTCCCTTGTTATAACTTTGATCGGAGTGATGTTATGTGTTGGGAAAGTAATTAGATGAACTTTTAAATTGATTTAAAATTATCTCATTTGAACACCATTTGATTGTTCAAAAGTGAGCCCAAAGTTGTCATATTTGCTCTTATTTTCATATGTGCGCTATCCCACAAAGACAATCATAACTCCCTCATTTCAAGTTGAATTGGGGTGAACTTGTGATCGTTGGAAAGATAATTTGATAAACTTTTAGATAGATTTAGATCATCTCATTTGAACACAATTTGACTATTTAAAAGTGAGCCCAAAGTTGTCACATTTGCTCTCATTTTTACATGCGCGCGATCCCACAAAGACGATCATAACTCCCTCATTTTAAGTCGGATTGGGATGATCTCATGCTATAGGAAAGATAATTTGATAAAATTTTAAATAGCTTTGGAATTATCTCATTTGAACACAATTTTTCTATTCAAAAGTGGGCCTAAAGTTTATTATGTCGTCAAGTCGTATTCGCATAACTCTCTCATTTTTTAATCTCTTTTCTTTCAATATATATGTTTCTTGGCAAAAGACCCATATATGCATAATTTTTTGAAGAAAGAAGAATGAGAACCTATTTTTTAAGGGGAGTGGATTAGATGCAGCCCCAACTTTACCTAAGGCGATGTGCCTCTTATCATGGGGCCTATTTTGATGTAATTGTTTTATATGCACGTCATGCATCCATTTTTTCCAAGTCATTTTAGGCTACATGCTTTAAAATGAAGCATATCCAAATCTTATGTGGACCATACTGTAAGAAGTATTAATAATGATTGAACATCCCACCATTAGAACTTCTTATGGCCCACCATAATGTTTTCATAATATTTATTTACCATCCAACATGTTTATAAAGTCATGTGAACCTGAACGAAGAGAACACAAATATATATAAGCTTCATCCAAAACTTTTGTAGCTCATTATAAGTTGTTAATAGTTAATCTCTACTATTTCCTATGGCATGGTCCATCTGAGACTTAGATCTTCTTCTTTTTTGGGCTCATGCTCCAAATGAAAAACATATGGACGGCGTGGATATAGGTGTGCCCCACAATAAGAGTGTGACTGTCTTAGCCACACCTAAGTCATTACCTTCTTTGAAATGCATAAGAAGTTGAAGAAAAAAATTTAAAAAAAAAAAAAAAAAAAAAAAAAAAAAAAAAAAACTAAACAAATGTGCGTAGGTAGAAGAATATATATATATATATATATATATATATATAACTAAAAAAGATATCATTGCACTGAAATTTAAAAAATATGCTAGCTTATGGGCAAAATGGTTCAGGGAAAATGACATTGGTGCACATGTGTAAAATAGTGATGCTTTGAAAAGCGATGCTATTTAAGCGCTCCCACAATTTAGTGGGTGTATAATCACGAAATGCCTTATTTTATATACTTTAGGTATTCTTGAGAATTTTAAATTTTTATTCCACACTAAACACTTCAAATTTAATTATTAAAATATTGAGTAAGTAAAGACTTAATGAAGTCTTTGGGTTGACAAGGTGAATGTCATGTCAAACTTTACTAGTAATATATATATAAAAGATTGTGAGCTTAAAAATTATGCTAATCCAAAACCCAAGTGAATCATACCAAAGGCAATACTATCCGGACCCACCAACAAAACTTTCTTGATTTTTCCCGGGACTCACCTTATAAATGGATTGGATCACGTGATATTTAATACAACGTATGCATATGAAAGTTTTAATGATAGGTTTCCCATCTCATTGTTACGTGTAGCCTACTTGAATTCTGATTTATGTACATATACCGCAGCTGTCTCACATTTTTTGTTGCTGCATGACTTATTATTTTTTCATCTGGCCAAGTCTTTTTTCATGAATTCATGTTCTCAATTTTAAAAGGTTACAACTCATCTTCATCACATGTGGAACACATGGGTGACTTTGCAGCTCATACCTGATCCAAAGCCATGTGTGCACATGGGTTTTCAATTCTGACAATATGGCCCTTGCAGAGAAATCCATCCCATTGATCTGGTGCGTCCCACCATACAAGGGCCATGCCCAAAAGATCTCCCGAATAAGAAGATCACGTACTGGATATTTTCATTTGAACATCAGCTTTCCTTAACTGACTACCTGTACGGCTCAAAATGAATGGTTAGATTTTAACCAATAAAGTACATCTCTTGAGCATGGTTTATCCATAGTGGGACGCAACTGATCAATCGTTTGGAGGATTATGGTAGATATTTTTCCATTTTTAAATTATAAACGTGGCCACTCTTCAATCACGTAGATACAATAAAGCTACGTCCCAACCGTAGACGTGGTGGGGTATGGCAGACAAGGACCATCCTTCGGGGAAACGGACTGGCTACTCCCCCTGCCACTAGCTCGGTGGCTGGTGGTCAGTGCTCTGTGGGCCCCCACCATGATGTATGTGTTTCATCCATTCCGTTCATCCATTTTTACAGATCATTTTATGGCTTAATCTCGAAATTGAGAAGGATTTAAATTTCAAGTGGACCACGCCATAGGAAAATAATAGTGATTGGATATCCACCATTAAAATCCTCCTAAGGCCCACTGTACTGTTTATTTGACATCCAATCTGTTGATTAGGTCATACAGACCTAGATGAAGGGAAAAAAAAAAAAACAAAGATCAGCTTGATCCAAAACTTTTATGGCCCCCAAAAACTTTTTAATGGTCGATGTTCATTCACCACTGTTTCATGTAATGTGGTCCACTTGAGATTTGGATACAACTCATTTTTGGTCTCATATACTAAAATGATCTAGAAAAATAGATGGACGGCATGGATGTAACAAATACATCATGGTGGGGCCCACAGAGCACCGACCACCAGCCATTGGCTGGTGGCGGGGGGAGTAGCCAATCTGCTTCCATCCTCCGGTAGTCCCTATAGTGGTCCGTTTGTTGAGTACCACTTTTCGTGGATGGACCGTGGTCCAAAGATAACGTGGAGCCAATGTCTCTAGACCATCGATTGGTGGTTCTCAAATGGATGGATGAATTAAAAAACAGTCATTGGTCCACTTTCAACTGGACGAATGGACACGTGCTTATACGACAGGATCATATCCACCCAGCATGAGTATTATGCCATCAATAATAGCTTTTATTTTTATAATGGACGGTTTGGATCAGCAAGACATGGGCTCATGTGGGCCCCATCTAGCAATAGATGATGGATGTGTATTTGTCAACCTAGCACATGAAGCCTAGCTTTAAATATATATAGCCACGTAGAATCCATCAAGCCCATGTGCCCATAAATATGAGAGATTATCAATACTAACTATAAAAGGAGAAAGACCATCTCATCGTCCATCTACATCATATGAATACGACGTGTGGACCCCACAAAAATTATATTCCTGACCGTACATGGCAAGGTCGTTTGCCAAACACGTGTCCCCCTCGTAACCTTTCTTTTTTGCTTTTTCTTTTTTTTTTTTTTTGGTCGGTTAGCTTGTTAGTACACCCACTATCAGTTCACACTTCACATTTAGCGACCCTCGCCTACCTACATTAAAACTGATACAAGAAAATTAATACAGTGGAGCCCAGGAAGGACCGAAATATGGTGGAGCGATATCTCTTTAAGTAAGCTTTATTTAAAAAATAGTACTTATGAGAAGATCATAGCCTAAGTAAGCTTTATTTAAAAAATAGTACTTATGAGAAGATCATAGCCGTCGCTTATCTTTTCTTTTTATCACTTAATGCTAACCAGTAATTATTTCTCTTTCCACTGTCGATTTGAAGGGTATTATTTAGATGGTGTTAGACTATAGAATATGTTGTACAGCTATATATAATGAATTCACATATCAGTTTTTTACCAATCACATGCTTTGATTCACCGTATTCATCAAAATGTTCTTTTAACTTCGTGGAAAGAGAATTAAAAGTCGAAATAAATTACCCCCAACCCTTGCAAACTTGTCTCCCTACCAGGCGCGAAGAGAATTATACTTACAAAAATTAGAAGTTATGTTGGCCCTAACTTGTTGGATGCGGGTTTCCTGCGAAAGCCTTTCGGAGGAAGTTCTTGTGCTGGCCCACTAATTATATATGACCTAATTTTTAAGTGTAGTTATTGAAAACCAATCCCATTCATGATTTAACTAGAACATATGATTGGAAACAATACATGGGATGCTTACCCTCCAAACTATTTCTCTCAGTGTGGCCCACTTGAATCAAGGATTGTCCTGACTTTTGAGCCCAAGTCCTAAGCGTTTTTGTGGCATCTAATGGTTAGAGTGGTGGGCTTTGTAAATAATCAATGGTGGACATCTCTCTCAATTTTATTTTATTTTTTTGTGGCCCATATATATGAAAATTATAGGCCATCTTGATTCTTTTGACATGAGCCTAGTGTTGAATTATCCATTTAATGGTCAGAGTGGATTTCAAATACATATCATAGTGGGTTACATCATGCAGGGCCAACTTCAAAGTGGGTTGTCCGTCATGCGGAGCCCACCTTAGATATAGGTCATACATCATTAGGGGCCTGCTTTCAATTTGGACTATCCATCTTGCAAGGCCAACCCTAGACATGGGCTATCCATCATGTGACTCTCACCTTGGATATGAGTAGTCCATCATGTCGGACATTGGATATGAATCGTCCATTATGCAGGGGCTGCCTTGGCTATGGGTCATTTATCATTAGGATCTCACCTTTGATGTAGATTGTCCATTAAGTGGGGCCCACCTTGAAGTGGATTATCCATCATGTAAGATCCACCATCAATGTTAATTATGTTGAGATATGGAGTTTGAAAAACTATTTAAATAAAATAAATTTAAATTGAGAAAAAGAGAAAACTTATCGCTTTATAGAAGTCGAGGCGTGACGTGAATCACTCGGCTTGAAATCGAATTTGCTGCCCTTGGACATCGTCCCAAGTGCAACAGGCTTTCAGAGCAATTGATCTTCAGGATGCAACGACTATGACCCGGTCCCAGTGGTGCACTCACTGTACAGGGGCTCGAACCACTTGTAGTCTTAACCTGAACAAGAAAATACTTGAACACATTTTTAAGAGAAAACCTAATTTTCAAATCCATTCCAAAACTTCAAATCAGAAGTCTATTTATAGACTTTGTGAAGACACCCTTAAGGGTGTAGAAACACCCTTTCACAACGGGTTGTGACTATTGGGTTTAAACTCAATTGATGCGACCCTTAAGCTTCAAAAGACGTAACTTTTCAAAACAAAATATGAAAGGATGCAACCTTTCAGACTTAAGTGAAAAGACACATCCATAAGAAACAAATGGTCATAGTCATAGCCCGTCCCAATGGATATATTTTGAAACACTAAATTATTTTAAAATAATTTATAATACAACAATTCCCCACATGATTCAAAATTTTTGACATTTCGGGTTAAGATTGAAGAGTTGTGCAATGGTGTCGATGTCACCATAGACTTGAACCGACATTAGAGTAAGCATGATAGGTCTACAGGAATCAGGTGACACCATAGTCTTGAACCTGATTCCTTTTGATGTAAATCACAAGTACATACTACTCAAATAACTTTTTCGCTACAAGTGATTCTGCAGTTCGGTGCGTCTATGCACCATTACCTGAATTTCATGAGTGTTCTAGATAATTCGCCTAGATTTTCATAGGAAGCGGCCTCCACCTCCACACCCATATAGGTGAATTCCATCAAGTGTACGCAGCAATTGGGTACACCACCAAATATATGGCTATGAATTCATTAAGAGTTCAAAAACTCATCTTTCTTTATTGCTGCTCGCACTGTACACCATAAAAGGGGCTCATTTATATCAGTGTAATCGTCTACCTCGTGTCTTGTTGTTTACCCATTGAACCTATCGCATAGGATCTCTACTTGTATAGGTTGGATTGCCAACACTGATAGCTCATATATTAGGCTCAGCCACATTCCCTTCGATGTATCATTGACTAATTTTTTAGATAGTCATTTGGTTAGAAGATTTATGACCCGTGGGCCTTTTACCTCCACTCGTCATTGCTCCGTCAGGCTTTCGCCTATTACGAAAAATTCACCATTGTTACCTCTCATACTAGTTTGGCCATGTCTTAGTCCCATTGTGACTAATCATCCTTTCAAATCAGCTAGGGATTATCGTATTGACAAGCTATTACCTCACCAATTAGCTACTTAGAAACGAGTCTCTGCTTAGGCGGGTTCTTCATTTTGCTTTTCAATCAAATCATGGGCAGTCAGTTGCAACCTCTTTGACTATTCATATCTCAAGCCAAAACATACCGAATTCATTTCTAACCTTACAGAGTCAATAATTATGACTTCATCAAGCAACAGTGATGTAGAGCGGGTCACGGACAGTTTCATGGCCAAGATGGATCAGAAAAGGCCCGGTCGACGACAGAAGTGATCTGAACTGTCGAACCTTAGATCGGGCGTATCTCGCAATCCGGAATGAGTTATCTGACGTACAATATATGATTTTGGGGTAGAACGAGCTACTTTAGCCAACCAACCCTGTTATGATGGGTTGCGCAGCCCAGAATTGTGAAAAAACCCCTGGATCAACGACAGTTTCCTTGTTTTAATTTCATTTTTACTATAAATAGTAAGTTTTAGTTTGATTATAACTCTTCATCCGTCGGGCTTTAGGAGTTGCGCCTAATGTGAAAAGAGCTTAGAATAATTAGGAGAACGGTTTGGTGAAGCCAAATAGAACACTTACTATTTTTGGCCGAAAACCTTGCGCCCTAGTAGACATCACGACCGTCTATAAATAGTAAGTTTACTATTTATAGTAAGTCACGAATTCTAGGAGTTTTAGTTGTAGTTTGATTCTGATTTCTTTCTCATTGCTTGGTATTCCTATTTAAAGGGTTGTGAACTCGTTTTTATTTATCAATTAATTGATTTCGAATTTATTAGAATTTATTCCTATTTTCTGCTTTCTTTCCTCGTGGATTCGAGAAGTCTCTGTGAGGAGTCCAAAGAAGCTTCGTGTATTCGGAGTATTTATCCTCATCACGTTCATCCCTGCGTTAAACAAATACTGAGCATCACTTTTATTACGATAGTTGTCGTATCACCGACACTAAATACAACCAACTTTCTTAGCCTTGAATGTACTCTTACTATTCAACCAACTTCACTAGTCCACCATTCAACCAACTGGTAGTAAAGTCAATTGAACTTATTGTATCTGCAGTACAAAGAAGCTGGAGTAATCTGTCATATATAGACATATGACAACTAAAATAGAGTATAACTTTCATGTAATCATATTGCAACATTATCATGCTATCACATGTTCCCTAACACATGAAAGGTTAGTCAATTTATCAATTAGTTATTAGAATTCAATACAATCAATGGATATTTGGTAACTGAATATGGAGAAGAAATGTCCAAGTTCATTATCAAGTATCTTGATCGATGGATTGAACAGTAGGCTCCATAGGTGCATAAGTTTGCCGATTAAATACATTTGTTAATAGTAAAATAACACAGTTCATCACATAAACTTATAGTCTCATATGAATACAAATCTCAAATGTCCAAATCTAGCCTCTAATGAGAATAAAATATAACCTAAATATCTCATTGATCCAACAATCATCTTTGAATCCAAACCACTAATAATTTTCTTTTTAACCATTCATTTGATAGCTACCAATTTGATCATTAAAATATGCAATATGTTTAATTCCAGACACCTTGTCTCAAAGATCTACACGTCAACATAAAACATGTGCATATTTATCCATAACATTTAACATATAGTTTCCTAAGTGCAAATCTTCAATTTTATATATGTCAACCCATTTATCAAATACTTATTGACTAAACTTATACTACATGGGTTAAGTGGTTTATCTAAATGCATCTAAGTGCACCCCCACAATTTCATATTTAGCATCGATAGATATATCTATGGCCCACCTGATAAACCCATTAACCAAGAGTTAAGAGAAATCTTTTGTAGGAATTATCATATAAATTAACTAACACGTGTCTTAGGTTGACACATGATTGGATGAAAATAATATTTTGTCTAGAAAGTATGGTAAACAATGTCAATGTTGAATGCAACTCGTCTCATAAATTAGACATGTGCACTCGTCACCTTATCAACAACTTTATGTTTAAGAGCAATAATATGAACCGTTTATAAAAGAAAAAGCGATAAGTGTATCAAACAGTTAAGTGATACGTGCCGACGGTCCATCTTTTATTGGACCCAATATTCTATAATTTCACTCTTTATATAATTAAATGTAAGTTAGAATTAACATTGAATTAAGGCACATTCACTACTAGTCCACTTGAGAAACTCAAGTCGCCCTTTGCTTCATGGTAAGTGAAACTCCAGAGAGACAAGCATTCATATAACGTGAGTTATCAAGTACTTAATATTCATAAAAGTAATATACATGCAAGATCTAGACCTTTCATCTATTGGGCCCGCGAAAGGTAATATTTTAAAAAATACACTTTTCCAATCATCTCACATGGGCCAATATAATATTTGTATGGATGTATAACTTTGGAACATTGTAGTGCATCTAAGTACATAACCCTCATAATTTCAAATCTTTATAAATGGGATGTTTTCCACATATGTACAATTTTTAAGTGTTTATGTATCAAGTGTCATACATGGCCTAATGTTTGATGTTATAATAGGAAAACTATATTTTGTACATGTGACACATGGATATAAGATTCAAACATATCAATCATCAATCCACATAGGATGGATCAAAGGCCACAAGATACATACAATGATACAAAATGAATAATGAGTATTGTTTATAGATACACAGTGATAAGTGAACCCATGGTTTGATAGACTTAGTCATTGATCTGATCAAGTTCAATATAACATACTCATTTATTCCTTGTGTGCACTCATTATCATAAAGGTCATTCATACCAATGGTTGGTTTACATTATAACTTAAATTTTAGGTCACTATAAATATAAAGAATAACCCACTAATGAACTATTCATATTACAAACATGTGTGCAGTGATGCCTTAGTGTGAAACCGTGCATTCTATTGCATTTCTAAATATCAACATCAATATAGATATTCATTTTATGCGTATCAATCACACAAAAATCAACTCCTTAACATGCACTTGATCAAAATGATATGTTATATTTGTTCTAGCACCAACAATATAGTGAGCCCCATTTTTTCACGATTTAGACCATGCACTCTTGTGCTACCCACCATCATTCGCCATCAAATATCTTCTCAAAATCTCCCATCATAAAGTAGATAATAAACCATCCACTTGCAGTTCATAAGTTGGACATGTAAGATTGTCCAATGGGAGAATAATTTGGTGATACACATTATACATGGTCCGGTATATTAGTTAAATAGTCTTGATCATCAAAATTGGACCCGGATTAGATTATCCAAAGACATATCATATAGAATTATAGATTGCATGTGTATGAACTATAGTGCTCTGTTAAAGTATTAAAAGGTTGCCTAGGAGAGCAAACTCACAAGAATAAACTCATGAGCAATTAAGATAGGTGATTATAACTGTCCACTTCATTCCCACTGAACAAGTGGTTAGATTATCGGTTCATTATTATTATTATTATTTAATTTTCATTTACACCCATTTGGATTTAAGTCATCTCCACCTTATTTATTTATTTACTGAGATTGTCTAAGAAATCTCATTATTGGGACATTCAAGTCCTTCCATATTTGGCAATTTTGTTCCCGTGTGAGGTCCATTAGATCAGTGGACTAGATGAAGGGTCATCGGAATGTCATTTGCTCTCATGCAACATGTCAAGTTCAAATAGAACGGTTATAACCACCAGATACTGCTTGTTAGAATCCTTCTTAAGGATTGTACCAACTTAAAAATAATGAGAATGCACATAATTAACAATACATTTTCCAATACCAAGAATTCCATTTCTGGCACGTACGTTACGGATTTAGATCCTTCATCCGGTTAACTGTACAAGGAATATTACCCACCCGCATGTGAGCAACTAGCAGACTTATGAGATAGTGACCACACTATCGACCTATCAAGCCCATTTTAGAAGATACTTTGGAAGATTGCATTCTCGAGTTTCTTTCACATTTTTCTTTCCAAAATTTTCTTTTTAACCATGCATAGTGGTCTACAAAGAAAAATTCCTAATATGGTGAGAATCCCAACACAAAATTCTATTTTGAAATGCATTTTAGGTTAATCTTCATTGTATATGGATGTTGAGATTAGTGCATATCCTACTCAATATGGTTCAACAGTTTGATTTATTTTCTTGTGAAAATTACGTTTGGCTCAAGCTATGAGAAAATAAATTATAAATTTTGATATCTAAAAAGAAAGGCTCCTTAATGTCATATCATGATTTAAAAGAAAATCTACTAAATACAGGCTTTCTTACGAGTGAACAGGCCCTGACATTATCCAAGAAGTAGGCACTATAGATTTCTTGGATTTTACATGTGTGTGATAGAATGACATGTGTTTGGGACATAAAGACCATATGTAGGTCATAACTCTAGTATCCAAGATAGCCTTAGCCGGACCCATCTGACAACATGAGGATTATACTTTGTGCTAACGGGGGTTACAACGAACCCGGCCAATTGTTTAGGAATCCAGACCTCTTACATGTTTGATCATAGTCTAACCATTCTCATTTATAGATATCAAGATATAAAGTACTCTAACCATTTTCAGTCGATGCATACGTTCACTTTTGTACATGTGGTCCAATGAACTTATATAACAAGTATCTACAAGATCTTAACCATTAGGTGGGATATAACAACTCTAGATTATATGGGCCATGGCTCACAAATCGGGTTGGTGTAGTTTCATTTTGGGCTATTCCAACCAAATAGATGCAACCGTAATTCTTAAATAGTTTTTCAAACATATTCGATTTCAAGATTGTCGGGATATGGAGTTTGAAAAACTATTTAAATAAAATAAATTTAAATTGAGAAAAAAAAAAAAAAAACTTCTCGGTTTATAGAAGTCGAGGCGTGACGTGAATCACTCGGCTTGAAATCGAATTTGCTTCCCTTTGATAGTGTCCCAAGTGCAACAGGCTTCCAGAGCAATCGATCTCCAGGATACAACGACTATGACCCGGTCCCAGCGATGCACTCACTGTACACGGGCTTGAACCACTTGTAGTCTTAACCCGAACTAGAAAATACTTGAACACATTTTTAAGAGAAAACCTGATTTTCTAATCCATTCCAAAACTTAAAATCAGAAGTCTATTTATAGACTTTGTGAAGACACCCTTAAGGGTGTAGAGACACCCTTTCACAAAGGGTTGCGACTATTGGGTTTAAACCCAATTGGTGCGACCCTTAGGTTTCAAAAGACATAACTTTTCAAAATAAAATATAAAAGGATGCAACCTTTCAGACTTAAGTGAAAAGACACATCCATAGGGCACCAATGGCCACAGTCATAGCCTGTCTCAATTTATATATTTTGAAACACTAAATTATTTTAAAATAATTTAAAATACAACAAATTGTCCATCATGTGGAGCCCAATTTCAATGCACATTGCCCATCATGTGGAGCCCACCTTCCATGAGAACCATCCATGGTGTGGGCCCCACATTCGATATAGACTGACCATGGACCCACCTTCAATACTAAAAATCTATAATGTGAAGAGATGAGAGAGAATCCAAATGTAAAAAACTAAAAAGCAAAAAACAAAACTTCTAAATGGCATAAATAAGTTTAAGATATTAAACAACTTATAAAGAGATTAACAAAATAGCCTTTTGCTGAATAAGTAGCTTATTTGTTGCTACTTATGAGTGTATCCAAACAGGTCCTTAAAGTAGATGCAATGTGCCCTTGACATCTGCAAAATGGGCCGGTGGTGAATGCTGTAATAATTACATTCCTTTCAAATTTCTAGCAGTTGCCCTAGTCCAAAGCTAGGGCCATTGTGATGTTTGTAAGAGATTCATCCCACTCATTCATTTTGTTAGCTCATCCTAAGACGCTAGTCTAAAATGAGATGGATAGATATCTTAAAATGAGACGGATTCAAAACTCAAGTGAATAAGTGGGGGAGAGAATTGCCTATGGTTGAAACCTTCATGATCGCTACCATGATGTTTATATGCATCCAAACCATTCAAAAGGTTATTGCCATTGGGATGAACTAAAATCACAAAAATATTAACCAGATTCAAAAACTTGGAATGTTTCAATGTTAGACATTCAAACTTTACTGTTTCCATCGTGTGGCCCACTTGAGCTTTGTATGTGCTTCATTTTTGGGCTTATGAACTGGAAACGGATTGGCTACTCCCCGCCACTATCCAATGGCTGATGGTTGGTGCTTTGTGAGCCCCACCATGACATATGTGTTTCATCCATGCCATCCATCTATTTTGCTAGATCATTTTATGGTATTAGACCAAAAATGAGGTATATACCAATCTCAAGTAGACCACATTACATGAAACAACATTGAATGAACGTCGACCATTAAAAACTTTTTTGAGACCATAAAAGTTTTGGATCAAGCTAATCTTTGTTTTTTCCCTCTATCTGAGTCTGTATGACCTAATAAACAGATGGGATGTCAAATAAACGGTACAGTAGGCCTTAGGAGGATGTTAATGGTGCATATCCAATCACTATTGTTTTCTTGTGGTGTGGTCACCAGAGATTTACATCCCTCTAATTTTTTGGATCAAGCCCTAAAATAATATTTAAAAATGGATCAACGGCACATATATCATGGTGAGGCCCGCAGAGTACCGACCACTGGTGGCAGGAGGAGTAGCGAATCCGTTCTCTTATGTAAGCTGAAAAAATAAATAGACACTGTGGGCTCCACCCAACTTCCGACTACCAGGAGGAGGTGGCAGGCAATCCCCGTCCATTACCAACCGGTCTCTCTTACCTCAGGGACAGTGTTAGGCATGTGAGTGAGAAGTCTAATGTCTTTCATCAAATGCTCATCTGTCTTGCACACGGCATGCATGCCCACTAATCCTGGTCATCCGAAGTTTCAGCCTTATACTGATCCAGATGGCTCAAAAATAATATGGACCGGATTATATCACGCTTTTTCAATTCTACTTATTCATGGACAGCTTTATTATTTTCTTCTTAGCCATTCATTTGATGGCCACAAATCACAATAATCCAACCGTGCGATTTTCTTGGTAAACTACATTGACGGTGGAGATCATGACTTGGATGGTCTCGATTGATGCACGCATACAACATCAGTCAAATGGACAGTTGAGTAACGATTACTGTAAGTCAAACCGACACCGTAATCCACCGGCCTATTAAAGTAACTTTTGTCGGGCGGTACTACCGTACCTCTCTGACCAATAGGAAGCGGATTGGCTGGTGTACCTCACACCAGCTGTATAGCTGCTGTTGTGACGTAGTAAGTTCTGTGGGTTTAATCATGAGGTATGTGTTATATCCAAACCGTCCACGCATTTGGCAAGCTAGTATTAAGGCTTGAGACGAAAAATAAAATAGATATTACTATCTGGTGGACCACACTACAAAAACCAGTGGAGGATTGAACATCTACCATTGAAACCCTTTTTGGAATCACGGAAGTTTTGGATCAATATGAAATTTGTTTTTACTGGTTATTCAGGTCCTTATGACCTTACAAATTGGATGGAAAATAAACGTTACGGTGGGCGCTACAAATTTTTTAACGGTGAAAGTCATTATCTCTGCTGCTATTTGTGGTGTGGTCCATATGATCTTTGGATATGATTTAGTTTTGGACAATGCTCTAAAATGATCTCTAAAAATAGATGAACGGTGTAGATATAATAAATACATTATTATGGGGCCCACGTAACTTTAATCTCCTTTAAACCGTTCGTACAACTCGGAGCTCGAGGAGCGTCAGTGCTCGTCTTCGCACGACACGTACCTACAGCAGCTATATAGCTGGTGTGAGGTACACTATCCAATCCGCTTCCCTACAGCCACGTTGGTGGAACTTTCATGAAATCTACACCGTCCATCAGATATGCTGACTCATCTTCTTGCCATCCAAATATTAAGATGAATATTTATAATATTTTGAATAAAGATATTTAATTTCTTAGTAGAAATATCTTGCATATATTCAACTTTAAATAAGCCTAACGATCGAAATAGATTTAACCAATTTGAGCCATTGATTCATGTGGTCCCACTTAAAGAAAAATCTTACATACAATAGCCACACCTTAAGACTACATCCTACGCCATCCAACCCATTCACATGATGTCCTTCACCAGACCATCGGACCGTTATGTTTTTGTAGTGGCCTTGATTGCGTGTCTCTGCCATGAGAAATTTGCGACTGTGGACCCCACCTTTTATCCAAATATTTTTTTTGGAGCAATACAATCTTAGACCTCCGCGTACTGACAGCGAAAATCGAGACGAAGATACCCCTCCTTTCACGGAAAAGGATTGGGTACTCCCCTGCCACCGGCCAATGGCAGATGCTTGGTGGTCTATGGCCCCACCATGATGTATGCTTTTCATCCATGCCATTCATATATTTTTCTAGATCATTTTATAGTATGAGACCAAAATGAGGTATATCCAAATCTCAAGTGTACCACATTAAAGGAAACAGTGTTGAATGAGCGTCGACCATTAAAAACTTTTTGGGGGCCCACTGTGATGTTTGTGAGAAATCCTCCCTGTCTAAGTTTATTCATAGGGTCACAAAGACTTAGATAAAGAGGAAAAACAAATTTCATAATGATCCAAAACTTTTGTAACCCCTAAAAGGGTTTCAATGGTAAACGTTTAATTCCCCACTTCCTTTTACAGTGTGGTCCACTTGATAGTTAGATTTATCTTATTTTTCGTCTCAACCCTTAATATGAGTTCGCCAAATAGATGGACGGTTTGGATATAACACATACCTCATAAAAAGACTCACAAAAAGGATGGGGATTACAATAGGAAAAAAAAAAAAAGCTTTAAAACTATGGCCACCAAAATTAGTTACTTACGTGCCCTATAAGATTTTGGGTAGGAGAAGCTACTTTAGCCGACCAACCAGATTTTTTTGCAAGATTCCATTAGGTCAACTACTTTAGCCTTAATATGAGATAAAATTTGGGAAAATAGTGTCGGGAAGTTTGGACTGTAAGTAACTTGATATAAGCTACCTATGCATTAAGTAGCTTATCTTAGTTTCTACTTCTTAAGCTGAAGTGATTAAGTAACTTTAAGTAAAAAAGTTATTTATAATTGATCTTAAACCGAGCTTACTTATCTTGAATAAGCTACTTATCTACTGTTGTAAGTATACAAAGTAACTTATTTCGGGTATCAAATAGGCCCTAAAAGCCAAATACCTTACCCCGCTAAATTTCATGTTTCCCCAGCTAAATTTCATGTTTGTCCCGCTCAATTTCTAGGTTGCCCCGCTAAATTTCAAGTTTGCCCGGCTGAATTTTCAGTTTACACTACTGAATTTCATATTTGTCTCGCTGTATTTTTTGTTTGCCCCACTCAATTTCTAATTTGCCCCGCTGAATTTTCAGTTTACCCCGCTGAATTTCTAGTTTGCCCCACTCAATTTTGAGTTTGCCCCGCTCAATTTTTAGTTTGCCTTGAGCGGGGCAAACTAGAAATTGAGCGGGGCAAATTGAAAATTGAGCGGGGCAAACATGAAATTGAGCGGGGCCAACGAGAAATTCAGCGGGGCAAACTAGAAATTCAGCGAAACAAACATGAAATTGAGCAGGGCAAACTAGAAATTCAGCGGGGCAAATTGAAAATTGAGCGGGGTAAACATGTACATTAAACAAATACCATTTTTCTCTCTTCTATTTTTTTTTTTTGTTTTTATGTTACTTAGAGGGTGTTTGATAAAACACCTGTAAAACTATTGTCTTTGTTTATAAAACAGTGGGTTTTCGAAGTTGCAGTTCAGGTGTTTGTGAAAATGCCTCATGGTAAGGGTTGCATCACTCTGGGGTGAGGCTGGGGTGCACCTAATATACTCTTGAAAATTGGGTGGCTTTTCACTTATACGACAAGACATAGCAAATCATTTGCATTCTCTATGCTTGTGCAATCGTTTGCATTCAGCGGGACAAACTGAAAATTAAGCGGGGGCAAACCAGAAATTGAGTGTGTGGGATCCAATTGTAATGCCGCAGCTTTCAAGGTGACTTAAAAGAAGCATAACTGTGGTTTGAATGCTGGTTCCTCAGCATTACTTCTAGGAAACGTCATTATCTTGCGAATGTTTACAATTCAATTCATTTGTGCATTGATACAATGAGTCCTATGCATTTGAAGGTCTGATGACATTTGGGAAATCTGTTGCTGAAATATTGTTTTCTAATGACACCTTGTGTATTCAGGAACTTTAGACTCTCTAATGGTGAGTATTGTATACTTTAGATAGCTCCTCTCATTGAAGAACTAAATTACTTACAGCAATTATTGATGCTTAGTGTGGACACAATGCACAATAAAATACTGCTAAGATGCTTGAGGAGGTTGGGAGGTACGGATAAATATCAATCACGTTTTGATACTTGTCTTTTTTGATACATCATATATTGAGCCATTTCAATCAAAATGTCAGGATTTTTGGGGACAGAGGAATCTATGTCCTGGTATGTGTCTTATTCTTCAGTTTTCAGTTTGCCCCTCTCAATTTCTAGTTTGTCCCACTCAATTTCCGGTTTGCTCCGCTCAATTTCATGTTTGTCTCATTCAATTTTCAGTTTGTCCCGCTCAATTTCTAGTTTGCCCGCTCAATTTCTAGTTTGCCCCGCTCAATTTTCAATTTGCACTACTAAATTTCATATTTACCCCGCTTAATTTCCGATTTACCCCGCTCAATTTCTAGTTTGCCTCACTCAATTTTCAGTTTACCTCGCTCAATTTCATGTTTCTCCGCTCAATTTCCGGTTTGCCCCGCTCAATTTCTAGTTTGCCTCGCTCAATTTTCAGTTTGCCCCGATGAATATCTAGTTTGCCCTGCTCAATTTTCAGTTTACCCCGCTCAATTTCATGTTTACCCGGCTCAATTTCTAGTTTGCCCCGCTCAATTTCATGTTTGCCCCGCTCAATTTCTAGTTTGCCCCGCTGAAATTCATGTTTTCCCCGCTGAATTTCATGTTTGTCCCGCTCAATTTCTAAGTTGTCCCGCTCAATTTCATGTTTGCCCTTGCCCCGCTCAATTTCATATTTGCCCTCCTGAGTTTCATTTTTGCCTCACTCAATTTCTAGTTTGCCTGCTCAATTTCATGTTTGCCCAGCTCAATTTTCGGTTTGCCCCGTTCAATTTCATGTTTGCCCCGATCAATTTCTAATTTGACCGCGAAGTGATCGAAATTGACTGCGAAGTGAATGAAATGGATTTTCAACCATCGACTCCATAGAATCTTGAAAAACGGATCGAGTTCGGATTAAGCTACTATGATTTCGAATATGTTCGGATTAGGCCCGATCCAGTCCAACCAGGACCGATGCCCAGCTCTAGTTGGAGGAGCGTCAGCGCTCGTCTTCGAAAGGAAGGGAGGGGTATTTTTGTCCTCAAATTCACTGTCCGTACGGGCAGGTCTAAGTTCACAAGTTAAGTTTGTATTGCTCCAAAAAAATCTTTGAATAAAGGGTGGGGTCCACATCGCAAATTTCTCCTCTGCCATTCAATCCATTCATCTGATTTCCTCAGCGGGATGACAGAATTAGGTCGAAATTGGGCGCTACCCTCACCGGGACATAACTAGAGATGGACCTGTCAGGGCTTGGTGGGCCCATCATGATGTATATATTTTATCTACACCGTTCATTCATTTTGGCAAATTGAATTATCTAAGTGGACCATACCACATAAATAGTGGGGATTAAATGTCTACAACTTAAAATCTCTTGGGCCACCAGAGTTTTGAACCAAGCTGATATTCATTTTTTTCTTATCATAGTAATCTTATCAATAGGTTGGATGATAAATAAACATTAATGTCCTCGTCATGAAGGTTTCAATGGTGTGTTATTGTCACCACTGCTTCGGGTGGCCTCGTCCACTCAAGCCTTCAATCTACTTTCATTTTGGGCTCATCTTAAAATAATCTTTCAAAATGGATCGATGGCTTGGACAGAGTGAGTACATATTCAAAATGATATTATCTCAAAAATGATGTATATCCCAGTTTCAAGTGGACTGCATCATACGAAACAATATTAATTGGACGTTCACAGTTAAAGTCTTGGATCAAGCTGATTTTTTTTTTTTTTTTTAATTTTCCTTTAATCTAGGTCTGCATGACATAATCAATATATTGGATGTCAAATAAACAATACAATGGACCTTAGGAGGATTTTAACGGTGTGTATTCAATCACTACTATTTTCATGTAATGTGGTCCACCTGGGATTTATATTCCCCTCATTTTTTTATCAAGCCTGAAAGTATCTGAAAAAAATGGATCGACGGGACGAATAAAACACATAGTTCACCGACCACTAGCCCGCGAGGCCGCGACTCTAGCCAAACGCGTCCTTCAAAGCTCAGGTGGGCCATAACAAGTGAATAGAAAGGTTTTTGGTAGGGTGGCCCAACTTGACAATGAATAGACTATTTTTTTTTTATATTAATGGTTAAAAAATAATAATAATAATAATTTAATGATGTGCGGATAGATGTCGTACACGCTAAGATATTTCCCCGCGTTATCGGAAGTGACAGGTACCTCCACCAAAAACTCACCATGAGGTTTGCTACTCCCACACGCTCCCTTAAACGCACATCACGTGCCATCAGCATGATTGTGAGATCTGCCACGTGCAGAAAATAGGACATTTGTTTGAAATGACCTGAGCCCTGTAATCTTATCAATAAGGCCACATGTGATTATTGAATCTGGACCGTCGGCAACCTTTTTTTAGACCGTCCATTTATTATTGTGGAGGGTTGGCACACCAGACATGTCTACCAGCTTAACTTCTTTTAAGGAGCTCATCTAAACAGGTGGGACCACTTAATCCGTCCCTCTCATGTGTCACGTTGGCAGGTGTTGCTCATGTGAAGTATCCTATCTAGAGAGTGCGCGTGGAGCTCACAAGCCTCAACTAGCCACCACATGTCTAAACCGCGTGAATCCTGCCCTCATAACCCGGATACAACCAGTTGGATCGCTAGTTCACGAACCAACCGGCAGATAACTTCAAATGTGTCATGTTCGTACAAATCCAACCCATCTAAAAGTCTTGCCCCACCATGAAGATCAACCAAACCTATGGTATGGATCAGATTAACAGCTGTAGATTGCTTATATGGCGTAGAATGTGGAGGCCATCTTATGGTTGGATCAGCTTATTTTTAGGGCATCCTATATTTTCATCGTGGGGCAACCTTGATGGACTAGCCAGATACGGACGGTCATGTGGGCTCACCGTGATCAATATGTCTTATCCACTCCGTTCATCTATGTTGAAAGATCATTTTAGGCCCGACCCATATTAAAAATAAAAAAAAAATAATATAGCGAATTGAAGGCTCAAGTGGACCACACATCCTTACCGTTGAAAACTTTCTAGGCCCACAGTGATGTTTATTTGCCATCCAACCAATATATAAGGCCGCATGACCTTTACGAAGGGAAAACATAAACATCAGCTCGATCAAAAACTTTAATAACCCTAGGGAAGTTTTTAACAATAATCTTTAAATCTCCACCGCTTCATGTGGTGTGGTCTACTTGAGCCTTGATCCGCATCTTTTTTAGGTTCATGCTCTAAAATAATCTTTCAACGTGAATGGTCTGAATGAATAAAATATATACATCACGTTAGGCCCCACAAATCCTTTATATGACCGTTGGTATCTAGCTGTGCTGCATAGAGAGGAGTCCCCACTCCACGTAAGGAATTGATAGTATGAAGAGCAACTTTTAAACATGCTTTCTGTGTTTCACTTTTTTAGGTGGCCGTGATTTCATCGAATACCACCGTGTTTTGCTCATCCTGAATATGTTGATAATTATACAGATTAATATATTTTTTGTATAATGTGGAAACTTAAAATTGTAAATAAATCTGAAATATGGATAGGCTGAAGCACGTTTGAAACGTTGTCCTTAAAACGTTATTTACCCCTACTCAAGTGAACTGAGTAAGCTGATAGGTTACAGGAAAATAGCTTCTAGGATACGATGAGCCTGGTGTGAGTCTGCGTTCAGCAAACACGAAGGCCCACCTATTGGAAATCTATTACACTCAGTCTGACAGAAATACAATAATAGAAAAAATTCCAGAATAAAGAAAAAGAAGAAATTGTAGTTTAGACCACTGCACTGGTCAAGTCTTCAGCTACTGGTTCAATTGAACCGTTCTAGACCACACCGTTGGTCTGTTCTTCTTGCAAAGGTTCAACCGTTGCTATTTTACTAGAATCACTGGAGTATAGTGAGAGGAGTAGTGTGCTGTCTCGATTCGTATGGTAGTGCTGGATTGGGTTGTGAAATGGTTTGGAAACCCATCCAGGCTCTCACTAGCACCTCTACAGCTACACTACCTCACATGCCTACGCCCTTGCATCGAGTCCGAGTCTGAGTCCGTGCCCGAGCGCGCACGCAAGGTCCATAGTCCATGGACTAGGTAGGTAAATATTATAATACTCCACTATTATCATTTAAACCACAGATTTTTCTTTTCCCTTTCTCATGTGGGACTATTCCCAAAAAACTCACAAAACAGTATTTTTTCAAACAAAATAATATATTATATATATTATTTTTATTATTAAAATATATTTAAAATCAATATTTTTTTCAACAGAATATGACGGGAATACCAAGCAATCAAATCAAACGGGAATAGATTATGTGAGACCCAGTCTCACCAGGACGGTGCCACCCTTAATGTGGGGCTCACCTTAATGTATTTCATTTGTATCATGTTATTCATTTGTTTATTCATATCATTTTAGGTTATTATCCCAAAAACGTAGTAGATCCTGTTATCAGGTGGACCATATCATAGGAAACACAGGTGATTCAATGCCCTACTATTAAAAACTTTTAAAGGCACTCAACGTTTTTGTAGTGTTTATTTGCCATCCAATCTGTTGCTACGGCCACTTAAGCATGAACGAAGGAAAAAATAAGTATCCCCTTGATACAAAACTTTTGTAGCTTATTAATGTCCAGTCACCACCCTTACCTATGGTATATATGGTCCACCTGATAATTGGATTTGTGTCATTTTTGGAATGATGCCCTACGAGTATTTGGAAAAATGGATGGACGGTATGGATACATGATACATACACTAAGGTGAGACCCACGGTAAAGGCCAGTTCATCTTAGGTGAGTTGCGTCCCACCTAATGCACTTCCCAATCAAACACATGGCGTTGGATTGCGTGACGGCCTTATACCATGCAGCTAGATGGTATTGTAATATGATAGGATTTGATTCAGCTGGGTGTCGGACTCGGCTGAAACAAGGGTTTCATGGGCCCACTATGATTGTTAAGATACACTAATATTCCGTCAAAGCAGTTACGTAGTGGACCCATTGAGTCTCATGTATTGACTTTTCCAAGCTTCTCATCAGGGGCGGCTCAACATTTTTGAGGGCAATCATAAAAATGAGGCTTTTTAGTTTAAAAAATAAAAAAAATTAATAAATTTAAAATTAAACCATAAATTTGCTTCTTACCTTTTTAGATACAAAATTACTAATTAAACCTTTGTATTCAAGTTTACCCAATAAATCGGTTTTGTTAGATAAAATTGCTAAACCGTTTAATCTATCTTGAGACATAATTGTTCGTAAATAATTTTTTATAATATTTAGTTTTGAAAAACTTCTTTCTGCAGATACAACTGTAACAGGTATGGTAAGTAGTATTCTATATGCAATAAAACAATTTGAAAAACAATCTAGTTCTTTTATTATATTAAGTATTTCAATTGGAGTATTAATTTCTATTTTTGTAACTTATTTTAAAATTTTTAATTCTGAAAATAAATCTAAACCGTTAGAAAAATGAAGTTAGAATTTAATTTAGAAAAATGACATTAGAATTTAATTTTTTGAGAACTTAATTAGCAATGAAGTAGGTAGTTGTGGTCCTAGGTTTTAGGAGAAGAATTTATTGGGAATGATGCTATTATTTTGAAAAGAGACGATAGAGCTAGACTGTTATTATTGATAGTGCTAGTTTCTAGGATTTGTTTTTTATTTTCGATTTCAAATTTGTAAACTAATTTTTAGATATTCCTATTTTGTAGGCCTTTCAATAAGTTTTATTTCAAAATTTTAGACTTTTTTTCTTCTTCACCTTCGTAATTAAGAAATTTTAATTTTGTTATAATACAGGGCCTTCATAATTAGGGGGCCTTAGGCGATTGCCTCACCTGCCTACCCCTTTGAGCCGCCTTTGCTTCTCATCGATGATGTCATGAGCTTTATTCACAATGATGTAGGATACAAACCAAAAGATGATGAGGCAAATCCAAGGCTCAAGTGGACCATATCGTGGGCATTGAACACCCACCATTAAAAACTTCTTGGGAGCTGCGTAAGCTGATATATTTGTTTTCCTTTCATCCAGGTTTAGAAATAAGTTAGGTAGCAAATAAAAATCACTATGAGCTCTAAGAAGGTTTCAATAGTGGGTTGTATTATCATCATTACTTCTGATAGTCTGGTGTAATACCTATGGAAAAACAAAATTGAGAGAGATTTTGTATCTCACCTCTCTTATCCAAACTTAATCTTAATTGCATATCTTATCTCTATCCTTAATCATTCTCTTTTATATTTCTCTAAATCTCTCTCGTATTTCTCAATCTCCCAATGAGCCTTTTCTTTTAAGGAAAATGTCATAAGAGGAGTTATACTCCAACTTAAATATTAACTAAAAGGCACTCTGCGTACAACTAAGAAAAAGAGAGATGATTTTGGAGAGCTTAGATCTAGTAAGTTTGTTGTTAATTTTCATTATATGTTTATGCATTTAATATAAGTTGACTCAATATATACAATGAATGGTGTAGATCGGCCACAGGTTCATTACATTAATCTGTGGTGGATACGATATAAAGATGATGGAAAGCTAAGATTTTATGTAAAGTTTTGTAACGCCCTGAAAATCTGGGGTCGAGCATAAACTCAACTCCCGAGTTCCAACGCATCACTTATGCAACATATATGCTGATGTTTGAATGTTGTCTGTATTAGTACATGAAACCTGAATGAGATTAAGCTAAAACATCATATCATACTCCAGAGACGATTAGTTTAAGCAAGCGGAAGACTGTGATAGATATATAAAATATATAAACTGTGGTAAGTCTCCAGAGTGTGATAATATTACCAGGTTAGATAATTACATGTAAATTTTCAAACTATACCAAAGGTTTAATGTCATCTAGTCAACATCCCAGAAAGCCCCGTCAATCAGGACACGGCTCACATGAACCCGCCTGAAAACTGCATAAAGGAGAAATCCTCCTCATCATCATAAAAGTCCGGCTCCGCTTCACAAGCATCGCCATCATCTGAAACTCAAATAGGGTCTGGTTGGTGTGTACAACACCGTCCCGTAATGTAGGAGTGAGTGATCAACTCAGTGGAACAATAAAGCAAAGGTTAACATGTTACCAATTCAGTAAAGCAGTAATGATAAAGCAGTACTATCAAACAATCCTAATTACTCTTATTAATGCAAGGATGAAATGTAGTCATGATGCATGCCCTTGCCAAACCACCCTCATGCGACACATCTTACATTCGCGGCATGCATTCATCCCTCAGTGCTCCACATCTTCCAGACACATGCAGTGCTATGTTATGAGCGTGATTACCGAGTTATTATTAGTCCTTTTCATACAGCAGTATTGGAAAACTAAGGTACCTCCCTTATATCATTCTTAAACAATGATCCATTCTAGGGTCGTCAGTCCTAGATAATCTCATACGATGATGCAGTTCTAGGTTGCTGTAAAGGGCTGTCAGGGCTGTTACACGCACTCGTTGCACCGCTCCCCCATCACCTTATCAATACAGGCCTAATTTATACTCTGTTTACTACGGGAAGGCTCGTCGCCTCACCACAGATTTAGAGTATACTCGAAGTCACTACACCGGGTACAGTTAGGGCTGTCAGGGCTGTTACACGCGCTCGTTACACCACTCCCCCATCACCCATCAAAATAGTGTAGGCCGACAGCTCGAATACAGTGTCCCATACCACCGTATTCGGCTCACGAATCTGGGTTGCTCACTAGTCACTACGGGGAGGCACATCGCCCCAGCGTAGGCCGACAGCTCGACCACGGTGTCCCATACCACCATGCCCGGCTCATGAGTCTTAGCGAATCGAGGTACCAAGGTTAACGGGGTTACACTGGTAAGTTTGGTACCTTAGGTTCAAGCAGTAGCGTCCAAACATGGTGAACATACATTAGACAGATCGGGTTACTTGACGAGTTCAACTAGCACGAGCACACATCAAGTGGATCGACATGAAGTGCGTAAGCACTCCGTGTGGCCTAACCGCTGCCGACAACCGACGTACGGCTCGGGTTCGTCAAACACGTCCTTCGTGGTGAATGAATCTTAGCCACGAACTCAAGGCCTGTTACCGATTGCCTAGACTATACAATAGCCCCAATTACATTCAATTACAGATATTTAAAGCAGTAATAGATCAACATTTCAAACCACACAATCAAAGTTTGATATTGTCCTCTTAAGGCTGCCGGGGCTGTTGCACGGAATCGTTACACCACTCCCCCATCACCCTTCACGGTTCTTATGGAATACAACTTAAACATGGAATTATACATATGCATTACACAGATAAACAGACACCATAATCTACGGTTCATGGAGGAAAGCATACACATAGTTAAAGGAGTTGAGAATCATACCTCAATACCCTTATATATTGCAATGGACTAACTACTTACTCATTCAGACATTTCATCAAACACTTTAGACTACATACATCAACATACATGACGTATGTTGATTACATAGGTATTAGGCCAAATCCTTTGACTAGGGAGTTGCCCCATTTATAACACGCGTGCCCCCACGACGAATAGTCATAGTAAGCATGAATCCAAGTTCCATATTCATTCGTTCATTTTCACAAACACTTGGACTACACACTTTAACATACATAACGTGCATTGGTCGTGGCGTGATTTAAGGCAAATCCTTTCGCTAAGGGGTTGTCTAGTACACTTCAATCATGTTCTTGCATTCAATACACATGGCAGGCACAAATCATGAATCCATATTCATTCAGGCATTTTAGCAAACACTTACGCTATACAATATAACATACTCAATGTATGTTGACAAAACATGAATTAGGCTAATCCGTTCACCCAGAAGTTGATACACATGTATCTAGCATACATAAACAACAATTAATCATGGCAAGCACAAATTCGTATTTCATACGTATACGGTATTTTCTACAAATACGAGGAATACAGTATATTCAACATAGTTAACGTATATCTGAAAAATAAAATGGACAACACTTTGTACATGTACAATAGCATCCAGATCATGAATCTATCATTATTTGACATTGAAAGTTTTGAAAACCATAACCTATACGTTTAAAGTCCGCACCTTTTGCCGGTAGACGCGAAACGAAATCAGTTTGAACACAACGCCTTTGTCTACGGCACAACGACAACCTATAACAGAGATTAGGTTAGCTATTCCACCTTCTATGCTAGTTGAATCTCTAAAACAGGTTAGGGTTAGGATTTTTTACCCGAAAATGGAATCAGAATCGCCGTAGGAGCGATACGGATGCGGCGATTAAGCACGTAGGACGATGGGATTGAATCCCAGGAAGAATCCCCACTTCACACACTCTCTCTCTCTTTTCTCTCTTCTCTCTCCTAGGATTTTTCTCAAATTCGTATGGGAGGAATGAGAGAGGGTTTAAGGTCCTTATATAGGCCCAGAACTCACCAAATTAGACCCAGGGCCAAGGTATACTTAGGTTATGTCCAAATACGGACTGTTCCGTCTCAACGGAGTACTTCTGGAAGCCCTCCTTGAGCCAAAGGTCGGACTTAAACTCACAGACATTGGATCTAGGTCGAGTTACGTTTTTGATCCGATCGGATTTACAAATCGCTCGTGGCGGACCAATTTCAGTTCAACGGTCACTGAGACTCGATCAGGGCCACAAGTACACTGCCATGTGTATGAAATTTCTCCTGATCCGAGGGTGTATTTGGGTCAGATTCTGACGGTCTGATTGCTTATATCAAGCCCGCAAGCGACAAGTCTCAGATTATTTAAATTGGATTTCATTTCTAAAGAAAACCACATTTTCTCACACTCTTCGCTCCGGGCTCAAGCGAATAGCCCCGGGATATTATCTGGAGTTGATTTCCGAGATGGTTGTCAAGTCCAGTAAGGCAGTCCTACTCGCTTAGTCTCGTGGTCATCGGACTTTCGACATGCGGTCCAGATCTGATACGGAGCTTCAATGTGCTCCCGAGAGCAACTGGGTAATGAGATTGATCCTAGATTTTAGGGTATCCTAGCTTCACAGATTCTGCAAGTTTTGGGTCTTGCAGATCGTATTTAAAGTGATTAGTGTGGATTTCGTAGCTAATCTAGTTTAACACTTAGTTAATTTTGTCTAATTCCCAAAGGATTTGATCCTGAGTGATCTCTGCCTGAAGTGGTACTCAAGTTTTTGTACGGATTTCTAAGGTATTGATCTTCATCACCTAAACTTTAAGATTCATGCCTAATATGAAAGTACGTAGAAACATTTAAAGAATCAAGGTGGTGAAAGGTGAAATTTTGAAGGAAATGGGTTAAAAAACGATTGTAGACTTTGGGATTGAGTTTTGAGAAATTAATAAGACGTTAGGATCGACCCATTGCCTAAGGATATCTAACTCCAGGTTGGTAAAAATTCGGGGCGTTACAAGTTTCTTGTCGCAGAGATTGATTTGTATTCATTTGATCGAATCAAATTAGATCTATACGGATCATACGATCTCTAAGGCCAAAATATACAATGGCCCTAACTTTCAGATCAATATGTCTATCAGATGGGCCACACTAGTCAGATCTGGAAGTGTTTAATAAGGAAAACTTAGATTTCTGCGCAAGTGTTTGTATCACTTGATGTAGAAGGTCGAGATGGGTCATCGGTGTATGTGTGGTTAGATCCACACCATTCATCCAATATGTAGATGCAAAAAATGCAAAGACCTCAAAATTTTGGATGATCCAAACATCCGGTGACCCACCCCGATCAATCATTTGTCATTCAATTTCTAAATCTAGATGTAAATAAGCATATGAATTGTTAAGATTAGTAAACCAATGAGTCTTCTTTGGTGTTTGACCAATGAGTGAGTGATGAGTGTAGATCTGTCTAAATTGATTAAATGGACCCAAGACCCCTAACCAAAGAAAATCTCCAAAAAAAATTTAATCGAGTTAATTTGAGTACCTTCAATCGATCAAGGTATTAAATTTTGTCCAACGATCTGTGTACCTTAAAGTGTATTTTCTCGATTAAATGACATCAATCGACAACTGTTTGAACAAAATTTTCATAAATCTGAATTTTTATAATTGAATTTAATGAACATATTATATATAAAAATTTCAATTATTTGGTCATTTTGGATTTGGCCACCTAGGATGCTAATCAAATGTAGGCCCCATCGTGTAATATAACCAGATGAATAACAATGTTATGGATATAATTGATAGAATTTTTGAATTCAAAACAACCTGATTACCTTGTGGATTCTATACTACTAGACTCAAGTGAGTAACCGAACATGTCTCATATTCATATAAATTAAAATAGAATTGGTTTATGTATTAATTTATTTATATGTGTGGTTTAACTGATGTATTACTAGTTTGAAGTACTATTTTGACTAATGATGATATATATGAAACTCCGTCACATGTTGATTTATATTCTCATATTTAAATTTCAAAAATATAATTTGAAATCACATACATTTTGATTTAAACAAGTATATATGAAAAAATATGAATTGATAAATTTATACATCATTCATTACATTTGTATAATGCATGATCAATCATGAAAGCCCTCTTAAAAGAAATGTCGAACCTGGTAGAGCGTTATTTGATGTGAGTCATGCCCATACCTACCGAAAGGTAAAAGCCTACCCAATAGGTGAATGCGGGTTAATGATCTTCAACTTAAGCAGATGGACGATCACTCCATCTGGCGCATTCATATATCATGTGCATACATTTTTGCATTCAGTATTTTATACTATTTTAATTTCTATGATTATGAACCATATTGGGCTATTTTTCTAAGCCCGGCCGACTTACCTTTTTATTAATGAGAAACACATATAGATAAGCCATTAGCAAATGATGAACTGAAAGGAGACACTGAATCTGAACACAACCTATGTGAAACGTGGTCATACTTGTCTAAAGATGAATTGACAGCATTAGACCATTCCTGAATATTTGATTTATTTGTTAGGATAGTTTGATTGGCGTACAATGTATATTCGCATTGATTGTGAGGTTTTATGCAGTTGTTTAGATTCATTTGTTTGAAAAATTATAAGTATGGAATAAATATATTTATAATAAAATAATATAACAAATAAATTATGATTGAGATTGATGTTATTTGAATGGTCGTGAAGATTTATATATGCTTAGTTGATTGGTGTTAAGTGTTATGTATGCGTGATTAGAATTCGATGAAATTGGGTGGAACTCAGAATGAATATAATTCTCACCTCTGATTAAACTGATCAACATATAAAGTTAGTACAATTTGTGTACGAGTTACAAACTGAAACTTAGGTCCAAGGGTGCACACTCTATATCCAAATTTTGAAGCGTGACATGTGGTCTACTGGAGCATCAAATAAGCTTCAATTTAGGGCTCATACCCTCAAATGATCTTATAAAATGTAACGCCCCAAATTTCAAGGGTCAAGCACAGGCTCAACTCCCGAGATCCATCGCATCACTTATGCAACATAGAAAATGATGATTAAATGTTGTTCGTATTAGTGCATGAAACATAAATGAGATTATACTAAATCAGCATATCATACTCCAGAAATGATTAAATTTAGCAAGCGAAAGACTGTGAATATAAGGTGTATAAGTGGATATGAACCTCAAAGTATGATCATGTCACTAGGCTGAATAATTACATGTATAGTTCCAAAATTTACAAAATGATTAAGGGTGATATTCAACTAGTTTATATCCCTGTAATCTCAGCGACGCAACTCCAGGTCTACATAGACCCGCCAGAGAGTTGCATGTAGGAGAACTCCTCCTCGTCATCATAGAAAACAGGCTCCATCTCATAAGTCTCGTCATCACCTGAAACTAAAACAGGGTCTGGTTGGTGTTTTAAAATACCGTCCCAGAGTGGGAGTGAGTAATCAACTCAGTGGAGCTATAAGGCAAAGGTTAACATGTTATCAATTCAGTCAAGCAGTAATGATAAAACAATACAACAAGCATCCCTAAGCACTTTGGTTAATGCAAGTATGATATGTATAATGATGTATGCCATTGCCTGCACTCCCTCTGCGACATCATCTCACGGTCGCGCTCCCACTGTGCTCAACACCCACGCCAAAGGCACATGCAATGCGGTGCATGGTCGTGTTAGCCAAGTTCTTAATTAGACCTATTCATACAGCAGATTCAGGAACCTAAGGTACCTCCCTTTATATCATTGTCCCAAACAATGATCCATCTAGGGTTGTCAATCTTAGTTAATCATATACGATAGACAAGTTCGCGAGTTTACACTATAAGTCGTTACGGGAGGCTCGTTACCTTAGCGTAGGCTTAATTCACAATCGAGGTCACTACGAGAGGCTTGTCACCTGATCGTAGGCCTATTTTATAGTCGATGTCACTACGGGAAAGGTTCGTCACCTTAGCGTAGGCCGACAACTCGAATACAGTGTCTCATACCACCGTATTTGGCTCACGAGTTTGGTTTACTCACTAGACACTACGGGGAGGCTCGTCACCCCAGCGTAGGCCGACAACTCGACCACGGTGTCCCATACCACCATGCCTGGCTCCTGAGTCTTGGCGGATCGTGGTATCAAGGTTAAACGGGCTTTTCACTAGTAAGTGATACCTTAAATTCAAGCAGTAGCGTCCATACATGGTAAACACACATTAGGCCAATCGGGTTACTTGAAAAGATCAACTGTTACAAGCGTATGTTGAATTAATCGACATGGAGCGCGTAAGCACTCATCGTGGCCTAACCACTGTCAACAAAATAGCGTACGACTTGGACTCGTCGAACGTATCTCGTGTGGCGAAACGACGTCGGCCACTAATTCGGGAATCATTACCGATTGCTTGGACTACGCAGTAGTCCCAATCATATTCAAACACAATAGGCATTCATATGTGACAGTCAAACAACACGTGACAACCAATTTCAATATAAATCTCATTTGAGCATTTTAACAAACACATAATACACATGTTGTCATACATAGGCATTTCATCCATGAAGCACGTAGCAGTAAGATAGGTTACATGAAGGAAACTGTAACTATAGATGAGGTAATTGAGAATCCTAACTCAATACCCTCATTAAATGCATTTCAACAAGCATTATCTCATTTAGGCATTTTATCAAACACTTAGACTACACATATCAACATGCATGTAATAAAGTAGTTATAACAGGTATTATAGTAAATCTTTTTACAAAGGATTTGCCACACATACGATAATCATATATTCTCAATCAATAATCATGGCAAGCACAAAACATAATTCCATATTCATTCAAACATTTCATCAAACACAAGGAATGCATTAAAAATCAACATAGTTTATATATATGTTTAATATACGGAAAACATCGCATCTGAGCACATGTGACAGCAATCAAGTCAGTCATAAATCTGACATTGAAAGCCTTGAAAACCATAACCTAAACGTTTATAGTCCGCACCTTCCATCGGTAAACTCGTATCGAACTCAGTTCGAACACTACGCCTTTGTCTACGGCACAACGGCTGCCTAAATCAATGAAATAGGTTAGCTATTTCACCAATTCCTCTATTTGACTCCCTAAAACAGATTAGGGTTAGGATTTCTTACCCAAAAATGGATTTAGATTCGCTAGTGTAGCGATACAGGCAGGATGATTCGACATGTGGAGCGATGGGATCGAATCTCAACAACTATCTCTCACTCTCTCACTCTTCTCCTCACTTTTTCCTTCTCTTTTCTCTCTTCTCTCTCTCCTAGGGTTTTGAAATTCGTATAGAATGAGAGAGGGGTGGGTTAAGGATCTTATATAGGCCCAGAACTAATGTCAATGGCACCAGGGCCATGGTATACTTAGGTTATAGCCAAAAGTCGTCTGTTTCAGTCCAACGAAGCTCATCTGGAGGTCCATTTCCTGCATACGGTCCAGAGAAAGTTCCCTGGCAATGGATCTATGCTAGGTTAAAGTTTCGGTCTGATCGGATTAGTGGATCGACACCGGAGGACCAGTTTCAGTTCAACGGTCATCGCCACTCGATCAGAGCAACAAGTACACTGACATGTGTGGGAAAATTTTCCTGATCCAAGGTTGTATTTGGGTTAGAATCTGATGGTCTAAAACCTTAAATTTGGCTTGCAAGCGAACGACCCAATTCACTTAAGTTTAAGTCTACTTTCTAAAGAGATTCGCATTTCTCACACACTTCGCTCCGGGCTCAAGTTGTGTGTTTTCGGATACTATTTGAACTTGATTTCCGAGATGGTTGTCAAGCCCAGTAAGGTGGTCATAACCGTATAGTTTCGTGTTAATCGGACTTTCGACGCGCGGTCCAGGTCCGATACGAAGTTTCAATGTACTCCCATGAGCAACTGGATTTTGAGATTGATCCTAGGTTCTTAGATAATGTAGAGTTAGTGATTCTACTGGTTTTGGGTCTTGCAGTTCCTATAGAAAGCGGTTCAAGCTAATCTACCAATTAATTCAGTTTAATACTTAATTAATTTCCGTCTAATTTCTCCATAATTTGATCTTTAGCGATTTCTGCCTGAGGTGGTACTCCGGTCTTTATACGGATTTTTCCGAGACGTTACATAAAATGGATGGAAATATGGATAAAACCTATACATCATGGTAAGGTAATAGAGCCTCTACTTCAACTTTTAACTTTTTAGTATTCAAATCATCTTAACACCCTATGTTCTCGGAAGTTCGTGGCGTTAGAAGCTAGGTGGAGCCTACCAGGTTGTTTGTCCAATATATTCATTTGTTTTGCCAAATCGTGTTAGGAAATGAGTCCAAAAAATGAGGCCAATCCAAAACTCAAGCGGGCCACATGAAAAGAACACACGGATGTTTCAAGTGAGCCACTTTTCTGTGGCCCCACAAATGTTTCAATGGTAGACATTCAATCCTCACTATTTCATGTCATACGGCCCACTTGACAATTTTTGGCTCATGACTTTACATGAGCTTGGAGAATGGATGGATGGGGTAAAGTTTTCACAAACATTACAATAGGATCCACCTAGCTTTGGACCTCAATTGTGACAAAAAATTCAGACACAGATTGCATGCTGACACTCCCAGTAGAGACTCACTATTGAACGGTGCTTTGTGGGATACATCATGATGCATATGTTTTATCCACACTGTCCATCTATTTTGGTAATTCCTTTTAGGGCATAAACTAAAAAATAAGGAAAATTAAAATTTCATGTGGATTAGAAATGGTAATTGAACGCCCATCACTAAAAACACTCTGGGCATGCAAAAAGGTTTTGGATCAAGCTGATATTTGTATTTTCCCATTATGGAGGTAATTGCGACCTAATCAACCGGTTAGATGGCAAATAAACACTACGGTGGCTCTAGAAACTTTTTACTTATTGATATTTAATCACCACCATTTTCCTATGGTGTGGTCCACTTGAGATTTGGATCTGTCTCATTTTTTGGATTATGCCCTAAAATAATGATCCAAAATGGATACTGGGTGTGGATAAAACACATACATCCTTGTGAGGCCTATAGAGTACTGGACCAAAACTTCCAAGGGCCTTAAAAGTCTTGGATTAATCTAATATTTATATTTTCCCTTCATCTAGGTCTGTTGTGACCTTATGAGTAAGTTGGATGATAGATAAACATCGTTGTGTGCCCTAGGAAGGTTTCAACAGTGGAAATCATTCTCCCCACTGTTTCCTGTGGTGTGGTCTACTTGAGCTTTGGATTTGACTCATTTGTAGTCTCATGCCCAAAAATCAGCTTGCAAAATGAATGGATTGCATGGATAAAACACATACATCGTGGTTGGGCCACATAACTGTGACCCTAGCTAGATAGTTGGTGTTGAACACTAGCTAATTACACGCTGAGTTAAGCATACCGAGTAAACTTTATAGGGCCCACCATCAATGTATGTGTCTTATCCACTCCTTACATCCATTTGTACAGATCATTTTAGGGCATGATACTGAAATTAATCACATAAAAAAGCTCAACCGATCACAACACATGGAACCATAGGAATAATGAGATCTACGGTTGAAACTTTCCTAGGGCCCATAGTGATTTTATTTGTCATCCAACCTGTTCATAATGTCACTCAGACATGGATGAAGGGAGAACACAAATATCATCTTGATCCAAAATCTTTGTGGCCCCAAAAAAATTTTTAACGGTAGGTATTCAATTCACAATTTTTCCTATAGTGTAGTTCACTTGAGCTTTAGATATGCTTCAATTTTAGTCTCATGTATTAAAATAAGAGGATAAAACAGATGGATGACATGGATAAAAGATATAAATCATGGTAAGCTCCACAGAATTTTCTCTTTAAACTTAAGCCTACAAAGGGTATGTTTATTAAATGTGTAAGTTTGAAGTCTGAATCTGAAATCTAAAGTCAAATCTGAAATAAAAAACCTAACCTTTTTGTTAACTAATGTGTGAAATGTTTGGAATATGCTAATTTGACACATTTGCCCTTATGGAATAATCATAATGTTGGGATTTTTGGCCTGCGGAATCACACAGATCTAGATCTAGGATAGCAATTCAATGGCACCAAGCACACAAGAGAACACACAGATTTAACATGGAAAACCCTTGCGGGAAAAAACCACGGCACAAAGCGACAGATCACCACTATGAAAATAGAAATTACAAAGAGAGAGGACTTACCCGATTCAAACAAACTCGAATCTCACCCTTGCTACACCCTTTGATAACCCTATAACCCTTTAGAATACTTTCTCATACCCTAGAAATACCTTAGGAACACCTATTTATAGTTTAGGCAACTTCCTTCCGCATCCTTGTTGCGAAAAGACTCAAAATCCGCAATCCGCACAAAATCGCGGAATGAATCTGCGTAACCTATGACTAGTCGTAGCTCTCCTACGACTGGTCGTACTACGACTGGTCGTAACTCACCTACGACTGGTCGTGGACCTCGGAGAAAAACAGCACAATGTCGCTATACTTTGAGTCGTGTCATGACTCGAACCTACGACTGGTCGAGCGCCTCCCACGACAGTCGTGGCTGTCCCACGACCGATCGAACAACCTCAAAAACTTCATATTAAAGACTTTTCTTAACAATCTCCACCAAGTCTTCAATCTTCAACCGTGTAACTCCTTGACCTCTTCTCTTATCTCTTCATCGCATCATAGCTTCAATCAACGCTTCTCGTATATACTCCGTCCTTCTTTTACACCATCGCTAAGCCCAGAGAAGTTTACACAGAACTTTGAACTTCTCCACAGGAACGATCTAGGTGAACGTGTCTGTCGAATCAAAATCCACGTGTTCAACCACCTTTGCTCCTGTCTACTCAAAAAAAGGAAAGACGTAGTCTTCTTAACATCTCACCGCTACCCAATATTGCTTGTCGGGGTACTTGCTCACAACACTGATAACCTGTGAAATAACCGGTCTAATCCAGACCATGGCATACACTGCCAACCGCATTCGAATAAGGCTCATGAGATATCCTGCTTTTCCTCATCTATTTTGGAACATGTCTTGAGGAAAACTTAAGGAGAGACGCGTAGGGAACGCTCTCCGACTTTACCTGGCCCATCACATCCTTGATCAATACCTGCACACAAGGTATTCCTCCTATGATTACCAAAGCCTACTCCTCCTTCAATCTCAATGCCGAGAACCATCTTTGCAGCCCCTATTCTTCATCCTAAATGTCCCACTTAACCGAGTCTTCAGTACATTGATTTCAGACATGTTATAATTGGCGATCTACATGTCATCAATTCCTGACTTACCATGAAGGAATCAAACCACTGCCTAGGCGACAAGTCGAACCACGACCTCCTGCAAAGTCTTTTCTCAGCCCCTTTAACTTCGAACCACTCTGGTTGCTTCATGTAGATCTGCTCCTCACTTTTCCTTGCAGAAGTGCAGACTCCACATCCATCCTTCCAGCTCAAGATCACATTTGGCCAACCAGCGCCAATCACGGATCTAATAGACACCTGCTATACCATCGGTGCGAATATCTCTGAGAAGTCAATCCCTTCTCTCTTAGCATAACCCTTCGCTACCAACCTCGCCCTATATCTATGATGTATCATCCTAAAGATCCACCTGCATCCAAACGCTCTCCGGCCCACTGGAAGCTCCACCAGCTCCCATATATCGGTCTGGTATAACGAATCCATCACATCGCCCATAGTCACCTTTCAATTCTCAGCACAAGGCTCACCTAGAGCCATCTGAATAGAAGATGAATTTCATCCGATATTGAAGTCGTCCATGTACCTCACCGATATCCTGTGATCATGTCGTGTGATTCTTCTCACAGGTGTCTGCTCCACCTGCCCTGTATCCCTGTCCGCATGTCTCAGCCTTCCTGCCCTGCCCGCTCATGTGGTCATGCCGAACATACCACACACATTTAGAGGTGGAATCCACTACATCTACTGCAGCTCCACCTTTTGAGGTGCTCCCGATCAACCTGTACATGTTACCGAGTCGTTGCGCTTTCATGATTACCCGTGCCACCTTAGATACCTTAAGAGCACTATCAATACCTATGTACTTGCATCCTTTTGCCTCAAGTACACCAAGAGAAATCAGATTCTGCTTCAAATCAAGAACGTGCTTGACATCAGTCAAGGTACGCTCCACCCTATCAAACATCCTGATGCGCACGGTACTAACAGCCACAACATTACAGGCAAAGCCATTGCCCATAAACACTTGTCCACCATCGCACTCGCTAAGCTGGTGAACCAACTCTGATGAGAAGTCATGTGAAAAGATGCCCCTGTGTCTAGCATCCACTCGTCCTTACGATCATTGTATGACCACCTGATAGTAGGCACAGACAAAACATCACCATCACATCCACTCGATCCATCTGACATGGCAACATTGGCCTCCCTGTACGAAGCTTCAGAATCTTCTCTCTTTAATTTAGGATTTCCACAATCCTTCTTCACATGTCTTTCCTTCCCACAGTTCCAGCACTTTATCTTTCCTTTGCCTTTGCCCTTGGATTTGGATCTAAAACCTGAAGAACCTGTACCTTGTTCAAAATTACTACCCACTGTAAACAGTGCATCAGAAGACGTCCCCATACCCTTCCCTTGAAGAGCCGAGATAACGGTATCGACACTCAGGTTTTTGTTCGTGCTGCACATAGTGTCCTTGAATGTCTCAAAAGACGCTGGGAGAGAATTCAGCAACATATATGGATGTTCTTCATCTTTCATCACTTCCTCCATATCCAGCAATTTGCAAACCAATTTATTAAAGTTGCTGATGTGAGCCTCCAGATCTCCACCCTCTGCCATCTTAAAGTTATACCACTGTCGCTTCAAGTGCAGGCGATTTTCAGAGGATTTTTTTCGCATAGACATCCTCTAACTTTGCCCATAACTTAGCCGCAGTTTTCTTCCTCATGACATTGTAGAGAACCTCATCCGTGAGACATAAACGAATCGATGATAAAGCCTTCTTATCCAGAGTATTCCAATCACCATTAGTCATAGTAGACTTTCGCTCCTCAAGAGCACCATCTTCGCCTTGCTTGATTAAGGAACTCATCATCTCGATCTTCCATAACTCAAAATTATTTTTCCCTGAGTACTTCTCATTCTCATACCTGGTGCTCGTCATTATTACTAATCCCTCAGATTTAGATTTGTACCCAATGATAGCTCTGATACCACTTATTGGGATTTTTGGCCTACGGAATCACACAGATCTAGATCTAGGATAGCAATTCAATGGCACCAAGCACACAAGAGAACACACAGATTTAACGTGAAAAACCCTTGCGGGAAAAAACCACGGCACAAAGTGACAGATCACCACTATGAAAATAGAAATTATAAAGAGAGAGGACTTACCCGATTTGAACAACCTCGAATCTCACCCTTGCTACACGCTTTGATAACCCTAGAACCCTTTAGAATACTTTCTCATACCCTATAAATACCCTAGAAACACATATTTATAGTTTAGGCAACTTCCTTCCGCATCCTTATTGCGAAAGGAATCAAAATCCGCGATCCGTACAAAATCGCGGAACGAATCTGCGTAACCTACGACTAGTCGTAACTCTCCTACGACTGGTCGTAGCTCACCTACGACTGGTCGTAGACCTCGGAGAAAAACCACACAATGTCGCTGTACTTTAGTCGTGCCAGGACTCGAACCTACGACTGGTCGAGCGCCTCCTATGACCAGTTGTGGCTGTCCCACGACCGGTCGAACGACCTCAAAAACTTCAGATTAAAGACTTCTCTTAACACATAATTGAATCCCTACCATTAAAATCTTAATGGATTCAATCAAAATGTTTATTTACCAGCCTGTTGATAAGGTAAAAAGTACCTAGATGAAGAGACCACACAAATATGTTCTTAATCCAAAGCTTTTGTAGCTCACAAGAAATTTCTAATGGTTATGTACCACTTGTACCATGGCCCATCTCATATTTGGATCTGCTTCTTTTTTTGGATCATGCCCAAAAATGTGCCTTTCAATATAGATGGATAGCATCAATGTAGTCACATACATCACGGTGGGCCTCACAGTCAGGGTCCCACCCACCTCGATGAATCCAGATTGCATACTAACGATGTCAATACCCCCTAGCTATTGGATGGTATTGTGTGGCCCGCATCATTATGTATGTGTTTTATCCACGCCGTCCATTGGGGTTGATCCCAAAAATGAGGATGATCCAAATCTCATGTAGCCTAGAACTTTCTTGGCTCATTAATGGTCACTCACCACTATTTCCTATGATATGGCCCACTCGATAATTGGATGTGCTTCATTTTTATAATGCCCCATAATGATTTGAAAAAACGGATGGACATAGTGGATATAAGATACATACATCAAGGTGGGCCCATGGTTATGGCCAAGGTCGGTGGCATGTGGCACACCACGCAATCCGATGAACCCCCAGAATCCATCCGAGAGTGGATGAGGTGAGATCTTGGATCCACCACCGTGGGTGCGAGCCGTGGCTGTGGGGCTCACAATAATGTATGTACCTTAAATCCACGCCATCCAATCATTTTGAAAGTTCATTGTAGGGCATTATCCCAAAAAAAATGAAGTTGATGCAAATTTATGTGGACCACACCATAAGAAACAGTCGTGATTTAATCCTCACCATTAAAAACTTCATGGATTCCACCAAAATGTTTATTTGCCATCTAACCTGTTGATAAGAACACAAACACCTAGATGAAGAGACCACACAAATATCATCTTGATCCAAGATTTTTGTGACCCACAGGAAGTTTTTAATGGTCAATCACCACTGTTTCCTGTACCATGGTCCATATGGGATTTTGAGTTGTTTCATTTTTTTTGGATCATGCCATAAAATGAGCTTTCAATATGGATGGACGGTGTGGACGTAGTCACATACATCACAGTAGGCCCATAGTCAGGGATCCCACCACCTCGGTGGATCGGGGTCTCACCTTATCCGCTCCCCCCAAATTTGGGTAGGATTACGTACTACCCCCACTCGGTCTAGCTAGAGATGGGCGATCCTGTCAAAGGGCTCTATGGGGCATACCTTAATGTATATTGTTTATCCACACCGTCCATTCATTTTTTCCATATCATTTTAGGGAAAATGATTAAAAAAATAAGCTAGATCTAAGACTTAAGTGGGCCACACTACAAGAAATAGTGGGAGTTGGGTGCCCACCATAAAAAATTTCTTGGGGCCATATAAGCCTTTGGTCAAGTTGATTTTTGTGTTTTCCCTTCATCCAAGTTTGTGTGACCTTATGAAGAGGTTAGATGGCAAATAAACTTCATAGTGTACCCTAAGAAGTGTTTAATAGTAGTCATTCTATTCCCACTATTTTCTATAGTGTGGTCGACTTGAAGTTTGGATGTGCCTCTTTTTTGGGATCGTGATCTAGGATGATATAGAAAAATTGATGGGCGATGTGGATCTAACACATAAATCATAGTGGGCCTAGAGAAGTGTCACACGTTAAAAGTTGGGTTATGTTTTACACAATAGGAAAAGTGCAAGGTAATTTTGTAATTAAAAAAAAAAATACACGGAGCACATTCTCCATCATCATTAAGCTAGGCCTCCAATGCTAAAAAAATTCAGTCAAAATACACAGAGCCCTTTTCACGTTCCATGTTAAATCAAACAAGCCCTGAGTTGGCCATTATTTAATCCGCTTCCCAAAAGGGAGCGGATGAGGTGAGGCCCTCTCGTAAGAGTTGCAACTCTCACTGCGGGTTACCGTCGGGCCACCTTGATGTATGTATTTTGTATTCACATCGTACATCTGGTTTTTCAGATCGCTTTATACCTTTGTTCAAAAGGCGAAGAAGATCCAAATCTCAGGTAGACTATACCATGACAAACATTGGTAATTGACCATTAATGGGCTATAAAAGTTTTGGATCAAGCTGATATTTTTTTTTCCTTCGTTCAGGCTTATGTGACTTCATTAACAGATTAGACGGTATGAAAACATTAAGGTGTTTGTTGCCCACTAAGTTAGCGTGGATCCAAAACTCAGTGAGCCCACAAGAGAAAAAAAAAATGGGGGAGAGAAACGTCAACAGTTAAGATCTTCCTGAGCTCTACTTTGATGTTTATATGCCATCCAAACCGTGTATAAGGTCATTTTTAGTTGAATGAGCTGAAAAAATAAAAAACTTAACTTGATACAAAACACATGTGGCCATTTGAATATCATTCCCCATTGTTTTCTCTACAATGGCCTATTTGAGTTCAGGATACACCTCTTTTTCTGTCCCGCTTCCTAAAATAAACTCGGCAGACAGATGATTCCGAGTGGATTTCTAAAAATCATGACGAGTTCCTGCGATGAAAACGTAGGTGGGACCCACTGTTATGTTTGTGATAAATCCACTCCGTCCATCCATTTTGTGAGCTCAGTTTAGGACTTGTTACCAAAAGTAAGCAGGATCCAATACTCAAGTGGGCCGCACTAAAGGAAAAGGTAGGTAGGGAAATTCCTACTTTTGAAACCTCTACGGGGTTGACAGAAATGTTTACACGCCCTCCATACCGTTCGTATCGTCGTTCCTATTTGGATGATCTGAAAACACAATTATTAGCCTGATTCAAAACTCATGTGGCCTGGTGAATATTTCAACTGGACAGAATTAATTTCTCACAAACATCATGGTGTGCCCACATATTATCCCATGGGGGAAACTTTATGACAGCAGGAAATCCGTGTCCGCGCGTCCGGCGCCAGATGGGCCCACAATGATGTTATAAATCCGCCACTATCCAAAACTAAAGTTGCCATACCTGAGAAAAAAACGGGGAATTAGTTTCTTACCGTTGAAACCTTCTTGGGATCCACTTGATGTTTTGATGTCATCCAAACTGTTAATGAAGTCATTCCCAATGGGATGAAGAGAAAATACAATAAATAACTAAAAATAAATTATCCCGATACGCTAACTTTTGTGGCCATAATAAATGTTTCAATGGTTGTTACTAAATCACTAATGTTTCCTCTCGTGCAGCCCACTTGAGTTTTGGATGTACTTAATTTTCAGTTACATGCCCTAAAATGATCTTGCAGGGTAGATTTCTTACAAACATCAATGTCCCCACCTAGCAGCTAAAGGCTTTAGCAGTAAGTTACTACACAGAACACCTAGGTGGGCCACTATGATGTTTATGAGAAATTCACTCCATCCATCCGTTTTATGAGCCAATTTTAGGACTTGAGACCAAAATTAAGTAGGATCCAAGACTTAAATGGGCTGCACTAAAGGAAAAGGTGGAGTTAAAACTCCCCAGGAGTCGACGGTGAAGTTTACATGCCATTCATACCGTTAACAACGTAATTCTTAATTGGATTAACTAAAAACAGAAATATTAGCGTGAGTCAAAACTTCCGTGGCCCTAGGAAAATTTCAACTGTAGACGTTCAATCCTCACGTTTTATGCCGACTTGAGTATTGAATAAAGTTCACTTTTTTTGCGTCATCCCTTAAAATGAGCTCAAAAAACGGATGAACGGGCGTGGATTTCTCACAAACATGACGTAGGCCCACCTAGTTTCCCAGTGCAGCAACATCGCTTTCGCAGGAAACCCGCGTCCGGTGAGGTCGGATTCTCTCACCTAATCCGCTCCTTTCCGCCAAACCGCGTCTTACTGGTACGGCTACGGAGATTTTAATACGGAATCCGCGTTGGCAAACCGCGTCCTAACTTTTGAGGCGGATTAGATGCTGCAATGGCCAACGGAACAGTACAGCACTTATTGTGGGGCTTCTTTGATTATGTATAGCATATCCATACCATCCATCCATTTTCCAGTTATTTTAGAGCATGAAATAATAAATGAATCAGATCAAAATCTCAAGTGGACCACATCTTAGGAAACAGTGGTGATTGAACGCTCACCATTAAAAATTCCAAGGGCCCACTTAACGCTCACAGTAATGCAATCCAACCTGTTGATAACGTTATATAGAGATTGATGAAGAGAAAAAAAGCAAACATCAGCTTTATCTAAAATTATATAATCCGCAGTAAGTTTTTAATGGTCAATAACCACTGTTTGATGTGGTGTGGTCTACCTTATAATTGAGTTCGGCTTCATTTTTTTCTTAATATTGTAAAATGATATAAAAAAACGGATGTACGGAGTGGATATATAATAAATAAATTGAAGTGGGCCCATGGTCAGGGCTAGACTGTGTTGGGTGAGGCCAGGGACGTACCTAATCCACTCTCTTTCTTTTGCGCGTGAAAGACTCTCTCCCTTCTCTTTATAAATGCTCCTCCGCATTCACTCTCCACTCAAAGCGAAAACACCGCAACTTCTCCCATCCAAACGCGTCTCCATGGCGACGAACCCAGCTCCATCCGTCTCTCTCCACACCAAATCCGACATAGAGAAGATCTTCAACCGCTTCGACTCCAACGGCGACGGCAAGATCTCCACCGCCGAACTCGGCTCCGTCCTCCACGCCCTTGGATCCTCCACCGCCCCACCCGATCTCGACCGCATGATGGCGGAGATGGACTCTGACGGTGACGGAGCCATCGATCTCAACGAGTTCGCGGACTTCTTCATCCGCTCAAGCACCGAAGATGGGAAGCACCGCACCGACGGTGGAGATCTGAAGGATGCGTTCGACATTTACGATCTGGACAAGAACGGGCTGATATCGGCTGGGGAGCTCCACATGGTGCTGAAGAAGCTGGGGGAGAAATGTACGCTCCAGGATTGTTCGAGGATGATCGCAACCGTTGATTCCGACGGGGACGGGAACGTGAATTTTGACGAGTTCAAGGAGATGATGACGAACGGAAGATCTCCTTCATCGCGGTGAATATGGTTTCTAGACTCCTTTGATAGTTAACTACCACTTTGAAATGCCTTTGACTCATACTCCACACGTGTGGTACGCTTGTGTATGGGTTTCCAATGAATCCAGACCATCCAAATTGTGGATGGTCCGTGTCTCGAAGATCACGGTGATCAAGAAATCTTAACCGTCCAATTACTCAAAATTTCTCTAGATAATCATATAATTATTGCGGACGGGATAGTCGGTCGCGGATTTACTGTCGTGGGAAGTTTCTGCTCTCAGAAGCTAGGTAGGGCCCACTGTGATTCTTGTGAGAAATCCACTCCATCCATCTGTTTTTTTTAGATCGTATTAGGACAAGAGCCTAAAAATTAGGCAGATCCAAGACTCAAGTGTGCCACACGACAGAAAATAGTGGGAATTGAATGTCCACCGCTGAAATATACTTGTGGCCACAGGAGTTTTGAATCAGGCTAATATTTTTGTGTTTTCAGTTCATCCCAGTAGGAATGACCTTATGAACGGTTTGGATGGCATCTAAAAATCATGGTGGACCCAGGGAGGTTTCAACGGTAGACATTTCCCTGCGTGCTTTTTAATGTCGTGCGGCCCACTTGAGTTTTTGATCTGCTTGAACTTTAGCCTCATGTCCTGACATAAACTAGTAAAACAGATGGACGGATGAATTTCTCACGAACATCATAGTGGCCCATTAGCTTAGACCGTTGAACCTTTTATGACAGGGTGTCCCCAACAGGAAACGGATTGGCTACTCCCCCAGACACCAGCCCCGGAGCTGGTGGTCGGTGCTCTGTGGGCCCCACCATGATGTATGTGTTTCATCCATTCCGTCCATCCATTTTTAAATATCATTTTATGTCTTTATCCAAAAAAAATGAGAGGGATATAAATCTCAAGTGGATCACACCACAGGAAAAAAAAATAGTGATTGGATATCCATCATTTAAATCCTCCAAAGGCCCGATGTACTGTTTATTTGACATCCAATCCGTTGATTAGGTCATAAAAACCCAGATGAAGGGATAAAACAAATATCAAATTGATCCAATACTTTTATGGCCCCCAAAAAGTTTTTAACGGTCAAAGTTCATTAAACACTGTTTCCTGTAATGTGGTCCACTTGAGACTGAGATATACCTCATTTTTTTTTGTATTACCATAAATTGATCTACAAAAATAGGTGGACGGAATGGATGAAACACATACATCATGTGGCCCCACAGAGCACCGACCACCAGCTCCGGGGCTGGTGTCGGGGGAGCAGCCAATCCGTTTCCGATCCGTGGGACCCACACTGATGAATATGTTTTATCCACGCCGTCCATCTATTTTACCGGATCATTTTAGGGCAGCCCAAAAAGGAGGCGGATTGAAGGCTCAAGTGGATTGAATCCTTACCCTTGAAAACATTCTAACCCTAGACAAGTTTTCAACTGGCGTCTTTTGGTGTGGTCCACTTAGCTTTAATCTATCTCTTTTTATATTTCATGCCTTAAAATGAACTTTCAAAATGGATGGACGGCGTGGATAAAAAAACATACATCACGGTGGCCTCACAGAGCACCTGATAGTACTGTCGGTCTCTTAACCAGTACCACTGTTTCCCAAATAGTGGTGAGCTATCACAGGAGCTAGCGTGTAGATTTTGATTGTGTGTCAGGTTGATTTTGTCAAAAGAGATTTTAAATTCTTCGATATGGCAAGCCAACTTCTAGAAAGAAATTAAAGACTTTACCAGGCCTTCTAGCTAGGCCTTCTAATTATAGTTATTTGAAGTCCACCAAATTCCGGAGATGTCAGATACAATACCGTGGGCGGGTTTGGATTCCAATTCCAAAAATTCAGGTTGCCAAACAATCTCCAAATAGATATTGTAGTTTAGTGGTGTTAATGGGCAGCGTATGCTAGCTCGGTGACAGATGGATTGCGTCTCAACGTTAAGATAATGAGTTTGAATATCAATATTTGTAAAAGAAAAAAAAAACCAGCTATTTATATCTTGTTTATATCATAAAATTAACCTTACAAAGCCTAATGTGTAAACTTGGCCTGATTTAGAAATAGGCTTGAATTTCTACCAAAGTCCCACCCTCTGGCTTGTTACTTGAGCCCAAGCCTGGCCTAGGTTAGGCTCAAAAGCTCAGAGAGCTCATCCAGCATGAGTAGGGGCTAACACCTATGAGCACCCACTGTGGCACTTTGTTGGCCGCACCATGATTTATGTGTTTTATCCACTCAGTCCATCTATTTTACCGTATCATACTAAAAATGAGGTAGATCAAACTCTCAGGTGAACCACACCATAGGAAATAGTGGTGATTAAATGCTCACCATTGAAAACTTCCTTGGCCCACTTAATGTTTATTTGCCAACCTGATCAGGTCACTCAGGGTTGAGTGAAGGGAAAATGCATATATCAGCTTGATCAAAAAAATTTGTGGCCTTTAAAGAAGTTTTTAATGGTAAGCGTTTAATCACTACTGTTTTTTATAGTGTGGTCCAAATAAGATATGGATCTATCTCATTTATGGGCTCATGCCCTAATATGATCCGGCAAAATAGATGGAGTGGATAAAACACATACATCATGGTGGGGCCCGCCGTGCTGGAAAGCTTTTCCAGCACGTTCACTACCGAATCCGAATCCTATTTAGTACGTTTACATACCAACTTCGTAACGTTGCACTACCAAGGGAGAAAAGAAAGGGTGCCACTCTCAATGAGAGGGAGTATAAAGGGCAGCATTTATTTTTTCTTATTCAACGGTGGAGATTAGAGAAGACAACTGGTCCTGGACAAGTCTGGTATTTGAAAACCTTCCCATGCATCTAATTGCATTTGGACTCCTCCACACCCACATCACCTGTTTAAATGGTCCATTGGGTCCTATCCGAAAGTTAGAATCATTTTTCTACCCATTTATGTGTTTTGATATAATGTGGCCCACATGAGATGTGAAATGGCATATTTTTTGCAGATAGTTTAATCAGTGTTTGTAGCCTGATGGTAAGCTCAGATCTCACACATGTATGACATTACAAAGCATGCAACTGCGACGGATTGAATCTCAGTCCTACATAACATGCTGGCACATGTGGCATGTACACAGTCCTACTTTATATTTTTAATAAGTTTTACCTATTTCGGATAAATTTTAGTTTAGTTGAATTAGGACTCATAATTAGGGTTTTAATTTACTTTATAAGTGATGTAATAGAAATTTTGAACATTATTATTGATTAATAAATATTTTGAATTTTCTTTCTTTTTTTCTTGTGGATTCAAGAATGTTTTGTATACTTGAGGTAAACAGTGATCTTCCTCATCACATTTCCCTGCCTTAATAAATGAAGGCTTGCAAAACAGTTTCGGTGTACAATATCATTCACAATCGATAAAGGGTTGTATCACTCCTATTTCGGCCAATACAATACATGGGTGTCAACTAATTTGGTTGTTCTTAGGCTTGCATGGACTAGAGGCCCAACAAATAGTGTTTGCCTGGCTCAAATCAATAATGGTAAATTGAGTAATTGATTGGTGGTACCGGCCCCATCTCAACCCAATTCTATAGAGCATAAGGTAATGTAAGCTAAGCCTTAGCTCATGGGCTGTGGACTCGTCGGTATAGCCCGGCTGCAAAATCCCAAATCAAACGGATATATGAATAGAGGTGAAGTGCCCTATCCATTACGAATAGGGGACTTCCCTGTTTCGTACCTAATTTGTATATGTGGGGTCATGGTTGGTTTATCCAATCTATTCATTTGATGGCCACATCATGGATGAACCATGCTTAAAAATCTCTTCGTTTGGTTAATCTAACATTTCTGCTGTTGGCATATGAATACATGGTTAAGAAGACGTCCACCAACGGTTCATATTCAATGGAGAAAAGATAAAAGATTTGATGGGATCTTCCAATTTATGAGTTTTTTTTTTTTGGTTGTCATGGTTAGTCCATGATGGAGATATCAGATCAATAGATTAAATATATATAAACCAATACGCTGAGTGGCCAAGTTGGGCCTCTCTCTCTAATGCTAATAAATAACTATTATGTAATGACAAACTCTCAAATTCTAATAGGTTGGACGTCCAACCAACTCAGAAACCAGTGTTAATTAATGTTAATAAATATACCTGAGCTAGTTCACTTTGGACAAGGGTGGTGGCTCGGCTGGTTGGAGCTCACTTAGGAAAAGGGTGGCAGCTTGGGCAGGCCCACCATGGTGTTGATGTGAAATCTACACCGACCATCAGGTGTGTCACCATGTTTTAGGTGCAAGGCCCAAAAATTAGCCCCATCCATGATTCAGGTAGACCACATGATTAGAACAATGTACCAGGCAAACCTTATCTTACAAACTTTCTCTCAGTGTGGCCCATTTGAATCACTAATAGGCCTAATTTATTGGGCCCCAAGTCTAAGTCTTAGTGTGGCATCTAATGGTTAGAGTAGGTTCAATATAATTATCATAGTGGACCCTATAAAACTGGGGGGGGGGGGGGCTTCTCAGAGCTCAATATGAGATTACACATTTAAAGGTCAGAGTGGATCTCATATACACATCACAATTGGCCACATCAAAAATCCAGGGCCAGCGTCATCCTCATAATCTTTTTTTTTTTTTTTCCTAAATGAGATCTAAGGTCAGACTATATGTTAAGATCCAACCAAAGATAACTTCCAACCTTTTCATGTGTATTGGACATCCAATCCATCTAAGAGACTGAACCCATCATGATCATCACCTTTGGAAAACTCCATAGCAGCCACACATTGAGTGGACCGCACTTGTGTTTAGTTATTTGCCAATGTCTAAACATTGTTTATATAGTATTGTGGCTCATTTGATGTGTAGATAGGAATGACCATTGCATTAGGCAATCCTAATGGTGTGGCCAACATGTTAGAAGGGTTGCATTTTACATGCACTTGATACTTTGAATGTTATCATATGAGTGGATTATAGTTTGTGGTACATTAGGTTGAACTAAAGAACTTTTTTATAGCAAATGTTATAGATAGGTGGGAGATAAATGCTCACCCTTAATTTTTGAATGGGCCCACCATAATGTGTACGTGAGATTCATTTGGACTCTTAATGTGCAATCTCATGTTAGGTTTAGATTAAAAAAATCAAGCTAACGTGTGATTCCGATGGGTCATAACAATGAAATCGGTTGGGAGATAGATATCCACCCTTGAAATTTATAGGAGTCACCGTAATTATTATATTGAATCCACTCCAACCATTATATGCCACACTAAAACTTAGTCATAACACTAAAAAAATAGGCCCATTAGTGATTCATGTGGGGCATACTCAGAGAAATAATTTTGAGGGTGAGCTTTACCCTGTACATTGTTTTTAATGGTGTGGTCCACCTTAATCAAGAATGGGGCTGACTTTTAGGTCCTAAGCCTAACATCGCGTCCACTGAGTTACTTTTATTAAAATTAATTAACCTTTGGTTTTTATGCTAACTGGAGTCGAGAATTTCTCTTATATATCTATACTCGGTATCTCTTTCGCTTGATGCTAATAAATAACCCTTGTAACCATATTTAATATCTCTCACATAATTCTAATAAAGAACTCCTTCAATGAGATAATTTTTACTTAAACTAAGGACTTTTCTTTTAATGGTGATTACGGTTCTCAGGTTTCTTAATAATGTAATAGTGGATTAATAAGATTAAAAATAAAGGCTATTCTCCGATTTTATTAATTTAGAAATAAGATCAGTACAATCAACGAGATAAAGTGAAATAAGTAGAAAAAATAAAGAAAATTACTTGCGACTACCTGTGTAAATAGGACAACCGTGATGCACAGCTTATAGGACGTGACTGATATGATCTTCCAAGTATGGACTTGGTTAATTGGAGATCTGATGACGATGGTCGTGGATATTTACAATACTCCTAAAGTGCACTGTAGCAATGACATTGGATAGTATAAGATTAAGTTATGCTAAACTTCGAACTTGCTTCAGCGGGGCTAGACAGAAGTGGAGAAACTAAAGCTAAAACTAAAATAAACAATCTTGTACTATGTAGAGGTTGTGTGCATTAGTAAGGGCCCGAAACTCTTCGTCGAGTGTTGTTTATATAGACATAGAGAGGCGGCGGCTGCATTGAGGTTTCCT
>JAJHSJ010000009.1:15879889-16024320 GCA_021015155.1 Magnolia officinalis | reverse complement strand
GTGTACACCTCTATCCAGGGGTTCAGTAGTGCTGAAACGATTATAGTAACCGGCGGAATCTGAGAAGCATATAGAGGATTAATTCAAAATAATAGCAAATGAGTTCAACACAAGAAATCGTTTCATACCAAACAAACCAAAATAATTTATCTTTCAATTATCTTTTATATGTTATTTATACCCTTTAGTGTAATATTAATCTTTCGATTATTTATCATTCTTTAGCGTAATATTTATTTTTACTAGCCATTTAATTCTTTAGTGTAATCTGTTGTAGTAATCAAGTAGCCGTTAACTTTAATTGTAATTCAAGTTTACACTAATGTGTTGAAGTCAATTCAAACATCTAAGTTTTATACCGAAGGATATGCTTTGCAATTGTTCTTCATAGTACGCGGTAAAAAAAAAAATTATTTTTGTTCTATTTGCACTGAAGATAAAAAATTCTTCATAGACTTAGATGACCTATTTTCAGGTAACAAACCCCACACCTACTGAATATCTTTTGATCATCTTAACTAATACCGTGCAATTGGTTGAATAAGCAACTAATGTTATCCGACTTTGGTTGTACCCGATCCATCCACACGGCATCTGCCTATCTTACGGCTTGGGTCCTAAGCTGTTCGGTTGAATTTAATCCCACGTTCCATTCTGGCACGCGTGTCCAATATTGAAATAACAACAACACTAAAAAGTTTTTAATGGTGCCTTTCAGTCATAAATCTTTCCTATGGTGTGGTCCACCTAAGATTTGGATCTCTTCAACCTTCTTTGGCTCATGCCCCCACAATGAGCTGGAAAAACGCATGGACGGCGTGGATATACAATATATACATCAAGGTGGGCCCCACGATCAGGGCCGACACCTAATCCGCTCTTTTTCGGCTGCCCACCACCTCAGCAGGTGGGGCCAGCGACTCAGGTTGTCAAGTTGAGTATCCTCGCGCGAATGTTGGGGCTGCTTAATAAGCGTCGCCAGCATTGCAAACTGAATATCATTTGCAAAACAGAAAAACCTCGGTCGGATCGAGATCTCCTCCGTCTGCAAATCCTCTCTCTCCTGCAGTCTGCTCGCAAGAAGGTAAACCGTCTTCTCATGTCGATTTCTGATTCCTTGACTAGCTCTTATTTATTTTTATTTATTTATTTATTATTATTATTATTATTATATTTTATTTTTGGACCTGTAGCGAATACCCAATTGGAAGGATCTGAATTTATGCATGTTGGTATTGAAAATTCGAAGAATTCTATTACCATTTTGCCGAATTTCTTTTATTTTTCCATTTCCGTTCTGTTTTGTTTTGTTTTTTTCTTTTTCCAGAGGTTTTGGTCATTGTAGAAATATCGATAATACCGTCGTCATGGAAACGAGTGCTGTTGTTGATATCTAAGAATTATCGGTAGGTTGGCGATCATTTAATCTTTCCATCGGTAGAGTAGGGTCTGAATTCGATATTATCCTTGCTAAAAATGAACAAGATCTACGCATTTTGATCCACTTCGAGGGTAGATCAGCCTCCTCGTGCAAGAAGCATGGTTTTTAATCGAAAATGCTCAATCAAATAATATTATTCATGCGTCCTTTTGTAGTCAAAGACTCCCACAATATTTCGCAATTAGCAAAACCAACCTTTAGTAGTTAAAGACTCCCACAATATTTCGCAATTAGCAAAACCAACCTTTAGTAGTTAAAGACTCCCACAATATTTCGCAATTAGCAAAACCAACCTTTAGTAGTCAAAGACTCCCACAATATTTCGCAATTAGCAAAACCAAAAGAACCAAAAATACATAAAATCTAATCTACCCACAATCACACACAATACTAATACCTCATATGATAACTCACATGATACATGTCCTGCCAAAATAGGACTTATTCAAAATCATACCATCTAATCCCCATCTAGCTGGGTTTCTAGTCTCAAATCCTACCATTCTTCCCCCCTTCAAAGAACCTTGTCCTCAAGGTTCGATCTCCCTTCGATCCCTCTTCTGTCTCGATCTCCTCTTTAGCATTGCCATCTAGTATTATGGGATCGGCTCCTACTTTGGGCATCATTAGAGTAGTAATGAGTGTCAGTCGGTCTCCTCGATGCAACAAAGCTGTTGGAGTTTCTCTTCCTGTATGCTTGCCGGGCTGCCAACATGATTGTGGTTGCCAAAGTAGTGGATTGAAACATTTGAATTTCACCTTAATGCAAGTGCTTTTTCTTTCCATCCTTCAACTCGCTCTAAACTAGTTTGGAAGTCTCAAATAGTTCCGATCTACTGTAGTCTGAAGAGCATGGCATTGAAATTCCTTGTATTCAGTTGGTTCAAAATGTATGCACAACGGCACAGGGCGTTGACGAAGCCAACCCATGTTAATGTCACATGTGTTTTCTCATACCATTGATACTACTGAACAACATCCCCCTCCATGTGGAAGGATGCTAATAGAACCCTCTAATCCTATGGCATGGAATCTTTGCCAGCAAATGTTGAAAATTCAAGACATGTACACCTTGTTTGGATGAGCAATACAACATCTCTATTGGGCCACGATTAGACCTGCTGGATTCACTGCTCATATCCCAACCGTTGCTTTGATCCATTGTCTCCTTGATTATTGAAGATGCCAACCGCTCATATTGGAGGCTCATGGTAGCAAGGGTCTCTGATCTCTTGCAACAATGCCGAATGTTGCTGCACTTCTTCTTCCAACTTTCCAACTTTAGCCTCCATCAATTCCATGTGTTGAGCTCGTGTTGAGCGCTTTGGCATCCTCAAGATTGATCCCCTGATACAAATGATATGATCCTTGCTTAAGAATGAGCAAGATCTAAGTGTTTTGATCCACTTTTGATACAGGGAGTACCGACCAACTCACCAAAAGCTCTAGAGCTGATGAGGAAGGATTGTTTTATCCCTATATGCATGCCCTCCTAGGCAAACCCATGCGAGACCTCCCCGTGGGCAATCCCCGCTTCGCATGGGTCCCTGAATTGCATGGTCCCACAGTGGGCCTCACCTCATGGCCATTCTACATTTCACAAATCCCACATTGTGGGCCACCCCACCCCAACGTGGAGATACGGTGCATCCCTGTAATCAAACCAAGATGCTCCCGCATCATCGACCCACGCCGGTGAGGTGACTCGAACATTGGGCTCCTGCTCTGATATTATTTTGATAGCGGGCAACCGACCAACGCACTAAAAGCTCCATAGCTGATGGGGAATGACTGATTTATCTTATATGCAGGTCATCCAAGGCAAACCCAAGCGAGACCTCCCCATGGGCAACTCCCGTGTTGTGCAATTTAGGGACCCGTGCGAAGCGGGAGTTGCCCATGGGGAGATCTTACCTGGGTTTGCCTAGGAGGTTCTGTATGTAGGGATAAATTGATCATTCACCATCAACTTTGGAGCTTTTGGTGTGTTGGATAGTACTCTTTGCATAAAGTGATATCAGAGCGGGAGCCCAGTGTTTGAGTCTCCTCACCAGCATGGGTGGATGATGCTTGGGCATCTTGGTGTGATTCCAAGGATGTACCATATCTCCATGTTGGGCGTAGTGGCCCACGAGGTGGGGTCTGTGAGATGTAGAATGGCCATGGGGTGGGGGCCACTGTGGGACCGTGCGATTTAAGGACCTGTGCAATGCGGTGGTTGCCCATGGGGAGGTCTCGCCTGGGTTTTCCTAGGAGGGCCTGCATATAGGGATAAACTGGTCCTTCCCCATAAACTCTGGAGCTTTTGGTGTGCTGGTCGATTGTCTGCTATCAACTTTGGGGAAAGATCAACTTCATACAACAAGCACTATTGGTAATGGAAAATACTCAATATAATGATATTTCTCATAAGTCCTTTAATAGCTAAGGATTCACAATATTTGGCAACTAGCAAAATCAAAACAACCAAAATAGGTAACTAATTTAATCTGCCCACATTGACACCCAATCCTAACACCTCATATGAGAACTGACATGCCATGTGTCCTGCAAAAATAGGACTTATTTAACATCAAACCATCTAATCTCCATCTAGCTCGGTTTCCATTTTGGAATCCTATCAAAATTCTTGTTGGCGTTGATTTCCAATGTTGTAATTGGTTTATTGTCTGATTTTTCTTCAACTTATTGTGAATACCCAATTTGAAGTATCTTTTGGTATCGGAAATCAATCTAATTAGAGAGAAGATCCAAGGATTTTGTTATCGTTTTTTTTTTTTAAAATTAATTTATTTATTTTTCTTTGCTTATTGCCAAGATCTAATTTGAGCATCATCACACATGCACTGTCTATGTTTAGGATCAGAATTCTAAGGTTTAGACTCTGTGAGGAAGTGATATTCTCTTGAGCTAAAAGGAAAACTTCAACAGATTTAACCCAAAGTAAGTAATTCAGACAATTTAGCCAAGGTATTCCATAGCAGTAATGATGGCTGTAATGAGTACCATCATTACCATTACAATACGGACTGTAAAGGCCATTATGTTTTTTTTTTTTTTTTTTAAATATTAAAAACCTATATTGGCCTTGTAACAAGGCATTATAGGCTATTTTTTTCATAACGACCATTATAACCTTGTAACGTATAACGATGGCCACCGTTACTATTACGTAACTGTTTTTGCATACCTTGCATTCAGCTTCACATATTTAATTGATGCATTAAACGTGGAACTGGGCTTCTCACCCAATGTTGAAGAACTAATAACCACACCTTTAGGATCCATAAGCCACTTTGAACGAATTTAATTCAATTTGTAATGAAAAATGTTGATCTATAATTAGATTCACACTCAACTACATCCCACGACAATAGTGAATATCACTTTCCAACTCTTCTGATGCAGGACAATTAACCACTTGCTCTAAAAGCTTGAACTGTTAGAGTATGACGAATTAATCCCTTTATCTTATAGCCCAGGCCCCACATCTCATGGGTTCCCCTCGTGGGCCCCAAATCACATCGGTATCGCCTCACACGGGCCGCCCACCCCGAGTGTGTCCTCGCATCTCACAGGCTACCCCACTTGAGCCTGGTGTGAAATGCGTATTAATCACCCTCGGTGAGGAGTCTCGAACACGAGACCTCCCCCGTGGGCTCTGCCCACCCCCGAGTGTGCCCCTGCATCCCACAAGCGACCCCACTCGAGCCCGGTGTGAAAATGTCCCTGCATTAATCACCCCCCGTGAGGAGTCTCGAAGACAAGACCTCCCGCTCTGATACCAATTTGATGTAGGACAATTAACCACTTGCTCTAAAAGCTCGAACTGTTAGAGTATGACGAATTAATCCCTTTATCTCATAGCTCATGCCCCACATCTCATGGGTTAGGACCTCGGCCGAACCCCCCTCGTGGGCCCCAAATCACATGAGTACCACCTCACACAGGCCGCCCACCCCGAGTGTGTCCCCGCATCCCATAGGCTATCCCACTCAAGCCCGGTGTTAAATGCGCAGTAATCACCCCCGGTCAAGAGTCTCGAACACGAGACCTTCCCCGTGGGCCCCGCTCACCCCGAGTGTGCCCCTGCATCCCACAGGCGACCCCACTCGAGCCCGGTGTAAAAATGCCCCTACATTATCTTCATGATCTAGGGTTCACCCCAAACATCAATTATGTACCTCACTAATTAGGTCATGGATAACAAGAATCTACTCAAAATGACTTTTACTACAAGATAATGGAGAAACAATAATTGCAACATAACCTTTATATGAAAATCAGCAAGTTTCCATAATTCAGGTTAAATTTTGGCACTCCCTTTGCAGCCAACTGCCTTCACTTGAGAACAAATGTAGAAAACATTATGTTTTTTGTGAAAAACAAAAAAGGATCCTCCTCTCTTAAGGTTCAATCAGTACGATAGGTGTTTGGAATACTCCAAGACTTCTCTAGTGTTGAATCACTCATGGATTTCACTCTGATATGGTGTGACAGTATGAAATTGTGAAAGAGGAAAATAGAAAAAAGAGAAGAAAAGAAGAAGAGGAGAAGGAAGAGAAAGGCTCCATAACAGCCTCTCCTGCTCTCTTATTTTATTATATTAGGGATTCCACTTATTTAAGTCAACTTACAAAATTGTCCCCCATTCACTTAAATGCTCATAAGAAAAGCCCATGGCCCTAAATTCTACCCCAAAGTATACTTTGGCCCAATAATAACAAAAGACCACTGGTAGGACCAAAATGGTCCATGACTAGGATCACGACGATGCAATTCAACATGAATATTATAAGAGTGTTGGCAAGTGCATGGTGTTAATGTGAGTCTTTGCCAAATCTGGTTCCAAGAACCTGTGTTAAAGACGAAGTTCGATGTCAGGTAGGTAGAGGTGTACACGAGTCGAGCTTTGACCCCCAGCTCGAACTCGGCTCGGCTCGGTCCTCGAGCCTAACTGGTCCGCTCAGCTTGGTTTGGTCAGCAGCTCGGGCCAGTTCGAGCCGAGTTCACCTGTCCAGCATTTTCACAAAATCATGGACTGCACATTCAAATTTTCACTGTATGTAAAACAACAACAGCGGTTTTACAGGTATTTCATCAAATACCTTGTAGGCAATGTCAAAATCAAGAAAAAAGGGGTATTTCTTTCATATACATACCTTCCTTGCACCAGCCGACACTTCGTTGAGTCATTTCATCAAACACTCGGCGAGCAACGTCCATATCAAAATAACCAAGTCACCGATCTAATTCGATCTGAGTCAGTTTGAGTCGAGGTTCGATCTGAGTTGAGTCGAGCTTGGGCAAGCTCGAACTCGTCTCAAAATTTTTTCGAGCTCCAAAAACCAACTCGACTCGGTCTGAATCCAATTTCGAGCCGAGGCGAGCGAGCTGACCAAGCTAACTCGTGTACAGCCCTACAGGTAGGCAGCTTACTGTTAGGATTTTACCAATCTACCATTTAAGAGCTAACCCCAAATTGTTGGGAGAAAGGCTAAAATGATAAAGATGATGATTTTTATTATTTTGAATAATTGTATTGAAGTTATGTTGAATTTCACTTTTAAAAGCCACCCTGATTGACATCCTGTATCAACATAATGCATGTCTGTGTTCAAGTTACATAGTTTGAAAGGTTTTGGATATTCAATAATTTTGCTTTCATCTACAGCTGGAACATGTAAAATGACTACTACTTTCAATGGCTGTTCATTTCTAATTTGTGGAAATCCTTGTCAAATATGTTGAATTATTTCCTAGTTGCAAACATGGATCAGCCGTTGACCTTTCGAATCTCTTGATTTTTTCATACTTGCACTAGATGAAAGAGAGTAAAGGTCGAATCAGGGGAGATAGAACAGGCACGGCTATTCCCTCTTCAAAGGCTTCATCTATTAGTTCCCTACCGCTCATTTTGGACATAGATGACTTTAAGGTAATCCTTTGTAGATATTCACAGTACATGAATCATTTGCTAGTATATGATTAATCTCAAGTCTCAACATATCTCTCTATGGAGTGGACATGAAGTTTCTTTTTTACAGGGTGATTTTTCTTTTGACGCATTATTTGGGAACTTGGTAAATGATCTCCTTCCCTCCTTCAAAGAAGAGGATGTGGATTCATCAGAGGGTGGACAGGATATTTTATCCAATGGACACCTACGAGGTTCATCTGAAACAACAAAATCAGCGAAGGGAGCCTCTACTCCACTATTTCCAGAAGTAGATGGTCTCCTATCTTTGTTCAAGGATTCTTGCAGAGAGTTAGTTGATCTTCGACAGCAGGTATACCCTTGATATGGTAGGCAATGGACAAGATATATACACTCAAGTCATCTGTTTGAGTTGTTTCTTTATATTTTTTGGTTTGAAGATTGATGCAAAACTCGATAATCTCAAGAAGGATGTCTCTATCCAAGATTCAAAGCACCGTAAGACACTTTCTGAGGTTAGTACTTACTCGAAGGTGGTATTTTGCACGTTAATCTGGTGTCATCTAGTACCCCCTTTAGCTAACTTAATGCTTTTATATGCAGGCTGTAACTATTTTTAGCAGTGACTCTCTCTCTCTCTCTCTCTCTCTCTCTCTCTCTCTCTCTCTCTCTGTGCTAACATGGCATACATGTGAGAGATCCAGGCCATCAATCAGGTGGTTTCTACCGTGAATATGCTCTCATCTGAAATTCAGGCCATCAATCAGGTGGTTTCTACCGTGAATATGCTCTCATCTGAAATTCAGGCGAGTCTGCTTAATTTTGATGTGGACAACTGGTCTCCTCTTTGAATGATCTGTGCTTCTCGCACAAGTGTGGTCAACCTAATTAATATTTGTTTTTGAAGGATCGACCTAACGAGTTGATCAGGCTTAATTTGGGCCAGTGCATATTCACGGCGGTCCTCATCTGATGAATGTCCTGGATCTCATGCACATATGCCAGGCGAGGACCCTTCACCATTTCACTTGCATGTCACGTCGGAAAAGTTTTTGCTGTAGATGCACTTTTGTCTTTTGTGTACAAACTTAAGAGCATAACTGATATGCAGTATCAGTTTAAGGGAACTACTTATCGCACAGATTATTTTTTATTTTTTTAATTATTTTAATTATTTTTTATATCAGGAACACCAAGGTTATCTTACTAAGATTGATTGAAAAGAACTACAACTGAATCAATAAAAAAGATGAACTATAACCAAAGGTTCTTGCAGCAAGAACAACTTCTTGGAAAGAAATAGGAAACTCAGTCAAAAGACATCAACATCTTCGGGTAGAAAGAGGAATTCCTATCCTACTCTCTTTGTTAGCGGATACCCAGCAGGATGGCTCCTTATCAACATATCGAGGATTTTCGGCCAAGCAGGGGCGGTGATCGACGTCGTAATGCCGAGAGATCGGAATAATGGATCCTACCGAGGCTTTGCCCTAGTTCGCATGAGCTCAGAAATAGAGTTGGCTAGGGCGGTTGAAATGTTGCATGGTGTGAAATTTGGGGGGGTCCCGATGCTAGTCCAGCGGGCCATATTCGGACCCACTTACAGGGATCAAATGAGGAAATCTTCTACATCGGAATCTCATAAGGAGCATAAACACATCCCATCAACTCACAACCTGCAAGAGCGGATGGCCAATCGTTCAAAGATGCCCTCCTTCAGGGCAATCCAATCCCTAGAGAGACACCTAATCACCCCTCTAGAATCGATTTCGAAGCTAGCGTCTTGACTGGACCAGTTCATGAGGAAGTCAAGGACGACCAAACGGAGTTCTGTCTCTCTGTCAAGCAGGAAAGTTTTAATCAAGCCAGAGCAGAATTGGCAAAGACAGTGGTTATCATAACCAAAGAAGGAGCCCTTTTATCGCAGGTTAGGGAGTGGATCAGAGATTGTACTGGATTCCATCCTGGTAACTACGTCATTAAGCCTTTGGGCTACAACGATCTCTAGGTCAAGGTGTGTCCTGGCCTTAACCTTGAAATGTTAACTATGGTGGGCCAGTTGCATTCTTATGATCCGGTAGTTAAGGTTATGCCGTGGGACAAATATTCTATCTTTGGGATGGAAAATATTTGGGTTCTTGTCTGGGATATTCCATTGGAATGTTGGTACGATGAATTTCTCATCTCGGCAGCCTCTTGCTTGGGTTTTCTTCTAGAAATATACTCCAAAACGAAGTTAGGTGTGGAGGTGGGAGTCATTAGAGCTCGGGTGAGAAGGAAGAAGGGATCTTTCTTGCCTTCCCACTTACTGGTGAAGGTAGACAACCGGCAAATCAAACTCCCGGTGCAAAAGGAGATGCCAGGAGCAGCCTACCCCAGATGGGGTGACTTTTGGAGAGCTAAGGAGCCTGCTCCTCCGTCTCCAGACCCTGAACCGGAGAAGACGACTACTGAAGGAGTACAACTTCCGTGCTCCAACGGACCTCCACTCGTGACCCCTGCCAGCACCTTTGTTGTCGTCGTTGATCGTGCCTACATCCAGCCGGGGGGGGGGGGGGGGGGGGGGGGGGGGGGGGGGGGGGGGGTGGAGAAACAGAAAAGGTGTCTGATCAAGGAATCCATCGGAAGGAAAGACCCGGACGTCATATGCCTTCAAGAAACCAAGGTCCCTAGGTTCAAAGATGTATTGCTGGCCACTTTGTGGAAAGCCAAGGATGCTAAGTGGGTTACTCTAGATGCTTCTGGCTCTTCGGGAGGCATTCTAGTAGCATGGAAGTCTTCCAAATGGGACCTTCAGTCCTCCACCATAGGGGTTTTCTCGGTGTCAGTAATTCTGCAAGATAAGTTCTCTAACTTCCGATGTCTCATTACTGCCGTTTATGGCCCTAACGAGGATTATATCAGATCAGAATTTTGGGATGAATTGTCTACTATTAGACAGTCTTTCACAGGCCCATGTTGCTTTGTAGGAGATTTTAATGTGGTCCGATTTGTGGCAGAGCATTCTCGCAGAAGAAGAGCTTCCTCGGCCATGGAGGCTTTCTCAGAGTGGATCCAATCCCAGGAGCTGGTCGACCTCCCTCTGTCAAGGGCAAGATTCACCTGGTCTAATGGGCGCAGGATTAAAATTCAATCTAGACTGGATAAATTTCTCCTATCCACTGATTGGCTGGAGGCCTTCCCAACAATGTCCCAGCTGGCTCTCCCCAGAACTACGTCGGACCATTGCCCGATCCTCCTGTTGATGGAAGAAGACAATTGGGACCCTAAACCCTTCAAATTCAATTCCTCTTGGCTCAAAATTGAAGGATTTCACCAGAAGATTAAGGATTGGTGGCCCGCCTTTTAGGTCGAGGGATTTGCTGGCCATAAGCTTCTCTGCAAGCTCAGACTTTTTAAGGAGAAGCTTAAAGAATGGAAGGAAGGAGAATTACGAAAGCGAGAGGCCGATACAGAAGCCTTATTCGCTGAACTCCAACGCATCGACTTTGAAGGTGAAGGTGCCTCCGTGACACTAGAAGTGTTGAGCAGGCGCATCCAAATCATTCAATCTATATCGGCTAGGGCGCTGGAGGACGAAATATCCTGGAAGTTGAAATCGAGGACTAGATGGATTTTAGAGGGTGATAAGAATACCAGATATTTCCATAACATAGCCAATATGCACGCCCGAGTTAAAGCCATTCTCAGCATCACAGTGGATGGTAATTATATCGATGACAAACAGGAGATAATTGTGCATGCTGTCCTACACTTCAAATCCCTTCTCTCTGCTGAAGAGTGGATCAGACCCAACCTTGATGGCATTGTATTCAGCTCGCTCAAGGAGACAGAGGTGGATCTTTTGGAGGCTCGGTTTACAGAAGAAGAGGCCAAAGTGGCCATTGAATCGCTGGGGGGAGACAAATCTCCCGGTCCAGATGGATTTCCCATGGTGTTCTTCCAAACGTTTTGGGAGACCATCCGCCTAGATGTTATGGAATTCTTGCATGAATTTCATCACAGGGGAAGATTATCCAAAGGTCTAGCTGCATCCTTCATTGCGCTTATTCTTAAGGTAGCTGGCGCGAGTTCCTTCTCCGAATTTCAACCTATCAATCTTATAGGGGGCCCTTACAAGATCCTGGTTAAAATTCTGTCGACCAGATTATTAAAAGTGATGGGGAAACTGATCTCCAAATGCCAGAATGCGTTCATTAGGGGTAGACAGATAGTTGATTGTGCCCTGATTGCGAACGAGTGCCTTCATTCGTGCCACAAGTCTGGAGTGAAGAGCATTTTTTGCAAGCTGGATATCGAAAAGGCCTATGACCGTGTGGATTGGGGATTTCTGCAGTACATGCTGACCCATATGGGATTTGGAGAGAGATGGAGGAGGTGAATCAAAGCGTGTGTCGAGTCAGCCCATTTTTCCATTCTTCTCAATGGCACCCCTAAAGGTTTCTTTAACAGTTCGAGAGGTATTCGCCAAGGTGACCCCTTATCCCCTCTCCTTTTCCTTCTGGTGAGCGAGGCCTTATCGTAGATGCTGCTACGAGGACAGACAATAGGTATCCTCAAAGGGATTGCGATGCTAGGCATATCCACTCCAATCTCCCACATTCAGCTTGCAGATAACACTCTCATCCTATCTGAAGCGGACCCTGTGCTCATCGACAATCTGTGCATGACCCTACATTGCTTCGAGGCTGTCTCGGGGCTAATAGTCAATCTGGCAAAATCTAAAATTTACGGCGTTAACTTATCAGATTCAGATCTATCTAGTTATGTCGACTCTATCGGATGCCCGACCGCTTCATTTCCATCCACTTTTGTGGGGCTCCCCCTCGCTTTTGGCCCGCCCCCGATTTCAATGTGGGACAAGATTGTGAATAAATTTCAGAAGTACCTCGCTAGGTGGAAGTGTCAATACTTATCGATGGGAGGACGTCTGACTCTTATCAAATCAGCCCTTTCAAATCTTCCCATATACTATATGTCTCTATTCCGTTGTACCTCGTTGGTCCTGCATATCATCGACAAGCTTAGACGAGACTTCCTGTGGTGTGGGAAGGATAACCAGAAAAAACTTCACCTTCTCAAATGGCAAGAGGTTTGCAAGCATTTCCAGGAAGGGGGTGCCTATATTAAAATTTTGAAGACAATGAATCAGGCTCTCCTTGGCAAATGGATATGGAGATTGGGCACTGAAGGTAGTGCTCTCTGGAACATCCTCATCAAAGGCAAGTATGACACTTCCCCCGGCGGATGGTGGACTAAAGAATCCTCAGCGTACAGGGCTTCTTTCATTTGGAAAGGAATTTTGCAGTCCAAGCAAGCAGTGATTGATAATATTAGTTTTGAGCTCGGAAATGGATCTTTCATTCGATTTTGGGAAGATCAGTGGGTGGGTGAGGTACCACTGAAAATCAGGTTCCCTAATATCTACCGCCTCGCCCTAGACAAGAAAATTCCTGTTGCTAGTTGCTATGTTATTTCCGATGACATCATCGTTTGGGAAGTGAAGTGCATCAGAAACCTCCACGACTGGGAGGTAACTGAATATGTGGGGCTGCTTGATTGCATTTCTAAGGCGGTTCCCAACCAGGCCACGTCTGACAATCTGATCTGGACGCGGGACAAGAATAGCAGTTTGGTTAAATCCTTATACTCATGCCTTGTTCCATCTCACAATCCAGCAATCCCTGCTTCCCCTTTTATTTGGAAGTACCCAGCGTGCCCCCCCCCCCCCCCCCCCCCCCCCCCCCCCAAATACATCTACTTTGGCTGGCTGGTTGGTAAAAATCGGATCCTTATAGTCGATAACCTGAGAAAAAGGGGCATGCAACTCGTCAATATTTGCCTTTGCTGTATGCAAGAAGAAGAATCGGCTGACCACCTAATAACCCATTGCCCGTTTATTGCCCAAATCTGGTCGGAATTCTTTAAGAGATTCAACATTAGTGGGTGTATCCCGAAGTCCTCCTCCAACATGCTGGCGTCTTGGCATGGATTCAAGCTGGGCAAAGATAGAACTAAAATCTGGAGAATGACGATCCTTGCCATATGGTGGTCAGTCTGGGAGGAAAGGAACGATAGATGCTTTAATAACAAGTAGTCCTCAGTTCAAGTAGTGTGTGCTAGGGCCAAAAATCTTATTGTAGAATGGGTGGCTAATGTTAATGGTCTTAAGGATTACGACCTCTTATTTCTAGGTTTTTGGTCTTTTCTGCTATCTCAACAGTTTCTTTTGTAATCGCTTTTTCTTAATATAATCCCGTTATCTTTGAAAAAAAAAAATTGTTGGTGAGGGTGAATTTTAAATACGAAACTTCTGCCACTGGTTGTGATGCCAAATAGATGAGGCATGGTATTGGTGATTGTGTGCTAGCAGCATTTATTTATCATGCTGATAGAAGAACAACAAATTTAAATGCTCACTTACTGTGGTTATGCAGTACCTATGTAACATAGGTATGCATATGTTGTGGGGAATGTGTATGGGTCAGGTGTTGGATTCACTTGGCACCCAAATCTCGAGGCATGAAACACAACTATATGCTTAATTCTTTTCTTATGCAAACATACATTTAAGATACGTGTGAGTGTGCGTGTGTATACATGCATAATTTTTATATGTATTTTGTAATTGTAGGTGTTATATCCATATCCATAGCCATGATATGTCATTAGTGTTATATCCAGCAACCTTGTGGGCTTTGAAGGTTCTGGGTGTTGTAGCTGTAAATGTGGTAAAGGATGAATTTTATGATGTACATTTGGCTTAATTTACAATTTTAAATTCATGTTTTCAGCTAGAAAAAGGTGTAGATGGGCTATTTGATAGTTTTGCTAGGCTGGATTCACGTATCTCTAGCGTGGGACAGACTGCTGCCAAAATTGGAGATCATCTGCAGGTAAAACTGATTCTTTATGAGCATGGTATTAAAAAATGGTCACATAATGGCTGTAATGGCCATTACATAACGGTAATGGTGGGTGCTGTTACATAATACGGGGCTGTAACAGCCATTCTGGAAAAAATGGGCCATAATGGCCCTGTAACAGCCATAACAGTCTGATACATTTTCTTCCTTTGAATTTTTTTTTGACCATTACAGGGCCGTAATAGCCCATATTGTAACGACCATAAGGCGGGCCGTTACGGCTATTGTTACCATTATTGAATACCTTGTTTATGAGGATTGACCATTGAGTAACTTTTTTTTTCCCTTTTTTCCTTCTTCTGGTCTGGTCTTTTGAAGCCTCACCTTGTTAGAAGCCTGTGGAGACTATTCCTGGTCATGCCTATTGGGGAGGCATCATAACCAGCTCCACTATCCAGCTGGATATGATTATTGAGCTTGTTCTGTTCACTCATAGTATGCATATTAGTCTTTGATTACTAACAATCTCTGGTGCCTCTTGTAGTTTTTTACTCTGTGTTTTCATATGCATGCAAAATTGGATTATGGTGCATGTTGATTTAATGAATTTGATTCTTGCTTATCAGAGTGCAGATTCTCAGAGAGAAACTGCAGGTCAAACTATAGAACTTATAAGGGTATACACATTAAATTATTTTCCATCTTGAATCTTGTTGAGCACTCTCTCTCTCTCTATCTCTCTCTTTCCCTTTACTGAATGCTTTATGCCATGTTCTAAACATAATTCCTGCAGTACTTGATGGAGTTCAATAGCAGTCCAGGTGACCTAATGGAACTTTCATCCCTGTTTATTGATGACAGTCGGGTTGCTGAGGCTGCTTCAATTGCACAGAAATTGCGTAAGATCACATTCTTTCATTGAACAAAACTATCACATATTCCCTTTTCGGACCTCCACATATCATTAATTCTGATGTTTTTCTTTTATCATTATGTTATGTTGTGCTTATCTGTTGGTAATCAAAGTCCATACACTTATCTTGTACCTTAGTGGTCAGCTTTTCTCTGCTTATCCTCAAAAGGCACCCCTGTAGAGGATGCTTTTGGTTACTTTTGTTTTTCTATTAGTGAGGCACTTGGCAGGTTTCAGTATCAGACCAGGCGTTGTCAATTGTAAGGATGTAAGGTAGTACCGGACCTTTAGGCCCATTATCAGGACATCTTTGAACCACAATCTGTGCCCCCTTATCTTCAATTCTGCCATCACATATTAAAATTCCGGCAGAATGCATGTGCCGGTCTACGCGCCCCCCCCCCCCCCCTGCGTGCGCGACTCACCTGGAAAATCCCCAAAAGGCAATCCCTATGCAATTTGGTGGCTCTAGCCTATTCCAATACCAAGCATCTAGGCTCGAAAAACACTTGCGCTAGAGAAGCCAACTTGTTGTTGAAAGTCCTATTATTGTGCTCAAGCCATATAACCCCAAATAATGGCTAAGAGCAAGAGATGCTAAATCGACTTCCTCTTCCTTCTCGATCATGCAAATTTCCTCCAATTTGATTCTTCCCTTTCCAAATTTCCTTTATGGATTCCACCTATCCAAATAGGCCCTTAGTGTCATTGTTATTCGCGACAACTCTATGATGATGATAGTGTCATTGTAAAGCTGCATTGGCTGATCAATGCACATTTTACTTGTAGCTGTCACTAAACTTGTTAGTTTGACAAACTACATTTGTATCTTATAAGAAAATGATATGCAACAAAAATTGTTTGCATGATGGCATGAAATAGAGAAGATTGGATATCTTTCCTTCTGTGGTTCCATTTCTTTTTCTAATTTATTCAAATCTAAATGAAATAAGCATTGCCTTGTACGACAGTAAGGCTGGCAGTTCATAACTATAGTACTATGCGCCCTCTTATTTCAGGTGCATTTGCTGAGGAGGATATTGGAGGGCATGGCATGGCTGTGCCTTCTGTTATGGGAAATGCAAATGCGAGCAGGGGTTTGGAAGTTGCTGTCTCAAATCTCCAAGACTATTGCAACGGTAACTTGATGACTGTCCGTTGCTTCCTTTTTGTTGTTTGCTTGGAAAATGACACTTCCATTTATTGAGCTGTGGGTTTTATGTTTCTATGTCAGAACTGGAGAATAGATTATTGGCTAGGTTTGATGCAGCCTCACAGAGGCGAGAATTATCAACAATGGGAGAATGCGCTAAAATCTTGTCACAAGTAATTTCTGAAAATTATTCTGTCTAAAAATGTTATCTTATCCTGCTCTCAACATTTTCTTGTCCTTTTCTATTTGATGGTTCGATGACACTTTAAAATGTTTTTAGTGTATTGCCAACTTGGAAGTTGTAGTTGTACCTATCTATATTCCTTCTTGATTGAAGATGCTCACACAGCGGTTACTGACAAGGGGATAGTGTATATGGAACCTTTCGTGACAGTGATGCAATAATATGTGGTATTTTATTTTATTTTTGTCAACATTTTGGTTACTTTAAGAGATCAAAACGATTTTCTAATGTAAGATATGTTGGGGAAAATTTACCGCCCCATTTTTGCTTTTCATGGCTCAAGTATTGGTGGAGGGCCTGTTTTTGCAGAGAGGGAGATGGCACTAGGCGCCAATCTCCAATCCATTTTGTTTCCTCTCCCGCTCAAAACAAAACTAAAAGGGGGTATCCTATCCAATTTGATGCCAATTGTCATGGCGAGTTCTTTCCCAAGCATAGATCATTCATTACTTGATAAACAGTCCCATTGTGAACGAATCAACCTTTCCCTCAAGTGCATACACCACATGATGTGCGCCAGCGCACTAGAATGCAAGAGAGACATAAGAGAATGGGAGAATCCTTTTGCATGAACAAGAGTTCCCAAGCTTACAACTCTTTATGGATGGTAACAAATCAGGAACCCTCCTTCTAATAGACCTATGAACATTCTAGGTTTCTCAATCAATGACTAGGATGGTGCCATGTGGCAATCATCCGACGACCATGAACAATCTACAAACCTTCTAGAATACTTTACTCTCTCTAGAGAACTCCACTAGAGAACTCTAGAGCACTCTAGGGATCTGCACACTATTCTAAACACTTCTACGATTCTCTACAACTCCCTACATTTTTCTAGCTTACTCTAGAAGCATCTACACAAGTCTACACCTTATGTACACTGTCTCTAGCATACATGTAATGCTAAAAAGAGCAAAATTTGGCCAAGTCCAATACCTGGCCCATGAGAATGATAGGTTTCTAACAATCTCTCTCACTTTTTTTTTTTTTTTTTTTTTTTTTTTGAGAAGTGACGAAATCTTATAAAAGAGAAAATATACAAGAGGGATTGGCCCGCTGAGATAGCAGACCAAAACGCTTATAAAGAAGGAAATGAAAACAAAGTGCTACTGTCTGGCTGCAGAGCATGGGAGGCCCATTCCACTATAAAGAAATGAACCTTCTTAATGATAAACCCAACATCATGAGACTCCCCCTTTGAAGCATCTCCCATTACGCTCTTCCCAAATCGCCCACCACACTGCTGCTAAAGACATTCTCCAAACCTGATTTTTCTGTTTGCCGAAATCTGCCCCATGCCAAGCTTTTAGCAAACTAACGGAAGAGGAGGGAAGGACCCAAGAAATATTGAACCAAGAAAAAACCGCTAACCATAACTGAAGCGTTAAGGGGGCAGTGAATAAAGAGGTGGTTCACCGATTCTGCTTCCGCCATGCAGCAAAAACAGATATTAGGAATACACATACCTCTTTTCCTAAGATTATCTACTGTCAGGACCTTCCTATTACTGACGAGCCAAGTGCAGACTGCAATCTTTGGCGGGAGTTTGTATTTCCACATGAAATCTGCCGAGGGGACTGCCGAGCCACAGGAGCAGTTGAGGATGCGATTGTATAGGGATTTGACAGAGAAGACTCCTTTTTTATCCAGATGCCATAGGATGCTATCTTGGACACTCTGATCTGGATTGCTGCTGTTGAGGAGGGCTCACAGGGCTGCTAGCTCTAAGATTTCATTGTCTTGCAGGTTTCTACGACACGGAATATCCCACACATGCTTGGAGCCGAGAATGGAGAAATTGTCTGAAATTGAAGAGACCCGATTAGAAGCCAGACGATAGATGAGAGGGAACGCAACTTGAAGGGGGGTATCTCCGATCCAAATGTCATTCCAAAAGGAGATATTGTTCCTATTGTCGACCGAGAAATGAATCCCATTGATTACTTCTTGTTTCATCTCTAACACCCAAGGTGTCCCGTATCGGTATCGGTTGGCGTAACGGTGACCTCCAAAACCGATACGGATACGGGGGCGTAACGGCCCGTAACGGCGCAATTTTATTTTATTTTTTGCCAAAAAAATATGAAAAAATATGGATTAAATCCGGAATATTCTAAGCATTCCAAATATGCATTCATTTATAAATTGGAACATGTTTATGGTGGTGTAACGGTCCACTCTTTGGCGAGAAGTTGTATCGGACTGTCTGATGAATTTATGAACCAAATAACCTGAATTTGACTACAAAATTCATATATTTAATTTTTTAACTATCTACTATCAATGATAGATATATTAGAATAAATGTAATATGAAAATATCTTACATAACGTGTTTGCAATTATTTTTGAGGAATTTCTCGAACATACCCGTGCACGTGACTGTGATTCCTGTCTATGACCTGTCATCCTCAAGTCAAGAATATTATTAAAAAAAAATTAGTGTCTGATATACTCCCCTGCAACTTGATTAAGGATTACTTGATTGGTTATCAGGGGAGCTATTTTAAATACAAGTTCGGCAGTGTCAAGTGTGTGCATGGCTTCTTGCAATAATATTGCTGTGAGCTGTCTGCTGCAAATACTTGCCTTAATACAAATATATACTCACAATCACAAGTCACCACCAAAATGAAAATCTGCTTTTTTGTTGTTGCTTGACCTCGACATCATCGTCATCGTCGCCATCAGGCTGAGGCTGTCCAATAGGTGTAGGTGCTGCATATCCATAATATCCAGTGCCAGAAGGAAATATTAGATCAACGAAACCAGAGGATGACTGATCCTGACTAGGTAACGACTCTGACCCCGAGTTAGGATATCCACCAGTGCCCGTCGAATAGCCATACTGGTGCCCATACTCAGGCTGTTGAGAATCTTGAGATTGAGAGTGCGTCTGTTGTGATGAGTAACTTGGATTTGGATCTGGATATCTATAATCATATGGATATTGATCGGGAGGGCTACTCCAACATGAATGTGTGGAACAAGCTCAGTATAACCATCATAATCATAATCCAATTGACCATAAGAATATCCATCATAATAACCAAGACCATGAGCCTGCTGATGTTCCGAACCTCCCGGACCCGGTGCACCACCAGATGTACCCTCCTCTTGCTGCCTGTATCGTGACTCGGTACACTCATAAGTCCGACCTCGTGTACCACTTCGTCGATGTTCATCGACATCGTGATCTGTAGACGGCTGTATAGGGCGCTGAGCAACACTAGAAGTGCCAACACTAGTGGCAGGGGGGTCATCGTCATCATCCGACACGGTCACGCTACCACTGCTCGTACTCTTTTGTTGATCTTGAGCTGTATCCGTACATGGCATAAACGTTGCCCCTCTTACTGGGTCCAACACATCTGCACGACTCTCTTGTTGTGCTCTGCGTATTTCTGGGTCATCAATTTTCAATTCTTCACTATCCTCTTCAATTTGCTTTTCTCTTGTTTCCAACCAAGGTAGAAGTGGGTCATCCTCATCATAAATATTGTCCAAGTTTATTAGACAGTAGTCTTCGTCATCGGCAACTGTAATGCTCATATGATGTCATTGCATTCTTAGTTTTATATTGTAGTGCATGAAGACAAGTCTATCTAATGTTCTAGTTTGCAATCTATTCCTATTCTTTGAATGAATGAGCGCAAAACAACTCTAATTCCTTTCGCAGCTAGAGGAAGATGTTGTCTGGCTCAAAACTTTTACTACAATTTTTTGGAGAGCCTTCGTACTCTCTCCGAAATTAATCCACCATTCGGCCGGTTGCAACCTAGATACTGCATGCTGTGCAAGAGCATCTCCAAAACTACTGAGGCGATTTCTAAATGTATCTAATTCATTCTACGTCTTTATTTGCAGATCTAAGTCAGACTCTAATCTCTTTATCATATTTTTTAGCCCGACACGAACTTCATCATCCGCAACAAATGATTGGGTATATCTATACTTAGGATTTAAGTAGTAACCTGCTGCATGAAGATCGTGATGGAGTTGTTTTGTCCATCTTCTGTCGATCATCTTCCAATAAGTGTCTCAGCTTCTACAATCACGTTGAATTGCCAACTTTGCCTTATCCATGACATCATATAGGAAGCCCATGGTAGGTGTTTCATCGGTTTTAAAAAGACGGAGTACCCTCATTAGTGGCTCCATCACCTTTAGGATTGCCTTGACCTTCTTCCAATATTTGTTGTCCCGTACGGTGTTTGCAACTTCGACCGGTGTTCCTGATGTCTTCTTCCCATGTTTTGTGTTGAGCCATTCTCGGGAAGCGAATATCTCACTCAACTCTCCCCTATGCTGGAGTAAACTCTCTAATGCTATAAAGTCTGTTGCGAATCTAGTCGCCGCAGGCCTCAACAACTCTCATCCTTTCGTTAACTTTCTCATTATTGCGACTACTTGATTATGGTTGTAAATAAACGTCGTCACTTCTTTTGCCTTTTCCACCATTTCCTTAACATTCTTCTTCTTCCCAATATCTTCCAATATAAGATTAATACAATGGGCAGCACATGTGACCAAAAAAGATGCTTTCTCTTAGCCATCAACATATGTCCTGCAAGCTTATATGATGCTTCATTATCTGTCACAATCTGCACTACATTCTCCTCTCCAATCTCATCCACAACTTTATCTATTAGGCCCATAATATAATGAGAATCTTTTGTTACTTCTGAGGCATCAATTGACTTGTGGTATATAGTTCCTAAGTGGCAGTATACCATAAAGTTGATCATGCTGCGTCTGGTTGGGTCAGTCCAAGCATCACACATGATCGTGCATCCTCTGACTTGCCATACAGGTTTAAAGGTAGCCACGTATGCTTTCACATCCGCATACTCTGCATCTGTCCATTTTTCCCTAATCTCCTTAGCCGTGGGAGCTTTTATTCCTTCACCTGCTTCTGCTGCAGCATCAATTACCACCTGCCAATATGGAGAATTGACCACGTTAGGAGGTATGTTGGCATGTATAAATAACTTTACTGTTGCTCTACCTAATTTCTCAACGGAAGTTCTACTCCACATTTGTTTTATCTTCTTTTGTTTAGTTGATTGTTTCCTAAAAAGGATTGGATCAATAGAGGGTCTCCTGGGCTCATTTACTTCTTCATCCAAATGTATAGGGGCATCACGTGAAGATGTCTGTCTTCGGCTCCCAAACACACGTCGTAACCCACCGAACCTCCCCCCCCCCCCCCCCCCCCCCCCCCCCCCCCCCCCCCGTATCACACACTAACCCTAGCTATAGTTACTTCCCGATCTGAATCTTCATTAGAATCAATAATATCTTCATCACGAACGCCCATATATTCAGGACCAAACACCTCTTGTCGAGTTGCATCTAAAATATCATCTTTCTTCTTTTGTACAGCAGCACGTTTACCCTTCGACTCATCCAGACTAGTTTGCATTAAAAACATTATCTCTTTCGGTACTCTGGCACATGGCGCAACTTGACCCTTTCAATGTACTAAATGTTGTTTGAGACGGGTAATTCCACCAGTCACTAGTCTATCACAATATTTGCACTTCATTTGGTGCCTAGTACCACCAACCCTCTCACAATGTTGCCATCCAATATCCTCAATTGTTGTTGGCCAGACCCAGACATTTCTTTAGGTTTAGGTAGATGAGTGTATGACCTATGTTAATAAAGATGATTTTATGTTCTAACTAAAATACTAAACCTTAAGAAGCTCCAAAACCTGTCCAATATAAGCAAATAAAAATATAAAGTCACTAATTCGAAAATACAAAAAAAATTATAAAATGACACCACAAATCTGTAAAATGCACATTAACATGTTCTACTATGATTAACACATCATATGGCATGATTAAAATAACAAAACAACCATTAAAAATTGATTTTTCGAATTTTTTTTTAAAAAAAAAAAGGGCCAAAATTCATGCATAAATAGAAAAAAATATTTAAAAAAATATTAAATGGCACCCCAAATCTGTAAAATGTACATTAACATGTTCTACTATGATTAACACATCATATGGCATGATTAAAACAGCAAAACAACCATTAAAAATTGATTTTTCGATTTTTTTTAAAAAAAGGTCAAAATTCATGCGCAAATAGAAAAAAAATATATATAAAAAAATTAAATGGCACCCCAAATCTGTAAAATGCACATTAATATGTTCTAATATGATTAACACATCATATGGCATGATTAAAACAGCAAAACAACCATTAAAAATTGATTTTTCAAATTAAAAAAAAAAGAGTCAAAATTCATGCGTAAATAGAAAAAATATAAAAAAAAAATATTAAATGGCATCCCAAATCTGTAAAATGCATATTAATATGTTCTACTATGATTAACACATCATATGCCATGATTAAAACAACAAAACAACCATTAAAAATTGATTTTTGAATTTAAAAAAAGAAGGTTAAAATTCATGCGTAAATAGAAAAAAATATAAAAAGAAATATTAAATGGCACCCCAAATCTGTAAAATGCACATTAACATGTTCTACTATGATTAACACATCATATGGCATGATTAAAACGGCAAAACAACCATTAAAAATTGATTTTTCGAATTTAAAAAAAGAGGGTCAAAATTCATGCGTAAATAGAAAAAAAATATAAAAAAGAATATTAAATGGCACCCCAAATTTGTAAAATGCACATTAACATGTTCTACTATGATTAACACATCATATGGCATGATTAAAACAACAAAACAACCATTAAAATTTGATTTTTCGAATTTTTAAAAAAGGGTCAAAATTCATGCGTAAATAGAAAAAAATATAAAATGGCACCCCAAATCAGTAAAATGCACATTAACATGTTCTACTATGATTAACACATCATATGACATGATTAAAACAGCAAAACAACCATTAACAATTGATTTTTCGAATTTTAAAAAAAAAGGGTCAAAATTCATGCGTAAATAGAAAAAAATAGAAAAAAAATATTAAATGGCACCCCAAATCTGTAAAATGCACATTAACATGTTCTACTATGATTAACACATCATATGGCATGATTAAAACAACAAAACATATTTTTTTAAAAAAAGTATAAATACCTATTTTTGACGAATTTCTAAAAAATGGCCCACCGAGCTTTGATTCAACAAAATCCGTAATATAATGTGTTTTTATCTCAAATACCCAGCCAAGGTTGGTCGAAATTAGTAGTAGAAAGAGCGAGAAACAATTTGGAAGCAAGAAGTTTCAAAAAAACAGCAAAAATAGAGCTTAAAATGGGAAAAAAAAAAGTTACCGTTTTTTTGACCGTTACGGGTCAGTAACGGCCGTTACGCCCGTAACGGGCCCATATCGGCCGATACGGGCACAAAAAACGATAACGGCCGATACGACCCCGAAACGCGTATCGGCCCTTACCATTACCGTTAACCGTTTTGGCACACCCTGCTAACACCCCTTTCCGTAAGGCCGACGCTCTGTATACTGCTGAATCTTTGGTCCACCACCCTCCGACTGATCGACCGTATTTGCATTTAAGCAATGTCTTCCACAAGGCCCCAGGATTGGACCCGAGCCTCCAGTTCCATTTACCGAGCTGAGCCCGGTTCATCCACTTCAGCATTCTAACACCAGCTCCACCATCTCTTGTATGAAGGCACACTGTGTTCCAGTCGACCAGGTGGAAAATTTTCTTGTCCCCTTTTCCGAACCAAAGGAAATCACGTCTTAGGTTTTCTAGCTTGACCAGAATTGATTTTGGACATTTGAATAGAGACATGTAGTATAACGGCAGACTGGAGAGAACAACTTGGATCATCGTTAGACGACCCCCTATAGATATATACTTGCATTTCCAGGAGGCAAGATACTTTTCGAATCTATCGATGACTCTATCCCACATCGATTTGGGGGGAGTACCCACTGAAAGAGGAAGGCCTACGAACGTCGTAGGAAGGGAGCTGATGGAGCAGTTAAACAGGTCTGCGAACTCTGACACTTCCAATTCTTCCATATTAACACCGAAAATAGTGGATGTGGCCAGATTAACTCTTAGCCCTGAGATCGCTTCAAAACAACGAATTACGGTACGAAGATTGCTCGCCAGATTAACTCTTAGCCCTGCGAACTCTAACAATCTCTCTCACTTATTATGTCGACACCCGTCGACCACTCGCCCATGATCCTCCATGTTGGTTCCTCGAACTGTCACACTACCTCGTTCCATCTTTATCTCCCTCGATTAGTTGCAAGGCCGAGATCGTCCCAACCTTGGCCTTGCCCTTATGCACCATTAGTATCATGAATAGATGCTTCTCATTCAAGATGCTCATCACCCCAAGGTACGGCATTGGAATGTCTTTCACCTTGTATAAGAAGTCCTTGCCCAATATCACCTAGAACTCATCCAGTGGAATGGCAAATAGACTGGTCTTGCCAACCCACCCACCAACACGTAGTTTCATGTCCTTTGCCAAGTTTTGAATTGATTTAGCTTCCTAGTTAATTGCCTTATCTTGCTTGTGTCCTTCACTAACATCAGACCCGATTACTTTGCCTCCTCTCCTATGATGAAGTTGTTGGTCGACCTTGTGTCCACCATAGCCCTATTGGACATGCCATTCCACATACAAGAACTTTCATTCAAGTGTCCTGGCCTCCTTTGCCACTTGCCCTTGCATGCATGTGGGAACTTGATTCTCGGCCCTCTATCCTGCTCCCGACTCGAGCTGAGCTTAAGGGCTTCTCACGGGGGTAGTTCTTATTGTCGCTATCACAAATGAAGCAAGTTCAGCTCTTCTCTTAGTTGTTGGACTTATCCTCTATAGTGTTAAGGAGTTGCACCAAACCCAATATGCATATCCCCATTAGATGTCCTCCTTTTCATCTAGCTTCGTAATTAGGGTGTTTAGTCCTATCTCTTTGGGAATTGCTAGTGACATAAGTCCATTGTAGATGAAGCACTTTAGATCCTGTAGCCTGGACTTGCTTGGATACATCCCATTTGTCCTTGTCATCCTTCTTGTCCCTAACACCTTTGCCATCTTTGCCGCCTAATGGCTTGCCCAATCCGTCATATTCAGTGAAGTCCTCACTATGACTATCCATTCAAGGTGATCTTTGTCCTGGAATAGTCACCCCTTGTAGACTTAATCAGGCTCTCTGCCGTTGCAATGTTGAAGCTAGGTCTTACACGCCTCGATATTGCAATTTCTGTTGCGCCTAATGCTACAACTTTTGTCCATGAAGTTGAACAGTTCCTTCTAGGGCATGACAAGGATGTCTAGTACAAGAATCGAGAACACCTCAACATACTCGTGAATTGAGCCTGCCTACTTCAAACTTTATAAGTTTCATTGTGCCAAGTACTCAACATTCTTGGGATAAAATTGCTTCTTGATTTCCCTTTTGAAGTCATCTCAACTGTCAATCATGCATGCTCCTCTTTCCATGTCCCACGGCGACCCGCTTCCACCATAGAGTCGTCGTGTCAGTGAGGTACATTGCCACAATCCTCACCTCTCCTCACTCATCCTCCAATGAGATGGCCTCAAAGTCTAGCTCTGGTTGTCATAGGAAATTGTCCAGCTTCCTAGTGTCCCTTGATCGATTGAAGGTCTTAGGGTCCAACATCCATACCTTTGTTGCACCACCCCGAACATACCCCCGTTGGCCATAGCCTATTTCCATAAGGTCCAATCTCCTCTCATTTCCTCAGATTACTCCTTTAGCATGTTGAGGGTCTCCAATTAGTTGCATGATCCTTCTATCAAGGTATTGCTTTTGCTTTGAATCGTGCTTTGTGCTCATGCTCCGGCCCCACTTCCTAGTTGTTTTATACTTGCAAACATTTTAAAATAGATGCTTCCCTAGTCTCGACTTCACACTTCGTGCAACTAGTCTCCATCACCATATCCTGGAAGGTGATGCAGGACAATTAACCACTTGCTCTAAAAGCTTGAACTGTTAGAGCATGGCGAATTAATCCATTTATCTCATAGCCCAGGCATCAAATCCATGAGTTAGGTCCTCGGTCGAACCCTCCTCGTGGGCCCCAAATCCATGGGTTCCGCCCTCTCGTTGGCCCCAAATCCATGGGCTCTGCCTCACACGAGCCACTCGCCTCCACAGGCCCCAATTCCATGGGTTATGCGGGCCACCCACCCCGAGTGTGCCCCTGCATCCCACAGGCCACCTCACTCGAGCCTGGTGTGAAAATGCCCCCACATTAATCACCCTCGGTGAGGAGTCTCGAACACGAGACCTCCCGATCTGATACCAATTTGATGCGAGACAATTAACCACTTCTTTTAAAGCTCGAACTGTTAGAGCATGGCGAATTAATCCCTTTATCTCATAGCCCAGGCCTCAAATCCATGAATTAGGTCCTCGGCCAAACCCTCCTCGTGGGCCCCAAATCCATGGATTCTGCCCTCTCGTGGGCCCCAAATCCATGGGCTCTGCCTCACATGAGCTACCCGCCTCCACGGGCCCCAAATCCATGGGTTATGAGGTCTACCCATCCCGAGTGTGCCCCTGCATCCCAGGCCACCCCCACTTGAGCCCGGTGTGAAAATGCCCCCACATTAGAAGGCCTCCCTCTCATGATGTTGTGCGTCGGTGCCAACACGTTTAAGGCGTCTTGCCCTTAAGTTCCTCAAGCCCATTGTCAAGCTCTAGTCTCTACAATGCTATTTCTCATCACTTCAAACTGCTCTTGCTTAGCGCCTATATCAAGCTCCACCTGTGCAAGCTATGCCTCCAATGACAACAACACATCATGGGACCTCTCCCTCCTTGGCCTATTGACACCAACTCCCTCATTCCACATGTACTTGCTTTTTGTTGATCACCTCTGGTGCTGTTGTGTCTCTCTTATCCTACAATCATTACAACCCCTTTGTAACCTTGCTCTGAATGGGCCTTAAATATGATTATACTCTCTTGGGCAAGGTATTCCGTAACGGTAACAATGGCCATAACGGCCACCATCGTTACCTTTACAATATGGGTTGTAACAGCTGTTATGGCCCCTGTAACAGTTGTTATGGTCTTTTTTTATTATTATCGAAAAAATCAACCCTGAAGTACCTGTATCGGCCTCGTAATGGACCGTTGAGGGACCATTATGGCCTTTACGGGGGGTCGTAACAGGCTGTTACTGGGGTTGTAATGGCCTTTACATGTCTTTTTTTTTTGGTGTAACAGCCATGACGGCCTTTACGACCCTATAACGTGTAACGGTTGCCACCGTTACCTTTACGTAATGGCTTTTACAGCACACCAAGCTCTTGGGAGCATGACAATTAGCTACATGCCATTTATTTGATAGGAAAAGATTATGGTAATGTTTATTTGCTAAGTTTACCCCTCTACTTTTGTGGTTTGTAGTTCTTGGGTTAACAAATAAGAACATTGAACAAAGAAGGAGAATCAACTCAACAAGAGTAAAATACCTTCAGGAATTGAAGTGTAGCTTCAATAAACATGAAAACCAAAAAATAATAATAATCCACCTAAAGTGTTTTAAACTTCAAATAACATTGATAGAATTCATTCCAACTGATGTTGCTGTCATCCATATCACCTTCTTGTTTCTCTCTGGTCCACTTTGATGTTTGAGATTCTATCATGTCCACACTATCTGTGAAGACAAGCGCAACATCGGTGTCCCAATTTGCCACACTTAAAAAAATTTGTAATCTTATTATCCGCCTATCTATCATGCAGCTCACTATATAGCAGTACTATGCAGTTCCTCACTGTAAGCATGACAAACATGTATGGTTATTGGGACTGTTGATCTGGTGGACCACATTGATTGAACACCAAAAACCTTGGTGAAACATCTCATTGTTTTGAGTCTTGCCCATCGAATGTGGACCATTTCATGGTTTTAGCTTAACTATTCCTTTTCCCATGCCACTAATCAGATAGTGGCATGGTTCAATCTCCTTGAGTTTTCACGATTTGTCCCATCCATGTGGCTCACGCAAAATCAACAGTCCTGACCACTATACAGAAGTATCATGTGTGCCACTGTGCACAAGTGCTATGTGTGCAATAGAGATGCTTAGGGCATGACTGGTAGAACTCCTTGACGCATATGCATCATATGCTCATAGTAATAGCATCCTTAAATGTATGCAAATTAAAATTTCAGGATAAATCCAGTAAGCTAGAAATAGAATTTGACAATTAGGTGAAATTTGGTTTCTCACTGGTTAGTTTGTCAATGCAGTTTAACAGGGGTACTAGTGCCATGCAACATTATGTGGCATCTCGACCAATGTTTATTGATGTGGAAGTGATGAATTCAGACACCAGGTTGGTTCTTGGTGATCAGGGCTTGCAAGCTGGCCCTAGTAATGTTGCACGTGGTCTTTCTGCTCTGTACAAAGAAATCACAGGTTTTACAAATTGTTCCTTGGCCTCTTTAACATTTGGTTAACAGATGTGGATGGTGGATCTGATACATTTGGGTGGTTTGTTTTTCAGAGACTGTGCGGAAAGAGGCTGCCACCATTATGGCTGTATTCCCTTCTCCTAATGACGTGATGTCAATCCTTGTTCAGGTATTCAGGATGTATGGTTTTTTGTGAATGTTACCTGGAACCCAAAATTTCAGGATTATGTCAATGATATTTTTCAATGTATTGCAATTCGCAAGTATTTTTATTTATTATCATCATTATTATTTTTTACTGTGGATGTTGGCAGCGTGTTTTAGAGCAGAGAGTAACAGCAGTTCTGGACAAACTATTGGTGAAACCCTCACTCTTGAACATACCTCCTGTTGATGAAGGCGGACTTCTACAAGTGAGTTGAACCTATTATAATATATTTTCCTGCTTCCCTGATACAAATCTTAAGTTTCCTTAGATGTTTACTTCTTTTTGTTGTTCACCTGTGAGGCTCTAGTATCTTAGAATTCTAGCAGTGGCATATGAAAAGACACAGGAACTTGCTAAAGAGTTGAGGTCGGTGGGGTGTGGTGACTTGGATGTTGAAGGTAATCTGATATTTTTTGGGATTGTGTGTTCCCTATACATTCTGAAACCTCAATTTCTCTAGTTGCTCATTTGAAGTTTTTGGATGAGGTTGCTCTTTTCAAATTTAGGTTTATTCAAAACAGTTTGTTGAAGGTTTTTGCCACTAGGAGCTATTTAAATGCCATGTGCATTCTACTAATACAACATGAAAATGACATATTTAAAGCAATTAGAGCATGTCCCAAATTTCTAAGTAATTGATGCAGACGTAACTAGTACTGCATTGAAAAGGTAAGATTGCAAATTTATTAAGTGTAAAAAGTCTTGTGTGTAAAGAAGTGGTCATGGCAAGGAGAACTAGCTTGCAAAAAAGCACAGTGAACCATTTCTTTTTAGCTGTTCCATTTGAGGGAAGCTGAGATGCTTGTGGCAGCAATACCCAAGCTGTCAAAGGGAGATATGTTAAGAGTAGGTGGAGGGGAAGTAAAGCATGTTAAGGGCAGAAATCCCTGTTGGAAATTGTGACCTTGAAGTCATCTTCTGTCATTTTCTTCACTATGTACATTTTTTGTCGTTACACCCAGTGTTCGAAATATTGGTATCGCGTTACGTATCGCATTCTTGGGATACAGATACATATCGGTTATCGCATGGGATATATTGGTTGTATCGTGTAATGTATCGCTGTTGTTGTAAACATGGGGAAACATTGGGAAATTGGTTGAATTTTTCGATGAAACTTTGCGGATTGTTAAAAAGACATCAATACACACTTATAAATCAAAACATTATAAAAAACAAGTACAAGTAATAGGTTTTCTTTCTACGGGGTCCTAATCTATGCGTTGTCTAACTGAATTGATGCAAGTATATTCAATATCTATTCATATAATTTATAAATGTTAAAAGACGTGCGGAAACACAAGCAACAATAGATTCAAAAGCAAAAGAAGAATCACTAGATTTGGTTACAGACATGTTTGATGTGATGTTTGAACACAAAGATTGCAAACAATTTGCGAGAAATTGGGAAATTTTGTTTTTTTTTTTTTTTTTTTTTTTTTTTTCTATTTTTCGCAACTCGGCCCATCTCCAAATCGAAATCGAAGCTCCGAATCCATGATTTTTCATGCAGAACATGAAAAATCATGAATTTGTAACAATTTGACACTAATTTAACATGATTTAAAGAAAATAAGAGCATCAAAATTCGAAAATGCTCACTAGTTCGAACATGTGGGATATATCGCACTACTTGTGTGTTTCGTATCGCATTGCTGGGATACAAGATATATCGTGGGATATATCGGCCGATATCGTCAATATTTAAAAACAGTGGTTATTACACCGTGCTAGTAGGATTCTTTTCTTGATGGTAGCCTTCCACAATTGTGGCCCATTGATACGCTTCCCTTATGGTCCATAGAGGGTGCAATTGGAGAACGTCCCTGATGCTTGGTCAATGCCTACTAACATACCTCGCGACCTTTTGATCCTTGGATTCACAGGTCATTAGGCACTACGAGCTAATTGAATTCTTTAATGTATTCATGTACGGTTCGATCTCCGACTGAAGAGTGTGAAGACACTCATATATTGTATGTATGCAATTCAAGGGCATGAAGGTCTCTCATAGGAGCTTCCTCCTCATCTTATCCCACTAAACGATCTTGGGTGTGCCATCGATGCCGTCATGTAACCCGTAGTTGTTCCCACAATGCAGATGCATATACCTTATAAGCTGGATATTGACTAGCTTGACATGTTTTGTAGTCAGAGATTTCCTTGTACTCAAAAACTCACCCAACAGTGTTAAACCAGTCAATGCTATCATCTGTGCACTCAAGCCACAGCTGGAGCTCAGGGAACTCAATTTTAATTCCGAAATATGCACGTTGGTTTGAATAATGAACTGGAGTAGCCCCTACATTTGATTCCTGACACAAAGAATGGTTATGCAAGGGGTTAAAATTGTCATCCAGCTCATAGACGTCCCTCAGCAGAACCTTATGAGGGGGACCTCTTCTTCCTCGGAATTTTGCTCCACATCATCATGCAGCAGATTGTGAGGTTGCTGTGGTCATAGTCAGTTCCTGCACTGGCATTCAAAGTTTGGCTATTCCTTAGCTGTTTGGCAATTTCCTCATATTTCATACCATTGCCAGTTCATCTGAGGGCCCAATGAATTGTCCTCCTCTTAGGCTTGAGGAGGCATGATGAAAATAGAAAGAAATAACATGAAAGGGATTTTTTTACCCGGAATTGCTTAGGTTCTGATACCAGCTGATGTTGCACCTATTTGGATCTAGGGTTGTTCAGTGTTCGAAATATCGGTATCGCACAATGTATCGCACCCTTGGGATACAGATACGTATCGGTTATCGCACGGGATATATCGTTTGTATCGCATAGTTTATCGCACTTTTGGGAAACATGTGGAAACATTGGGGAAATGGTTGAATTTTTTAATAAAACTTTGGGGATTGTTTAAAAGGCCCTTAATACACACTTTTAAGTCATAAAGTTTCAAAAAAGAAGTGTACATAATAGATTTCCTTTGTATAGGGTCTTAAGTTATGCGTTGTCCGATTGAACTAAGATAACTATATTCAGTATCAACCCCGTCCATCCGTTTTTCCATATCATTTCAGGACATTATCTAAAAAATAAAATAGATCCAATAATTAGGTAGACCATACCATAGGAAACAATGGTGATTGACCATTAGTGGGCCACAAAAGTTTTGGATCAAGCTAATAATAGTTTTTTTGGCACACTTGAGTATTAGATGCTACTCATTTTTTATTCTATGTCCTAAAATGATCTCACAAAATGGATGAACGGAGTGGATTTCTTACAAACATCATGGTAGGCCCCACTAAGGTTTCAAGCGCAGGAACTTACTACGGACGCGGATTGCGTCCTACCCCGCCCGGACGGTAATCCATCCGGGCAGGGCTCTGTAGAGCCCACCGTGATGTAACTGTTTTATCCCGCCGTCCAATGATTTCTTCAGAAAATTTTAATATATGAACCAAAAAAATGAGGCAGGTCTAAGGACTGAGTGGACCACACCAAAGAAACCTGCACTGATATAACATCCACCGTTGAAACCTTTCAAAGGGCCCACGTGATGTTTTTTTACCATAAAACCTATTCATAAGATCACGTAGACGTGGATGAAGTGAAACACAAAAATATCAGCTGATCCGTAACTTCACTGGCTCCCAAGAAGCTTTTAATGGTGGACATTCAATCCCCACTTTGTGGTCCATTCAAGCCTTGGACCTACCTCATTTTTTGGTTCACGTATTAAAAATTTTCTGAAAACATTGTTGGACGGCAGGATAAAACAGTTACATTACGGTGGGCTCCACAGAGTCCTGCCCGACGGTAACGGGGGTAGGACGCAATCCGCGTCGCGGATTAGCTACCGACAGGTTGAGTAGCGAGACGCTACTGAATTGACGTCACCAGGTTCCATGGGCTCCACCGTGATGTATGTTTTGTATCCACACCGTCCATCCATTGAAGAGAACATTTTATACCATAGCATAAGAATGGCCAAGATCAAAGCTCCAGTGGACCCCACCGCAGAAAGTAGTAGAGAGTGACAACCACCATTAAAAACCTTCTGAGGGCCACAAAAGTTTTTGATTAGCTGATATATATATTTTTCCCTTTTATAATATCTTTTTTAACTTATTAACGGGTTGGATCTCAAATAAACATCACGGTGGACCTTAGGAAGGTTTCAACGGTGGATGTCACTTTCTCCACTGTTTTCTGTAGTGGGTCCATTATAGATTATTATCTGCCTCGTTTTTTACGCATGTCCTAAGATGATATCTCCAATGGGATGGACCGTGTGGATATAACATATTCATCATGGTGGGACCCACGTAACTTGGTGACGTCACTTCAATAGCAATCTCGCTACTAAACCTGTCAGTAGCTAAACCGCGTCCGAATAAAAGGCTCGAACGGCCTTTTTTTAAGCAGAGAGGGTTCCGGAAGCCAGAACCCTAAAATTCCGGAACCCTAAAATTCTCCCAAATCGCATCGCCGATGTCTCTGGATTTCTCTCCAAAATCGGAGATTTTGTGTTGCGGCAATCTAGGAATGACGCTTCGCCCACCAAATGGAAGCTTCCGATCATGGCCATCTCTTCTACAGGTACCGAAATCCACCTTCTTCTCTTTTTTTTTTCTCGATTTTTGGATGATGACGTCGATATCGACAATAATGGAGAAGAAATCGCGCGATATCGTCAAAATATCGTGCGATATCGACGATATATATCGGACCGATATCTTGATTTTGGGTTTTTTTGGTATCTTCCGGGGGTTATCGCGAGTGTATCGTCTCGCAGGGGTGCGATACCGATAACATCGGCCGATATATCGGCCGATAGTATCGATATTTTGAACACTGTGTAGAACTGCCAGACTATTTTTAACCTGAATTGCTGGGAGAAGGCTAAGATGATCATGATGAGTGTTGGCTGTCACTCTCTATTCGAGAAAGATAATTTTGAATTGTGATTATTTAGGCAACTTGGTCACAAACGAGTTCAAATTAGGCAATAAGTTAATGATATCTAAGAACATAACTATCAAATTTCATACTATTCTAAGTTCAACTTTCAGTAGTGTATGTCTAATTAACACATGGAAAGTTTGTGTTTTTTTCCCCTTTAGTGATTTTTCAATACACTCTCTCTCTCTCTCTCTCTCTCTCTCTCTCTCTCTCTCTTTAAATTTCTGACTACTTTCAAGCAAAAACTTATAATAGAAAACACAAGTAGATCAAGTACTCAATTGGGAGCCTTTAGTGGACTCAACTCAAACCTTCATCAAGTTGAGTTTCGAATTTCCTTACTCTGACGAAGGCATGTAGAAAGTTTACTAGGTTCATTCAACTCTTATAGACTCATATGTGCACTAGTGGACTGATTTGTGCACATCCTCATTTTTCTTATGCTAGTTATGAACACGTGCCAATTTACATGGGTAGTTTATTTAGTGATTGATGTAGGACAATTAACCGTTTGCTCTAAAAGCTCGAACTGATAGAGCATGGCGAATTAATCCCTTTATCTCATAACCCAGGCCCCAAATCTATGAGTTAGGTCCTTGACCGAACCCTCCTCGTGGGCCCCAAATCCATGGGTTCCATCCTATTGTGGGCCCCAAATCACAAGGGTTCCGCGGGCTGCTCACCCTGAGTGTGCCCATGCATCCCACAAGCCACCCCACTCGAGCCCAGTGTGAAAATGCCCCTGCATTAATCACCATCGGTGAGGAGTCTTAAACACGAGACCTCCCGCTCTGATACCAATTTGATGATGCAGGACAATTAACCATTTGCTCTAAAAGCTCAAACCGATAGAGCAAGGCGAATTAATCCATTTATCTCATAGCCTAGGCCCCAAATCCATGGGTTATGTCCTTGACTAAACCCTCCTTGTGGGCCCCAAATCCATGAATTCTGCCCCCTCGTGGGCCCCAAATCACACGAGCCACCCACCTCACACAGGCCCCAAGCCACATGGGTCTCGGAGTGTGCCCTTGCATCCCACAGGCCACCCCACTCGAGCTCAATGTGAAAATGCCCTTGCTTTAGCGACAGTCTTCATTAACAATGTCAGTGTTTGTGTGCAACATACATATGGAAGTTATAGTATGCGCAAAGAGGGATCTGTTTCCCTTGCGCTATATTTAAAGGTAGACCAATCATGACCAAAATATTCAGCAAAGTTGAAATAATGACACACTTGGAGGTGGCAATATATTCAAAGTGAGGACCTAATCCTTGTCGTTTTTGCCAACATAATTAAAATATCGAGAGAATTCCCAAAGTCTGTGGCTGTTTCAAATTCCATGTTCATTGAGGGTGAAAAGACTGAGGATACTGAAATTTGTAAAAAACCAACTACTGTGACATCCCGAGGATTTCTCCCCACTTAGGAGGTGTTTGGTTGCTGGTTTTTTATTATTATTATTATTATTATTATTATTATTATTATTATTATTATTATTTAAATATCTTGGGCTTATAATTCCCTGGTTTTTATGAAGAAAAAAAAAAAGTTTGCTTCACACTTTTTTGGTTGGGTTTTGCATTCCCCAAGAATTCCATTACCCAGATTTCTCTCAAAAAACTTGTGGAAAACCCAGGGAGTTGAGCAGAATTTCCCAGGTTTTCCCAGAAAACCCAGTCTAGCAACCAAACAAATCTAATCATTTCCCAGTAAATACTAGGCCAACCCTAAGGTTCTCCAGGAAACATAAAAACCAGGGAATGAATTCCCCCAAAACCAAACAGGGCTAGCATAACCTTTTGCCATGTTGAGGTCACAATGGTCATTCCATGTAGAGTGGATTCATTTACGATTTTACATTTTGAGTACTAAATGACGATGATTTGGAATTGTCTTATTACTCAAATAAAGCTCATTTCAACCAGCCATAGCCTTGGTGTACTGGCCCATTCCTGATATACCACGTGGCTACCAAGTCTCTTAGTCTATATCATGTTAGAATCATGGATTTTTAACAGGTATTGGGTGGGACCAAAGAAATTGGTTTGTCATATACCGTTGCATGAAACTGATTCTTTTGCTTCCTTTCCCATGCGAGATCCAGGCAAAGAAGCTAGAAGAAAACACTGAGATGACAAGGAAAGAGATAGAGGATCCAACTGAAGTAGAAGTTGAACTAAAGAAAAGGCTCGCGCAGCTGACTGACCATTTGATACAGAAACAAGCACAGGTTAGGTTATCTACTATGCATAAAATCTTCATCAAAGGGAGTCATTATAGGAATATGGCTGCTCAAAATTTCTTTGTTCTTTCATGTGCATTGTATGGAATATCGTATATCACGTTTGTGGTATCACTTGTTTATATTGCATTTCTAGTATCCTATGGATGCATCTATGTTGCGTTTCTGATATGGCTGGCAATGGGCAGGGCCTGGCCCAAGCAAAATCAATATTTTGAATAGGTTCAGCCCATTAAGCCCATGACCAGTTCAAAATCCAGGCCCGAGGCCTGCCCATTGCCAGGCCTAGTTTCTGATGTCTTTCTTGTGCATGTTTGTTTGAATATAGTTCCCATATATTTAGGGCCTATGATTCCTATGAGAATGGAATCAGATTTGGATCGATCATGCTTGAACTGGCAACAGGTGGGCTGTAGTTGGTTGAGGCCTGGATTCTGAACTAGTTGGGTCTGGCCTATCAGAAGTTGATCTGTTCAGCAGTTGATGGGCTGGGTCTATTAAAAATAATAATTTTACAGAAGTGAGCTGTTCAGCACATCCTGCAAATTGCAGATGGCTGGATGTGCTAAATGTTCCCATTTGCAACATGCGTCCCAAAATGAGAATGCAGTGGTAATGGGAGCAAGGTGTTCCATATCCATTAGGATACACCCGTAAAGGCCAATACGTATGGTAATGGCCGTGACCATTACACGATACGTGAGGTGAAATGGGTTAGTTTTTTTGGGACCATATTGGCTGGTACGGGGGGCATAACGGCCGTTAACGTGGGAAAAGGTAGGTTATTTGAAATTCCTTTGTTTAACCTCGCAAAAAACGGTCACTTTTTTCTATTTGAATTCATTTTTCTCCTCAAATTTTCACTTTTCTCATTTCGAAAAAATTTCCTAGATTATTCTACAGCAGATTTTGACTACTTTTACTATAGTTTTTAGGATTAAAACTGTAAATTGAAGTGATTTGGGCGAAGAGAAGCTCCGAGGGCAATTTTTCAGAAAATCGAAAAAAGTGGTATTTATGCCTTTTTTATGATTTCTAGTCCTAATCCTTGATTGTGATGTATAAATATTAGAGACATGTAACCGTATTCATAAATTCACTAGACAACCATATACAACATTCTTACTAAGGAGTGAACGGTTATGCTACCATAAACATGTTCAAAACAAAAAAAACAATACATATTTGGAATATTTACGTTATTCTGAAATTTCTAAATATTTTTTCAGAATTTTTCGGGCATTTAAAAAAAAAAACCGTTACGGGGTCATAATGGTTGTTACATCCCTGTATCGGCCATTACGGTCGTACCCATATCGGTAATGGTGGTGACTATTACAACTACTGTTACAGATATAGAATACTTTGAATGGGAGGGACTCATCAATCTCATTCTCATTCAGAGTAATCGGTTGATGCATGCTCTTCTACATTTGGTGGACATTACAAGCAAGCAGTTATGAAATGAAAAAAGAAACTGATCTGAGTTATGATTGTTTGCCAGGTCGAGGCCCTCACTTCAGAGAAAGCAATGCTACTGTTTAGACTTGAGGTATAAAGGCAGGCTCAGAAGTAGCTTTATCCATTCCACTTTTGTGATCTTTTTCGCATTGGTTTACACCTTGTAATTCAATGTTCAATCATTTCCTTGCAGACTGTCTCCAGATTGCTCGAAGAAAGCAAGTCGTCATCACAGCTGGTTGATTGGGTGGGCCCATCAGCAAGGGACGATATAGAAGCTGGGAAGTGGGAACCGTCTGATCTGAATCTGAGACCACTGCTCCGGGACAGAATCCGATCTGGGGGGCAGCACTTGGGGTCGATCCTTCGACAGCTGGATGCACTCTTTTCTGCAGGTGTTGTGTTCCTGAGGAGGAACCCTGCCGCCCAAATGTGGGCACTGATTTATCTTGTATGCCTTCATTTGTGGGTCATGTATATTCTCATGTCACATTCCCAAGTGTCGGATGAGGTGGGCTCCGGCGCCGTCATTTCATTAGAGAGCATCAATAAGACATCAGGCATGTGATTCATGAATTACATTAATTTCTTTCAATTGTTTTGGCATGTCTACCGAGATAACTTAGGCTGGATTCTTGTTGAGAGCTAGAAAGCAAGCCGAAAAATGTAAATTATGAGAGAAGATTTATATTGTATATTGATCAGCGAGAGATGTGCATGGAGAATCCCTGTGTCAAATGATCAGAACTGCTATATCCAATGGGCGGGGGATCTGGCTGCTCATTTTTTACGGTCTCTAAATGGGAAGCGATTTGGTAGGCATGCTCATTTCAGTCAAGGCGCTGAAGAGGAATTATATGATAGTTGAGATGAGGATTCCAATTTTCAGCAATCATAGGCCAGTGTCTGGTGTGGCCCACCAGTTTGTAGTCTGAAGCAGACAGTTGAGAAGAGGAATCTGACAAAAGATCCATTGACATATGATCAACTATTTTTTGGGGAAGGGTCTCCCTCGGGGAGTTGCATCAGACCAGTATGGATTGCTGAAACACAGCCTCACTCGGAAAAAAAAAAAACAAAAAAACAAAAAACCATGGCCTGTCTATTGTAGCACATCTTCTGTGGAAGCAGATTGTGTGCTGAGTAACTCAGTATCTTAAGCCTACTAAGTCAACTCTCTGGAGCTCGCCATGATTTATCTCTTTAATCCACTCCGTCCATCTATTTTACCAGATAATTTTACGGTATCAACCCAAAATTGAAGCTTATCCAAAGCCTAAGTGGACCACACTACTGGAAATGGTATGAATTGAACAACTACCGTTGAAAACTTCTTGGGGGCCACACCCCAAATCTGATAATATTTGTGTTTTCCTTTCATCCATGTCTGTGTGATCTTATAAACAGGTTGGATGACAATTAGACATTACTGTGGGCCCTAGTAAGGTTTCAACGGTGAAGATCATTATTCCCACTGTTTTCTGCCGTTTGGCTGGGTGGATAAGAGTGTATTCTGAATCCAGGGATTTCAAAATCTCACTTTTGGTGAGTTTTGCAATCCTTTCCTTTTGCTTTGATTACTGATAACTTTTTTTTTTTTTTTTTTTTTTTTTTTTGCTTTTTTTTAAAAAAAAAAAAAAAATTCTAATTTTTAAAGGTAGGAGCGTTCCATGTGTAACATGTGTCACTAGGCAGACATCACCCTCCCATGTGTAAAATGTGTCACACATGGGAGGGTGCTCCTAGATGATATCCCAAAACAATCAGATTATTAACTGCATCATTGAAATTATATCAACAAATGATCTGATCAATTCAAACATTGGCCACGTTAATCAACATTTAAAAAACACTAGTTCTAATCCCACGCTTGTGGTCCATATGAGGTTTGAAATTTCATCATTTTTTACTAAAGTATATATTTTAATGAGTTTATTATAATCATTGTGTTAAACATCACATGTTTATACTAATTAAGGATATTAAAGTTGATTTAGTAATTAGATTCAAACCGTTGTAAATATACAACATAATTTAAGTGCATAGCTATATTTGAATTACAGTGGATTCTAAATCCAAGGTGTCAAACACAATTGGAGAATTCCAAATTCAAGGTATTTCAAATCCAGGGAATTTCCAATCAGAATATTCCAAAGGATTACAGTGGATTCAGAATCCAAGGTGTCAAACACAATTGGAGAATTTTGAATCCAGGGTATTTCAAATCCAGGGAATTTCAAATCTGAATATTCTGACTCGACGGTGCCAAACGAGGCCTAAGTTGAAGGCTCTAATAGGGCGAGAGAGAAAAGTTGATGACCTATTGCTTAATTGAGGATATGGTCCTTGATGGAGTGGAACGAAAGAATATGATTTGTGTGGCGGACCCCACTTAGTTGAGATGGTGGCAATGAGGATGATAGATTTTTAGTAGGCATTGTAAATTAACAATGGTAATAAATATTGAAATGTAAAATGGTCCAAAAAATTGTAGATTGAACCGGACCCAAATCCAAGATCTAAAAAAACAAGTGGTATGTAAATATCATTTCCATGAAGCATTCTCAAATCAATCAAAGTATCTATTACATTGTTCTCTTCAATTTAAGAGCCCAAAAATCATGAATGATAGGAAAGGAAGGAAATCCATATGATGTAGGGTTTTAAGCAGGTGCAATTGAAACCTTATCAACCTGTACTACAAATTCAAGGGTTGCATTTGGTGGTATTTGGACACCTGACCCTAAATCAGCACCCTTCTCTCCAAACCCAAGTGTTGGAGGAATTACAACTCTCCTTTTCCCCCCAGATTTCATTGATCTCAATACATACTCTATCCCTTCACACATTCCTTTTGTGTATGGCCTTGATCCCATCACAAGGGCCAGTGGCTTCTTGTCCCCACCAAATGTGTCCACAAACACTTGCCCATTACCTTGCAATCTACCGTTCAGATCGATCACGACAAGATCACCGGGCCTCGGAGATGCCCCACCGCCAATCCGCATCTCGTAGTACCTGATCAATGGATATGATTTAAAATCAGAGCAATCCTTTGGCTGATGACGATGGATCCTACACTGAACACACATTTCAACCATCCATTTGATAGACATTGACCAGACAACTAGGATCGTCCGATCAATGTAGTTTTTGGGCCATGCTCCATCTGCAATGGAGACCACAATTTGGGTGGTTTGGATTGACATACATGTGTGCCAAGTGTTTGGAGTACGTGTGGATGATTACAATGCACCCCACTCTTTCAGATTATGGAGAGAAATAATAATAATAATAATAATAATAATAATAATCAAGTATACGAAAATTACCTGATGCCATTAGGAAGCACCACCTCTTCTTCCTTCACGTCCCTGTAAAGATAGCTGTTTTTAGACCATGATAAAAAGAAGGGCCCAAAATTCACAATGATCTTACGATCCTGAACATCCAGTTGTGGCCATCAAACCGGCAGTTGATAATGAAATGGTTAACCGTCCAAATTGAATGGAAGAGATCAGGATGATCATGACCCGTCCGATCAGCGTTACTTGTGGGCCACGCATCATCAACAATTGGGTTGATGATTTGGACGGCCTAGATTAAATACATGTATGAGAAATGTACAAATGGATGGATAGATGAAGAGAGGGAAGGAAAGACTTGGTGTTTGCTTCTTGTTGGGACACTTCAAGACGGGTCTTGATCTGTTCGGAGAGGACACCAACGGCGAGGAAGCCGGCCCATGCAAGGCCAGCACCGAGGCCGAACCTCCTGGTTAAGGTGGAAGCGATCCAGTCCGTCGACTCAGGTGTGGTGGTGGGCTTTAATGGTTGTGATTTGATAGAGCTGGTCTCTTGTGTTGGAGACTGAGGTACCTGTGATGGTTGCTGTTGTGGTGATTGCTGTGAAGATGACAATTGAAGCTTTGTAAGTGGGTGAGAGATGAACGATGTAGAACCAAAGATGGTGGCCATGATCAAATGGAAGAAGAAGACTCAGAGAGAGAGAGAGAGAGTCAGTAACACAAAGTATATATACCTCACACACCCCACACCTTATCTCTTTGGAGGTTTTGTTAGCCCCACATGTACCATACTCAAATAGCATCTTTGTACGCATCACACGTGCCAACATGGAACGTGTATGGGACATCTGAGCCATTGATGTTGTGGATCTCACAGTGAAGAATCAACCCAATGGGCCCATCAGTTGGACCATAAGTGTACGTTAGATATGGACCGTTGGCATGTAAATTGGCCGGACTTTTTACCGGGCTATATAGCACATATGGGGGGGAATGGACCAGTGCAATTTTCGTACCAGATTTACAAGGTGGATGCACTTTATACACGGATTGTATCCAATACACGTGCCAGGTTGGCAGGCGTTCTGCATGTAATGGTGCCTGCCCATAGGGACCAGCAAACAGTTGCACATGCATATAGCATACATACACATCAATAACAAACCATCCAAATAGTAACCAACCAACTAAAGACTAAAATCATATCAATTTGAAGGGGGTTGCAAAGAACACATATTGTTTCTTATATTTGGAGCCATTGACTATTTTCATTTTTAACGGTCCACGTGACGAACACTAATCTGGATAACCAGGGTTACGACCATATATAGTGTGGACCGTGATTTTCAATGGCCTTGATTGATATACATGAGTACATGTCCATCATCATGTGCATTTATTTGTATGGATGATACAATACTCCGCCAAATCCAATACAGTGCAGGGCATGTATGATGTATCCAAAAACGGAGGGGAGGGTCCCCACATTCAACAATATTTTAAATCATCCATTGTTTTCGCCCAAAAACGGCTTTTGATCATTTTTGGGCCATTTCATCGTTTCCGGACAGCTGGAGCTGGTTGTGTGATCCACTTAGGGCTTGCATCTTAGGACATCTGAGCGTGAAAATGAGGTGACCTGCCCACATAGGCTAGTGCTCATAGAAGGTGGGCCCGGGCCCACACGCATATCGAATGCACATCTTTGCCAACTCCATAAATCTCTTGTAAGAGAGAACCTGATTTATGCACCAGGTCATCTCCTAATATATAGGCCACCTCATGCACGGCTAGGATACCCCACACGTTTGGGAGGTAGCTTGAATTCAAAACAGGGCACGCGCTATAGATAGATAGGCGCAGTTAGGAATCTCGTTCTCGGGATATTTTCTTCAATACTTCATTTTCGCTTACGATATTATTGGGGAAATCTTGCTGATTTTTTTAAAAAAATTATATTATAAATTAAGAAATAATTTAAAATTTTAAAAAACGTAGGTATAAAAATTATCCTTTAATAAAAAAAAAAAAAAAAAAACACTTTCGAATTAATTTTGAGATAAAATCGCAATAACTTCGTGATAAAATCAGAAAAAAAAAAAAAAAAAAAAAAAAAAAAAAAAAAAAAACTAAAAACTGGCGAGATTTTAAACAATCTCCCGATATTATAGCAATAATATCATTTGGAGTTTTGCCTAGTGCACACGCGTGTGCAATAAAGCTCGTGTACCCACCACACGTGCCACAATGGCAACATAGATCAAAGATCCCATCCATCCTTCGGGTTGGTACGACCTTCATGTTTTCCCAAGAATCGGTCTGGTCTGGTACCATCAGCATATGGCACCAATATTCGAAACAGGTTACAAAACTTCAGCCGAGCACTTCAGAGCCATATATTTGTTTTGCAAACTGTGGCCCACCTGACCAGCAGATCAACCTCATTCTTAGCTTAGGGCATCAATATAGTGGTGCCGTTCCAATGGATGGATTGGATCTGGGAACTATGTTGCCATGCTAGCACGTCTAGCTCGTACACGAGCCCATGTGATGGGCATTCAGCAGGTGATACACAGCATTTCAAAAGGGACATTCCTATGCTCAACGCTACCAAGTCATCAGTAACTCAATCTCCATACGCGTGGCACACATACAAGATCCAGACCGTTCATCTATTGCTCACTACTACTTGCAGGCCATATACAAAAAATTTTTTTAATAATCAGATGGCCCAAACTATCAGTTAGAAAATTCCACTGTATCATAGCGGCGACAATCATCCAATCAACAGCTAGGATCACTGGCTGGGATGACTTCCATGACGCAACTATCGGCGGCGGCAGAGAATGGTCGATGAGGTCCAGATCCAGAAATCGAGCACATCGTGACTTAGATAATAATTATAGAACCAGGAAGATTTATAAGCTCGGCAGGCAAGTTATTCAAATTTGACAAGTGGGACCCATGGTTTAGAGAGTGAGACCATTGGTTTGCTGCATCCTGGAAAATGGACCATGCTCCAAAAATGTCCTCCAAAGAACAATCTTGAACTTTCAATATCAAGCCTATAGGAAGATAGTTGTGTAGACAAAAGGCAAAAACCGTCCACGCACCTTTCCTTTGCATCGATCTCGCCAGATTTTTTTTTTTCTTTTTTTTCCCTCCCATCAATTTACGATTAATAACAGTTGCCAAGATGATGTTTTTGGCTTGCCGAATGCAACAAACCGATTATTTTACAAACATTTTTCTTATTGCTAAAGATCTCTCGCGCTACAGCTTATGCGATTGATGATCTTCCAATGAAAACAATGCTGGGCACGGACACTCCTGATTTGGATTTTGGTGGGGCTTTCATCGAATGACGATGGACCCACAGGGAAAAAAAAAAAAAAAAAAAAGCCCACCAGTTTCTTGTCTTACCTCCCAACTCCGAAGATTTTGAAATGGCTGCTGCAACTGCTCCCACCTCATCGTAGCCTGAACTCCTTTGTATCAACATCCACCACCAGGGCAAATCAACTCAACCTTGATGAAAACAAAATACAAATGGATCATTGCCAAGGCTAATTTACAACCTCATGAATCAACCCCACCAACCACACCCAAAAAAAAAAAAGAAGCTCCGGTTCTTCGCAAAGTGCAAGAATATATTTATGATCTTCCACTCAATCAGCTCCATTTATACCCATCCATCATGGGTGGCCACTTTCCACTCACCCATCATGATTTGTCTACTCCGGCTGCAGTTTGGTCTCCATCTTGTCCTTGGGTTGTTGGCTCTTGCATGCCCCGTGGCGGCCCTTTATCTCCACTTGGAGGTACCCTTGGTCTAGGCACCTGGGCAGTTACAGGTTTCTGCAACGGCTTTAAGGCTGCCATGATTTCGGAAAACGAAGGACGAAGCTTCGGATCTCTACAACATTCAGACAGGACAACAAATTAGTGTGAAGGCAAGTATAAACAGAAGGAATGACCATTGATCAGAGGCATATGTCTAATGCCCGTATAGTGATGCTAACATAAGCAAAGTTTTGAGTTTATCATCAAACAGTTGAATATTTGTCGTTGGCTTCCGAGGATTCTTATATATGGCAACGACACATGGGGAATCCTACTTGATTTTTTATTTTATTTTTTTGAACATTGATAATTTTATTGATATGAGGCCGAAGCCAAAAGAATACACACACCTGAAAACTTCACAAAATTATAGCTGAAACCAACTACTTGGAAACTGAGCTATAACTTTTGCTGCTGAAGCCTACCCCATTACATATGATTTAGCCCACCAAAACACCTCCGTTACTTGGCTCCGACAATTCCTGAAACATCTCTCATTCCTTTCCTTCCATATGGACTAAATCCCCGCTAATAGACTTAATGGCCACACTTTTATCCAATTTCCCCTTTACTCCCACCATGCCACATGAAAATTAAGCGATTAAATGTACCCGACATTGCCCATGCTACACCAAACAAAATGAAGAAACTATCACATAGCCTTTTTGCAAACAGATAGTGCACAAGAAGATTATCCCAGGCATTCAGAAGAATCTTCTCTTTTGGAGATTATCCACGGTTAGCACCTTCTTCCTCCCCACTAGCCAAGCTAGTGCCGCAACCTTTGGCGGAGCACCATAACCCCATACAAATGTCGTAAGGCTGATCTCCTCACCAACTCTCACCCTGCATAACATCCTATAACAAGATTTAATTGAAAATTTGCTGGATTTGTCGCGAAGCCATCTCATCAAATCTGATTCAGAAATCACAGGATTCACTTTGAACAACTCAAGAAGATCAATAAGCTTTTCAGACTCTATCTCATTTAAGTCCCTTCTACACGGCAGGGCCCAACAAACTTCCTCACCTTGAATAAAGAAACATCTATCCACCCTCAAATCTGCTTCACTTGCCACCCCCGCTAAATGTGGAAATACTTCGCTTAAACTTTTATCTCCCAGCCATTTATCCCCCCAAAACCTAATATTTTTTTCCATTGCTCGAAAAGAAGCCCATCCCTTCCCAAGTGTTGCTTTTAACCAAGGCGACAACCTTCCATAGATATGAAGCCCTAAATAATGAAGACAGTTTTGTCCACCCATCCTCATCTTCGACCCCATATTTACTCCCTACCACTTCCCTCCAAAAAGCACCCTCTTCCGCTCCAAACCTCCATACCCATTTACCTAGGAAAGCTATATTTATAACCTCTAATTCCCTCAACCCAGCTCCCCAATTATCTTTTGGCTTACATACTTCCTCCTCCCATTTGATAAGATGAAACTTATGCCAATCTTCTGCTCCCCACTGTAGGAAATCTCTCCATAATTTTTCCAACTTATTCAAGACTGATTTCAGACATTTGAATAATGACATGAAATAAACAAGAAGATTAGACATTGCCGCCTTAATTAGAGTTAACTTACCCATAGATAAATATCAAGATCTCCACTGTGCTAACTTGCTTTGAAATCTCTCTTATCACTTTATCCCAAAGCTGTTTTGATGGTTTTCCAATGCATAGTGGGAGGCCAAGGTATGTAGTAGGAAAAGAGCACTCTCTACATTCGAAAATCCTAGCAAAGACCCCCACTTCTTCCTTACAAATGCCTACCCCCAATAGCTCACTTTTGTTAATATTCACCTTTAGCCCTAAAACCACCTCAAAGCTAAGTATAATTGATCTGAGGTTCTTCACCTTCCTTTTGTCTGCCTCACTGAACAATAAAGAATCATCTGCATACTGTAAATGTGAAACTTGGAGGTTCCGAGTTGTCCACCTCCAAAACCTTTGACCAATCCCATATCTGTCCCTCTATCTAACATTCTGCTGGGAGCCTCCAATGCTACCACAAATAAATATGGGGAGAGGAGATCCCCTTGTCGTAAGCCTCTCTAAGCAAGGAAGAAACCATTCACAGATGCATCAAAATAGACTGAGAACTTTGCGGAACTCACACATGCTTGAATCCAACATCTCCATTTTGCCCCACAACCCAATCTGCCCAACATGTAATCCAGAAATTTCCAATCAACATGATCATAAACTTTTTTTCAATATCCAACTTGCATTTGCATATCACCCCTTTAGATCCTCTCCTGTTCAAGGAGTCTATACATTTTGTGCCACTGATACACCATCCACAATCTGCCTACCTTCCACAAATGCTCCTTTTGTAACTGAAATAATTTCATTCACACTTTAGCTAGGATCTTATAAGCGCCTCCCAGAAGACTGATTAGTCTGAAATCTCTAAGACACTTGGCTCCTTTGTTTAGAATCACCACTATAAACGTGGCCCCTAACTCTGATCTGATATATCCTTTCTCATAGAATTCTTTAATAAAGCCAAACAAATCCCTCCTAGTCAACTCCCAAATTTTCTTATAGAATTCAATAGGAAAACCGTCCAGACCTGGTGCTTTGTCCCCACCCAATTCCGCTACTACTTTTTCAATCTCTTCTTTTGAAATAGCTTTTTCTAACTAAACTGCAGAGTCTAATGAGGTCGAATTGAATGACAGAATATCAAGTAGGGGTCTATTCCAATCTTCTCTTGATAAAAGACCTTTATAGAATTGAAAGACCTCAAGGAGGAATCCTACTAGATGTTGGAAGTTCAAATGAAGCTAGAAAGCAATGCATGGACTATGCCCAAACCCATGTGCGGAGACCAAAAAGAACAAAACAGGTCCAAAGCCCATTCAATTAGTTTGTCTCTATTTTGATGGTACCCTTCTTTCATCATCCAAATGTATGGCTCCAAACGAGGGTCAAATAACATCAAAATGACAAGAAAACAGCCTCCAGCAAGCCCAAGATCCTGCAATTCCGACAATAGTTGAAACATATTGACCAAAATACAGCCAGACCATCATGCAATAGCAGAATCTAAGAGATGGGACAATAATGTAGCTTCACTAGGTACCGCATGTGTGCTTGGTTTGGAGACTTGCACAGTTCTATAATTTTTTGGAATACTAGAACTTACTAATGTTTGTTTTAACTGGTGGTTTTTTTTCCAACTCAATTAGCAAGTTTAATTACAAGTCTTTTGTCAGTAGGGCTCTTTGAAAGTAAGATTTTCTTTTTAGGATTAAGTTTGTTTAAGAAAAAAGAGAGAGAATCTTCTACTATTTTAAGACATGATAATCTGTATAATAGATTGGGGAAGAGAAGGTGAGAAAGATGTCTTAAAACTTAGGGGAAAAAAAAAAAGAAGAAGAAGAGGAAATGTAGGGACCTGGATCTTAGATGCATTAAGAGCAATGACAAAAGAGGGGCATTAGCTAAGGATAGCGAGATCAATGAAATGTGAAGTTATTGCCACAACTTGTTAAACGACAACCATTCTGAGAGGTTAAGGATAGAAGGAATCATAAAGTCAAATGTGACCAGTATAAATACATCTGTAAGATTAGGATTTATTATTATTATTATTTTTTATTTGTATTTTTTGAAGACGCAGGGTGTCCCCACCTCTTTTTTGAAATGAGACTAATCCTTGCGGATACATGCAATCACCCACAACCACATGTATCGGGTAAAGCCAAGGAGGGGAATCAAACCCTCACCTATAGGGAGCAAACCTATGGTGAAGACCATTCGCCCAAACCCTGTAAGATTTGGATATTTGAAGCAAAAGGAACTATAAGAAAGATACAAGCAAAAGGAATGTATTATATACCATCATAGATTTGGAAGTGCACGAGAAAGATTCACCAATTTTGGTTAATTAAGTTATTCAACAAGATTACAAGAACAAAGATAATGCCAGACATGGAGGAAGAGTATTAGTGGAGTAAACTCAGGAGCAGTGTTTTAAATATCGACGATATCGACCGATATATCCCACGATATATCTTGTATCCCACCTGTGCGATACAAAACGCACAGGCAAGTGCCGATATATCCCACATGTTCGATCCAAAGAGCATTTTCAATTTTCGATCCCTTTTTTTGTTGAGATTATGTTAAATCAGTGTCAAATGGTTATAAATTCATTAGTCCTTCATAGTTTGCATGAAAAATCATGGAGTTGAGCTTTGATTTCGATATCCATTGGTTCTTCATGTTCTCCATATTTTATTTTTTTTCAAAATTTTCTTTCGACCAGCTGTCGATTGAGACTAATTTTGAAGTATTTCGGAGTTTTTGATGAAATGATCATCGCAAACACTCTAATTTCAAAATTTAAGTGTAGGTGATCCGATTTGGGGAAATTTTGAAATTTCCCCAAATTGCTTGCAATGTTGCACTCCGAACATGAAATCAAGCATGTATGAGGGCTGATCTATTGATTTGTCAAGTCCTTGTCAATTTTTTTTAAACAAAAATCATTTTTATTTAAAAATTATTTAAAAAAAAAAAATTATTAGAATTTTCCTTCAACCAACTTTCAATTGAGACTAATTTCGAAGTATTTAGGAGTGTTTGATGAAATGATCATCACATACATTCTAAATGTTATGCATTCAATTTGAATATATTAATTCAGTCGGACGACACAAAGCTTATGACCCTATATAAAGGAAACCTATTATGGGCACTTCTGTTTTTGAGATGTTATGATTTAAAAGTGTGTATTAAGGTCTTTTTTAACAATCCTAGAAGTTCCATCGAAAAATTCAACCATTTTCCCAATGTTTCCCCATGTCTCCCAAAAAGTGTAATAAACTATCTGATACAAACGATATATCCCATGCGATAACTGATACGTATCTATATCCCAAGGATGAGATACATAACGTGATACTGATATTTCGAACATTGCTCAGGAGTCATACTAGCAAAGAGTAAGGCATGAGATAAATTATCAGAAAATCAATTTGGATTGAAGTCAGGGAGATGAACAGTCGAGGCTATTTTCTTATTCGGACAGTCGACAGAGATGCGGCTATTTTTGTTCTTGTCAGTTTTTAGTTGTATTTTCTGTTTTATTACTTGCACTCTATGAGATTCGAATCATATGAACCTATTTTGGATCGTGCTTATATCACTAATGCCCAACAGCTGATGGTTCTATCCCCTAAATAATGGAAAACTATCATGAATGTCTCCATGTGTGTGTGTGTGTGTTGTAATTTTTTGAGTGCTAAGTGTGTAATCATGTGTCTTTTAACATCTCCTGCAGTTTCACTGAAAATTTCCACCATTTTCCTGATGTATCCACCAGACTGCAATATATTTCGCAGTATCTAGGAAATCATTGACCATATTGAATTTATCTTTCAAAACAAAAAATCGCAATGAGCCAAAAGAATTAGTGTCCTAATCAAAACAAATCCTCAACAAACCACATTTCTCTCTAAACCACTCAACCGACTAAGCATCCATGAAATTGACAAAGTTACCCCTTACAACCCACTCTTGAAAGTCTCAAAACAACCACAAAACAGTACCACTGCTGGACTATCTGCAAAAAAAAAAAAAAAAAAAAAAAAAAAAAGAGCACAGCTAGAACCTGGGCGAGGAAATTTGATTTTTGCACTCACAGTCCAAGGACAGTGACAAGTGGGTCGTCATGGTTTGAGCCAGTCCTCCCTTCACTTGAGCTATGCATTCTAGATAGCTATTGGCCCATGCTCTTGCATCAGTTTCCATTTACAATAGGCCGACACCAGAGGGGTCAGCATTGAGTTTGTATCCTTTTGCATTGGCTATGGGCGAGTTAGTTAGGCCATGTATATCGAAGACCAAGACCATGTATATCAAAGACCAAGAACAACTCTGGTTAGGAGGTTTAAGTTGAAGGCTACAACTGGGCAAGGGAACAGCCCAAACAGACGGATGTGGTGGTAGAAAGAAAAGATTTGATGACCTATGGTTTAACGATATGGTCCTTGATAGAGGAAATGGCAGAACATGATTCGTATAACCAACTGCAATTAGTTGGGTTGAGGCTTGGATGGTGGTGATGGGAGTTGGTGCACCTCAGATGTGGGAGCGGAGAAACATCTGATTCAAAATGATAACTATGCAATACTGTTGCACAAAGTGTGGAGCATAGCGGCAACAAGCTCAGACGTGGGAGCGGGGAAACATCTAATTCAAAATGTTAGCAAGTACAAATGGCTAAGAAGCAGGAGTAGAGCATGAGTCCAAAGTGCATTTCGAAGTGAGAGCAACACCTAGTTAGAAGGATCCTGTGACTAAACTGTACTGTAGAACAGGCAACTTTCTATGAATGTCAAAATATCTGATTCACGAAGAGAACCTACAATAATGACAAGTGCTGCTAATATGCAGGTTACTAAACAGAAGTTCTATGCACTTTCTTCCTCATGGTACACATGGAAAACATGTCTACTTTGTTGTCCTGGTGTGCCACCACACGGATAGGCCATATCCCAAAAAGGCAAAAACCAAAGGGATTGAACTATGGTAGCTATATGCCAATGGCTTTGTAAAAGGATATATAGAGCATCCACATTCAACAAGCAAAGCCCACATCAATTGGAATGTCAGAGTTGTTGAGTCACTCTGCTTGATGATCCACCAGATCAACACCAGTGATCATTAGACATGTTTTTCACGTGCACAGTGAAGGAACTGCAAAGAACTATACAGTGGACTGCATGTTAGCATTCCTCTAATAAAAAATAGAACAAATCCTACTTCTGATATTTATTCTAGACAATGGACAGAAACTTTCAGAGAGTATAAAACTGTTAGTAAACTGATCACACTGAAAGAATAAAAGAAAGTTCAGCAGGCAACTCAAGAGGCAGGTTAAATGCAGAAAAAATGATAGGTGAACTAACGTTTGCCAACACTTGCTGATGATATCGGCAATGACAGGATCCATGTCATCTGGAATGTCAAGGCGGCGATGCTGAAACCCAACAGCCCCGACAACCTGCATGGGGTTCATTCCTCCCCACGGTTGCTGTAAGGTAGTAAGCTCCCATAATATGACACCAAAGCTATACACATCACACCTGCAAGTTGCAACCGAAAGTCTTAAGACTTAAAAGTCCAAAACTAGGGGTGGCAACAGGCGGACCTGGAATCTATTTTGGCTTGAATTTTGAACTGCCTGGACATGGGTATTCGCATTTTGGGCCTCTAGAGCCTGGGCCCGGTCCATTGCCAACCCTAGCCTATTCAACAATATCTAAAGAAAATTATAATGTTCGCTTATATTAATTGAGGAAGTCTAACATACTTCTCATTTGAAGGTTCGTTTCGAAGCACTTCAGGAGCCATCCATTCAGCCTAAAGAACAGAAGACGCAAGGAAGTTTTATAAGCTCATCTCATTACAACTACTCTCCATTTAGAGAAAATGAGAATCTCAAGAACAAAACAGTGATTGGAGACTTGCAATAAATGTAAAATCAACAAAATGGAAGACCCCAATAGTATGTACCAGAAATATCAATATTCCAAAATCACTCAGATATTTGAAATCTTTACAATCTAAACAAGATCATCAAGAAGTTAGTACAAAGCTTTTTAAAATTACAACATGTTGACTGCATCTGCTGTTGTCCACATGTCTGACTCTCTTGGACATGGCTCATTTAAATAATTAATTTTTATGTTTATACAAGTAACTTTTAGAATTTTTTCCTCTTATCATTTAATTTTCAGGATTTTTCTACATATAAACAGTTATCATACAAAATTGTTGATTGTAATCAACCTACGTAACACATTGCACCTGTGGGAGTTCAATGCTCTCATTGCCGGTCCCCAACTTGGATAAAGGAGGGTTGTGTCAGGTTGGCAGCAGGCGTCAAACTTATGGCATAACTTCCAACATGAATCCGAACAATAAGACAATCCAAAGCCCTTGATAGAATGGAATGGCAGAAAAGCATTCATGTAGCCAACCCCAATTAGTTGGGATAAGGCTTAGTTGTTGTTGACTTGTTGATGATGATGATGACGACGACAATGATTAACAGTTAGAATACACTATCAAATCACAATGTTCACTGTTCTAAATATTTGTACACAGCCGATCTGGCTTTCAAGTGCCACCGTGTATGGCACCCCGTATCTATGTTCGACACCAACACGCATGCAAGTGTCCAAGTTAATAGCTAACCAATTACAAGTCATTATTGCAAATGAAATTCACACAACTAAACACCAAGAGATGCATTTTCAAAATCAGAATGAGTTGTGCAATAACCTCCTGTTTATGCACACAATTTAGCAATGAGAAAAAAAAGGACTGCTCTGTGTGTGCTTATGCAAAATGGATTTGCTTCTGCAGGTAGCTGGGCTGAATATATCTAACAGTCTCCAAAGATAATACAAACTTTTTCATGCATCTTTGAATGGATGAGCATGCCTTTGCTGCATCATGATACGAGTAGGGGGATGACTTTCACAACCTTCCCACTTTGACACATTGTACGAGGTTGGTTGAAATGAAGGTGAGATTGATGGGAGTCAGACTAGAGTGCAAGCAACTTCAAAAGTGGGAGGACCAATGCAGCATTATTGATTAGGCCATGTTTGGATACCGAGAATTCCATGCCAAACAATGGAGAAGGAAAAGGGTTTTCCTTTGATGTGACAATTTCTTGTTTGGATGGCAAAGAAAAAGATGAACTCCACAAAGCAATTATTACACGTTTCCAATTTTGGATTCTTGGCACAAGAAACTTGGTGACTGTTGTGAGAGGAATATGATATTTCCACTTACTATCCAAACAAAACCTCTAAAATTGGAATCCGTATTTCAATAATGCTCAAGGAAATCATCATTAGAAAAATTGCCCCCCTTCCTTTTCCTTGGATTCACATATCCAAACATGCCAAGTCCTCTGCGAATAAAAGCATTTTGACATGTAGCACCCCATTTAACTGAGACTGAGAGTGTCAGACAAATACAGGGTGTTTGACACGGTGATTATTAAAAATGAGATTTGCTGGCATGTCCAAACATTGAAACACTAAATGATCAACTTAATAGTACATAGTAACCATTTACGGGGCGGGCAGTTTGGTAGAGTGGAAATATTGAAATACTAAATGATAATCCTAATAGTATATTGTAACTATTTATGGGGTGGTTTGGCAAAGTGGAAACCAACTTAAATTCCATTTGTGTTGAAAAGTTAAGTCTCCACTGTTGTTTCCACCATTTCCATGAAAACCACATTTCAATAGGTACGATTTTCCAAGGAAAACAACTATCTATTTTGATGGGGACATCACGCGCACTCACGCCGCCCCCCTCTACGCACTTACGCCAGAAGGAGGGCCCCACCGTCGATCTGGATCGATGACGACGTCTAGGGAGGGCCTCCTAGTTAGAAGACGGAGTTTTGGTTTAAGAGAGTGGGCCCGATAGCCAAGAAAAGCCCATCATGGGATCTCATGATCATGGCCCACTAGTCGGATTGATTTCATTTTTAGGTTTTGCTTATTTATGTTATTTAGAACATCATGAACACTTTAGATTTCTTTGATTGATTTTTATTTTAGTTTACTTCATCGCCAAGTAATAGGTTGCACACATGGCGCGAGTTTTGGGGTATAGGGTTTTCCCTATAAATAGTCACCCCTTATAGTTCTTTTGATTGATTGAAGATTAATAAAAATTCTGCGTTTTCCTACTCTCTGAGTTGTGAAGCCTAATTGGGTGCAAAGCCCTCCCTTCATCGAAGGGTTAACTACCGTGGTGCGAAGCCACATCTATCCCGATTCGCTCACATCCATCGTCATCTCTACTACCCATCTTCTACCATCCCTTCTTCTCATCTCACCCCATCATCTACACTTCGAATCAATCATTTATTGCAGCAATTCTCCTCCCCACAGCAGAATTTCAGAATCTGACCCTACCGGAGGGCTGAAACTTCGGCGGAGCACCATGCGCAAACCGTACATCGGATCGAGTTGAGATTTGGGGGTTTTGGAGTCCATCCCTGGCCGACCAGGGCCAAGGTGGCCTTTTCTGAATAGTGGGCCCCACACACGTGCAGCCCAGATCACACGCATGTGCGTCTGGGCCACCGTTGTTGTCCATGCTGCGGTACTTCTCTGGTTCGTCTCTCTCCTCTCTTTCACTCCGCTTTCACCCAAAATCCCTAAACCTAACCCTAAATTACTCAAATCTCCAATTTTATGCCACTTTTCTTACCCTAGGGTTCCTTGATTTGAAATTGGTGAATCCCTTGGATTAGGGACTGATTACTACGCATGTGTGGATGATTATTTCTTATCTTTGAGTATCGTTTGGTTCATAATTTTTATTGATCCGGCCCTATCATGTGTAGGCCTGGACCCGCATAGATTCCCCTTAATTGAATGTTTGGACTTTCATGTGGGATATGGAATTTGTGTAATTGTTTCTGAACTAACGTGATCTTAAGCCTGAAATCTCGCATATCATATTTAATTTTCATGTCCTGCATCATATTTCCTTGCTCAGACCTGTTAATTACACTCCCTTGGGCTTAAGGAAATCTTATAGCCCCAACAATCATCTTCTCAAGTGCATGTCTTCCCAATGATGTGACCCTCCCTTCTCCAGCACATCTTCCCACCAGTGATCAGCTTCATTGATTCCTTTTTTGAATAGTGACTAAATATATTACCAAAAAACAACAGAAGAACAAAACACAGAAGGTGACCCTCTTGTCACCTTCCAAATAGAACAAGGGGAACCACAAAGCCACATAAAGCGGGGAAAACAAAAACAAGGCCCCAAAGAGGAAGAACAAAAACTATCTAGGGCTTGAAAACACTCTACTCCAATCCCCCACCAGATCACCAAACGACCATCCCTTGGAATGCCATGATGCAAGAGCATAACTAATGATTATAGACGAGATCCTTCTAATCAAAGCTACAACAGAGGCCTCTTTCCCATTGAAGATCCTACTATTCATTCCTCCCCTTCCCCCAACCAATTCTGAACAAGTCTCTTGCAACCATTGAAGGAACCATTTAACCATTCACGAGCCCACTAAGCAGTTGAGCACCCAAAACACCCAGAATACTCGAGGAGGGGTGCTTGTAGACAAGGGGTGAAAGTGTATCTGCAAAGTGCTCTAGCGGAGCACCAAGTGACAGGGGCATGACGTATTCAATGTTGATAAGACGAGAGGTGGTAGGTGAGCAACAACGCAATGGGGAGCTAGCATTTGTGGGTGGGTGTATAGCAAGAGCGGGTGTATAGCAAGAGCATTGGGGATGGCTACACCCACTCCTAGCCTGCTGGTGGCAGGAGGATTGGTATCTGAACCTATTGGTTTGGAGGAGCGTGATGGGTTTAATGTGCCAAGTATCTACACCGTGGTTCTGGCTCGGGCAACGTGGCTAGTTGGGAATCAGGCTCAAGGTGAGATAGTGGTACGGACCGAAGTCACACCAACATGTGGACAAGGGGGTCTTGATGGTTAACAACAAGAATGACACTTTTTCTAATATGTGGAAAGGGGAGGTTGTCGTCTTGAATACGTGGAGAAAAGAGCGATACGTGGTGACGGGATTTCAATGACTGGTAGCAAGAATGCCACTTCTCTCGACACGTGAAAAATGGGAGCGTTGCCATCTCTCAAGTCTTGTGGGGAAGATTTCGACACATGGAGATCTCAAAGGTCGGACTCTCGTGTCTTCTCCTAGGCGTGTAGTGGAAACGATTATCTTTTTTTAAAAAGGTGAATACACACACACCACATGGGTTCTTGAACCCATGAACTTAGAGTAGAAACATGGTGTCTACCACTAAATCATGAGTAGAGACCCCATGGTGGAAACAATTTTCTTCGCATGTGCTTGCTATTTATTAAATCATCACACATAGGGGTGTACATCGAGTCGAGCTAGCCTCAGCTCGACTCGGCTCGGCCACTAGCTGACCCCAAGTCGAACTTGGCTCGGCTCGGTCCTCAAGCCTAACTGGCCAGCTCGGCTCGGTTCGGTCAGCAGCTCGGGCCAGTTCGAGCCGAGTTCGAGCCGAGTTCACCTGTGCAGCATTTTCACAAACACATGGACTACACCTTCAAAATCTCACTGTATGTAAAACAGCAACAGTGGTTTTACATGTATTTTATCAAACACCTTCTAAGCAAAATAAAATTCAAGAAAAAAAAAAAGGGTATTTGTTTCATATACATACCTTCCTTGCCACCAGCCACACTTTGTTGAGTCATTTCATCAAACACTTGGTGAGCAACATTAATATCAAAGTAACCGAGTCACCAAACTGGTTTGATCCGAGTACGATTCGAGTTGGGTTTGATCCGAGTCGAGTTGAGCTGAGGCCAACTCGAACTCATTTTCGAGCTCAAAAAATCAGCTCGACTTGACTCAAACTCAGCTTCGAACCGAGTCGAATCGAGCTTTTTCGAGTCAAGTCGAGCGAGCTAACCAAGCTAGCTTGGTTCGTGTACACCCCTAATCAGTCAAACGGGGATGTCTCAACCTTATATCAATCAAACGGGGGTGTTATCTCAGTTGTCTCAACCAATAAGAGTTATGCAGAGCTCGAGCATCTCCCCAGAGCAATCGAGAAAGCGGATGTCAGCGGTGCAAACTACAACAGTGATAATTGGCTCTCTTCTATAAGGACGGAGGATAGGGAATGTTTCGAAGTTTTCGAGGAAGTTGAAAAAGATTCTCTCTAGTTGGGGGAGCTCGAGGATGTTGCCAAGGAGGAGAATGTTGGCATGGTTATGGCTTGTTTAAGGAGCCGGTTCCAATGGTAAATGATGGGTTTCTCTTGGGGGGCCTAACCCATAAAGACTGCCTTTCCAATGCCCTGGTGGTAACTCCTCTACGTGCCTCAAGGATGGGGGAAGATACTATTGTTGTTAGACATAATGATTCAGTTGAGGTAATGATGGTCCAAACTCCCAAGGTAAGTGTGCGTGAGCTCATGGAAGATCAGATCAGATGGTCTAAAGATGTCTAACAACAAGTGGGAAGATTGGTAGGACTATCTTTTGCGCCCCACGACGAGGACGTATTTGCTTTGCTTCAATTTGTCAAAGTAGGGGGGTCGTGGTGTTAGCACGATCTTCTCATTGTTAAGCCAAGGAAATCACCTAAAGGCTAGAGGGAACTGCTCGGTCTCAAGTGCTCAATCAACTACGACTCAGTCGAGAACATCAGTTGGGGAAATAGGGACAAAGGATTAAGGTCAGTTACTCAATGACAATTCTTAGTTGGAACATCAAAGGTCTGGGGACCAAGATTAAGAGAGCTCGGGTCAGGGATACTTGCAAAAAAGCAAAGGCATGTATTATAACCCTTCAGGAAACAAAGTTTCAGTCTTTCAAAAAAACACTCTAGGTTTGTTATGAGGAATAAAAAATAAAGACTTGTCAATTCTTGATGCTATCAACTCAGCTGGGGGTATTATGGTGGCCCGAAGCTTAGACACGTGGCACAAAGAAGACGGTTTTATTGGTGACTATTTGGTCTCCATGGTTCTCAAGGAGATCTTGTTAGATTTCTAATGGGTTTTCTCAAGCATTTACGATCCTTGCCAAACTGGCCAGAGAGAAAATCTGCGAAAGTTGTCCAGCTTCAGAGATATATGGGGTTTCCTTGCTGCTTTAGCGATGATTTCAATGTAATTTGATTCTCTTATGAAAAATCCTCGGAAGGCCGTGTAACTAGTAGTACGAGAAGTTTTGCTAACTGGGTGATTAGCAACGAATTGGTGGATTTACTGTTGGGAAGTGCTAAGTTTACTTTAGACAAACAGGCAAGACCAGGCTATTTTATCACGGCTTGATAAATCTTTTATATCCGCAGATTGGACAAAGAAATATCCGTTAGTTTAGCAAAGAGGTCATCCTAGCCTTGTTTCAAACCACCAACCAATTGTTTTAGAGGTGGTAGCTATGCATTGGGGTCCTAAGCCATTCAAATTCAAACTTGCATGGCTTGAAGTAGAAGACTTTGACCGTTTAATTGAAGACTGGTGGGGCTCATTTGTGGTTGAAGGTTTGGTGGGTTCAAACTATGCCTGATGCTAAAGATGTTAAAAGAAATTTTAAAGGAATGGAAGAAAGAACTTTTTTTTAGAGCCTAGGAAGCTGATTTAGACAAGATGCTTCAAAATATTCATTAAATAGATTTGAAAGAAGATGCGTTGTCAAATGGAGATAAGGAAAAGTGTGCTAATCTATCAATAGCTTATGACAATCGCCTTAAAGAAGAGGAAATCAAATGGAGGCAAAGATCACAAGTAATTTAGATAAAGGAGACAGAAATATTCGATTTTTTCACAACATTGCTAGTGCTAGGGTGAGATGTAATGGGATTAGAAGTTTGGTTGTGGGAGGACTAAGGAGAAAGGGTTACGGATAAGAAAAAGTTTGTGATGCAACTTTGGAGTACGACAAAAATCTGTTATCTACTAACAACTAACCAAGACCGAGCTTAGACAATCTAGACTTTCCTTGTTCATCTAGTAAGGAAGCCGAGTCTCTCAATATGCTGATATTGAAGGAAGAAGTTAAAGTGGCAGGTTGATTACTTGGGTAGGGGGATAAGGCACTCGGTCTGGACGACTTCCTTATGACCTTTTTCTAGAAATCCTGGCACGTGATTAAAAAAGTTGTTTTAGCTTTTATTGCTGATTTTTCTAACAGGAGCCACCTCTTTAATGATCTTAGGGCCTCTTTCATTACAATCATCCTGAAGGTTGAAGAATCAGAATGTCTAAAAGAGTTTAGACCCATTAGCCTTGTTGGGGGCCCTTATAAAATCCCTAGCCAAAATTCTTGCCTCGAGATTTTGAGTGCTCTCAAATATCATTTCTGAAAATCAAGAAGCTTTCGTGGCAGGAATGGATTTTGGATAGCGCTCTTATCGCCCACAAAGTGTATTGATTTGATACTAGGTTTAGAGAAGGCAAAAGTGGAATAGTTTGCTAAGCTGGATATGAGAAAGGCGTATGATTATGTGAATTGGGACTTACTTGATTATATGTTAGGCAAACTAGGATGCGGGGAGAAATGGAGAGGATTTAGGCTTGTGTTGGTTTGGTAGTTTTTTCTATCTTGGTTAACGATTCACCAAAAGGCTTTTTCAAAGCCTCAAGGGGGTCAAACAGGGAGATCCTCTGTCTCCATACCTCTTTGTGAGTGTAGTGGAGACTCTTAGCCAATTACTTCATTAGAGTGAGGAAGTTAGATTAATCAATAGCTTCAGGGCAAGGTATTCTGTATCGGTAACGGTGGCAGTAACGGTCACCACTGTTACCGATACGGGTATCGGCCATAACGGTTGATACGGTGGCGTAATGACCGTTACGACCCCTGGAACGGTTTTAAAACAAATTACCCAAAAAAAATTGAAAAAATATTTAGAAAATCCATAATAATACAAATATTCAAAATATGTATTTATTTTTTGTTTTGAACATGTTTATGATAATGTAACGGTCTGCTCCTTGGTAAGAGCATTGTATCTGTTTGTCTGGTGAATTTATGAACATGGCTATGTGTCTCTAATATTTACACATCACAATTGAGCATTAGAACTAGAAATCATTAAAAAAAAAATAATAAATAAATAAATAAAAGAGTCATAAATACCACTTTATTTTTCTGAAAAACTGCCCTTGAAGATTCCATTCGCACAAATAGCTTCAATCTACGGTTTTAATCCTAAAAAATATAGTAAAAGTGGACGAAATCTGTTGTAGAATAATCTAGGGAAAGTTTTTGGAATAAGAAAAGTGAAAAAAAGAAAGAAAAATGAATTTAAATAGGAAAAAAATATGGTCGTTTTTCGATTGTTATGGCGGTAATGGTCGTTATGCTCTGTAATGGCATATACGACCCTCGTAACAGTCGATACGGTCCCACAAAACCAACTACACCTTTTCGCCCCCATATCGCGTAACGGTCACAACCATTACCTATACTTATCGGCCTTTACAACCGTATCGTAACGGATATGGAGCACCTTACTTCAGGTTTGCAAATGGGGGAATTAGAGTAATTCGTTTTCAATACGCAGACAACACTTTCCCTCTTTGCCAAGCGAATGCAGTGAAGGTTGATAACCTGCGAAAGATGGTGACTTGCTCTATGTTGCTCTCGGGGCTGAAGATTAATGTCGACAAGAGCAAGATGTTAGGGGTCCGACTAAACAGTGAGAAGGGGGCATGGTTGGCCTCTATGTCTGCATGCAGAGCAGGATTGTTCCCTCGAGGTATTTGAGTTTACCATTGTGTCTCGGGAAATCGGCTAAACATTTATGGGACAAGGCTTTAAAGAGAATTGTGAGAAAGCTTTTGAGTTGAAAGTGCTAGCATTTGTCTTTGGGAGGTTGTCAACCTTCTCTAATATCTTATTGTACTTTGTCCCTTTTCAAATGTCCAAAGCCGATTCTAAGGAAATTGGAAAAGTTAAGAAGAGGTTTTCTGTAGAGGGGGGCTGAAACAAGAACAAATTTCATCTCCTCAAGTGGGATGAGGTGTGCAACCCAATAGTAGAGGGCGGGGTGGGCATCAAGGATTTCGAAACTACAAATTTCGCGTTGTTGGGTAAGTGGTCGTGGAGGTTTGGAACTGAAGAGGGTAAGTTGTGGAGAGAGCTAGTCACATGGGATGAGGACATCCAAGCGCCATTTAGAGTGTACCAGAGGAGGAAGAGAGCTTTGGCCCCAGTTCCAGCATCTCTATGGTTGGGTGATCACTATATCGGGCCCGGATCAAGTACGTAGTCGTGTTGGAAGACCCCCACATGCATATTTATGCATCTTTGAAGACCTCACACTGGGAAGATGCATGTGGGCTGCATATAGGAGCTTATTGAACACATCTAGACTGTTGGATTTCACACGTTGGATCATCTGGACCGTTGGCCCATCTTAATCATTTGGCCATCTTGGTCGTGGACATCATGGGACATTAGTTTAGTTGTTTTCTTAGTTGTTTCATTTAATTTGTGTGTTGTTTTATCTTTTAGTTGATTTAGGAGGTATTTTGGACATGTTTTTAACAATAGGGGGTATTTTGGATATTTCAAAATAATAGCAATTAGTCTAATAAAGGTGTGGGCGTGTGAACCCTAGAGGATTATGATGCATTGAATAAAATATCTCTTTTGCTTTTGAGCAACAAAAACCTCCCGTGATTGGATTTGGTGCGATGCCATCGAGTGATTCCAACTTATCCTTCTCTCATTCTTCTCTTCAAGGTAGTTCATCTGCTTTATGTTTTCTCATCTTCTCTTTTTATTCTTCCTCTTCTTTTTCTTTTGTTTCAAATCAACTCAATCAAACCCTAACCCAACCTACCCCGACCTCCATCGACCCCAAGTCCTTGTCCGCACGACCGTACAAACACACATGTACGGTACGGACAACCCCCTTGTTCCGTGGCCCTCTTGCTTCGTCTCCATCATTTCTCTCTTCCTCTTGACCATTAACCTAAAAATCTTAATTCCCAAAAACCTAATTCTCACAACCCTAGATCCCCAATTCCCAAAATCTAAAACCTTAAACCTAAACCTAGCTTAGCCAAAACCGTAAACCAAGTGAATCCCTTAGAATTAAGAATAATTCCTATGCTAGATGGAAGTTCTACCTCCCATAGAACCTAATCTATTCATATTTTGTTACATCTGCATTGCGGGATTGTTCACAGCTTTGAACTGGAACATGTTTTGTTATTTGAATTCTTTAACTTTGTGATAGAGTAGTTTTATTTTGTATTTTGAATGCTTTAAATTAATCTTTAGTTGAAGCACCTCATTCTAGGTTAGACCATCTGCCCTGCACCAACGTGCAAGTACAACTCCCAGAACTTCCATAGATCCTAATCGATTCATATTTTATTATATCTGCATCACAGGATTATTTACGGCTTTGAACTAGAACATGTTTTGTTATTTGGATTCTTTAACTTTGTAATAGAGTAGTTTTATTTTGTGTTTTGAATGCTTTAATCAATCCGTTATTTAGTTTCAGCACCTCATTCTGGGTTAGATCATCCAGGTGATTGGAAGGTTAAAAGTTCTTCATTTTACCATGCTTCCAACCTTTAGAAAATTGTGAAGTTGACGTCGTCCAAATTTAGTTAGGGAGTAACCCTTGCGTTGGGAGATGGGGCCATATTCAATTCTGGGAAGACGTGGTGTGGGGATAAGAAACTTCGGTAGGTTTTTCCAAGAGTTGGCTAGTCTAGCAATCGAAAGGAACATCATAGTGGATCGTTGCTTCTCCATTTCTGGTAGTTTACTGGTGTAGTTGCCTTCGTGCAAAAGAGATATAACCGAGGAATTGGCATCTTTATTGGACCGTCTCAGACTCTTCTCACCTTTAGTTGGGGAAAAGGATTATATAGTGTGGCACGTGTGACTTCCCCGTTCGGTCCTTACATAGGATGCTTCTAGATCCACCTCGGTCATCAAGTTCTTCTCATCCCTTTCATTCTGGTATTATGGACTCCCTCCGAGAGTTGTCCTTCGTGCAATTGGTGGGAAGGAAAATGGTGTTATTGATTGATAACCTTCAAAAGAGATCTATGATCCTCCCTAATATTTGTATTTTGCATATGGATGATGCAGAATCGATAGATCATCACTTCATCCATTGCTCCTTCACTTAAAAGGTTTGGGACTACTTCCTAGGTACCTCCAATGTGGCATGGGTGATGCCGAAGTCGGTATACGATCTTTTGTGGGCTTGGCATGGGGGAGGGCCTAGAAAAGATGGTAAAGTGATAAGGCGGTTAGTCATAATGGCAGTGATGTGGATAATCTGAGGGAGAGGAATGGTTTTTGTTTCCAAAATAGGAGCTCCTTTGTGGAAGAGGTTAGGAAAGTTAAATTCGACGTTGAGGGTAGTGTTTTAAATAGAAAATAATGGGTAGCATAGTGTTCACCTCTCTGAAGCATGAGGTGTAAGCTACATAGCGTGTAGCGTAAGCTATAAGTTACTTCTTGATCTTTAATCAAGGTTGCATATGGTTGCACCAATTCATGATATTCTGCACCAAATTAGACTGATTTATAATGAAATTAACAAATTTTCATCATATTTGGTGTAACCAAATGCAACCTAAAGTAATAGGAAAGGGCAATGATTAAATACAAGGGTAAAGAAAAAGCAATGAAATCAATTTAATATTGTTACTTATATTATTTTACTAAAAGCATTGAAAAGATTAAGAAATTTCTATTGAAAAAAGGAATTTGTAACCAATCATTGAAAACATTGACTTTCATGTTGTATTAAAAAATAACTTTTAATGTGAGTTACGTAGCGTGTAGCATAGTCTATGTAGCATGTAGCGCACACAAATTATCATGCAGTGCACACAAATTATCATGTAGCATAGGCTACATGAGACTTATGCTATTTTCATGAGCTATATAGCGTTAAGGCTAAGCTACACTACATAGCATAGCTATTTAAAACATTGGTTGAGGGTTAGGCCTCCAATGTAGTGGCAACTATATTTTGTCCATGTTTGCTTTTTAGCTTTATGTTGTATTCCTTCCCCGCATTGCATTCACTTTGGTGGGCTTCTAATAAAAATTTTGTTCTGTCAAAAAAAAAAAAACCAACGAAGTCATTCCACATTCTGGATATTGAGGTTCTCCACCTTACTTTGGGGATCCACCCTCTACTAGCATATCCATATTTATCAGTGACTACCTTTTGCTAAAAAGCTTCTTTTTCCTCCCCAAAGTGCCACCACCACTTGCAGAGCAAACTTCTATTTTTCTCCTTGACTTTTCCAAGGCCTAGCCCTCCCACCTCCTTTGCCTTCTAAACTTCTTCAATTCTGCCGAGTGAAAGTTTTTTTATCCCCCAAGATGCCCCACAGAAACTGCCTCTAGATTTTTTTCTATTGTAGCTGCTACTGCTGCCAGAATCTTGAATAAAGACAGGATTCAAGGTAAACTTAGATATCTACTTATATGTAAAACAATAGTTAATCCTCAAAAAAATATAAAACAATAGTCTTTTTTAGAGATATGTAAAAATAGGTTTCCTGTACAAGTGTCTAAAAGTGTCAAACATATGTTAACGCGGCGCTACTTAAAACGAGTGTTTTATCCTCATTACATGTGGCACATCTACATATAGCTAGAAGTCCACAAAAGAAAAGATTTTTCCACAACCAGTGTTCGAAATATCAGTATCGCACAATGTATCGCACCCTTGGGATACAGATACGTATCGGTTCTCGCATGGGATATATCGTTTGTATCACATAGTTTATCGCACTTTTTGGAAAACATGGGGAAACATTGGGAAAATGGTTGAATTTTTTAATGAAACTTTGGGGATTGTTAAAAAGGCCCTTAATACACACTTTTAAATCATAATATCTCAAAAAAAAAAAAAGATGCACATAATAAATTTCCTTTGTATAGGGTCCTAAGTTATGCGATGTTTAACTGAACTAACGCAACTATTTTTAAATTGAATGCATGATATTTATAAATATATCATAGTCATGTATGAAAACACAACCAATTCATTGAAAAGCAAAAGAAGAACTGAAGAAGTAAAATTTGAGAAATATACATATCAATGATGGGGACTAGTTGTGGTCTAGACCCACATAGAGTTGCGTGGTGGCTCGTAATCATCATCTCCATCTCGACGGGGCTGGGCATAGTACTGCTGCTCCACAAATCGACAATATTGTGCCCAAGTCATAGTAGAGTGGTACCAGTTAAGATACTTCCTGACATATCGTTGGTGCTCATCCTCTCCGAACTGAATCAATACGCCCATCCGTATGTACTGCGTAATCGTCACAGTCTGTAACCGATATGGATCTGGGAAGGGCACATATGAAGCTCCTTGGTATACATATTGTTGGTCATATCCATACTGTTGCTCATATCCTTGCCCATATCCATACTGCTGCTCATATCCTTGCCCATATGCAGAAGTGAACTCCTGATGAAAAATGATGTGTCGTAACTGCTGGAGTCACTCGTCGCATATCCACTAGGTCCATATCAATGCCCATACTGTGGCACAGAACTCGAGCTACTCTCCAGTGTTTGTGATCCAGATTCATGTTGTGGCCTATAACTCGAGCACCCCTCCCTTGTCCGTGATCCAAACCTAGAGCCACCTCGCCTGCCACGAACGCTTGTGTCCCTCATGCATTTTGCCAGCAGCTCTTCCTCAAAATCTAAAAGTTTATAAGTCTTCTTTTTCTGCAGTAGCTTTTGACGTGTGTATGTCTTATTGTAAACAAGACGGGGTCATGGTTCTCCTAGATGAGAACCATGGTCAGGGTCCTGTGTGGAATGATCGAAATTCTCCTCCCTAGTAAAAGGGCTAAGAGGCCTCTTATCCTGACTCTCACCCGCGTCGCCACCATCCCTGTCGCCACCATCATCATCATCATCCTTACTGTCATCAAAGTCATCGTCACCCTTATCGCCGCCATCATCATCACCGAACTCATTTCCCGCATCACTCTCTGACTCAGTCTCGGTGTCAGACAATGTTTCCCCGCCACATGTCCCGCGTGATAGTGACTGCAGCGGGCTGCCCTCCGGACTCCTCGTCAATGGGTCAAATGCCTCATCAGGAGACCTCTGCTGCTCCACATGTTTGTCAACATCAATCCCTTGTGTCTCTGCTTCTGCTGCAATATGTGGCTCTGGTCGCCCATCCGAGGTATCTAAGTCATCCGACCTAACCCACCGGTAAATTGGGTCATCCTCAGCATATGCATGCTGTCCGACCGTCATCAGGTCCAGTAAGTCTTCCTGTGCTTTTCTTCTTCCTTCCGAGCGGAGCAACCTCTCTCGTAACTTCATATTGTAGTGACAATACACTAGCTTCTGAAGCCTCTCATACTCTATCTATTCTATTAAGTTTATTTGTATGTATGAGGGAGAATGTACTCTAATTCCTTTCACAGGGTGACGAGGACACTGTCTGTGCAAGCACACGGAAAGCCAGTCGTTGTAAAACCTCGCAATCAGTCCCATACATGGACTACCATTCACCTGCATATCATAAGATTCTTTCATTATCCTAGATTTTCCAAAATAATATAAAAGTTAAGTTTACTACAGTGATTCACATGCCATCATGGCGTTCCTTGACTTCACCGCAGGGTGACACCCAAACATTCCAACCGCGTCGCGAAATTTAACAATCTGTTGATGGCGTATAGCAACCAGACTAAGTATTTAATGATTGAGATGAAGATAAGGAGAATGTAAGTGCGGAACATATTTACCTCACTACCAAAGGTGCCTTTCCCTGGACAGTCGGGGAATAAGTGATCGTACACCTCATGCACAACCAGCCCTCTTTAATGAATTATCTTCGAAGAGGTTCCGGCTATAGTGGTATTTGAGATTCAAGAAATACGCTAAAAACTAACATATACACATCGGTACAACCCTCGTTTATTATTGCGTATGGGAAAAAAAAAAATCATATAGGTACTTACCAGCCTAATGTAGTAGGTGAGAAAGCGTCATTTCCCAACGGTCGTCTATTGTTGCATGCACCCACTTATATGCATTGGGAGCTTTAACCATGATGGCCTCTTTCATCAGCTGTATAGACGGATACAGCAACCCCATCGACAGATTTGTCTCATTGTCCACCATCCTCAACACTACATAAATGGGCTCTACAATACCCACAACACGACGCACTTTATCCCAAAATGAATTTTCCAACACCAGCTCCTCAATTCTATAGGCTACTTTTGTCAACCTCTTTTTCCATTCTACGTAATCATGAGAGGCGAAAAGCTCTCGTAACCCTTGTTTGTGTTTGAGAAGGCTACTTAAGGCGATATAATTTGTTGCAAACTGCGTCGCTTCGGAGCGCACTATATCGCCACCACAACTCTCGCGCATTGCGGTTAATAACCAGTCGTGGTTGTATACAAAGTTTGTGATGAGCCGTGCATCAGTAATTACAGTCTTCACCGACGGCCTATCCCCGATCCCCTCCAGTATGAGATCGATGCAATGGGCTGCGCAGGGGGTCCACTACATATGATACTTGCTCTGAATATCCTTCCCTGCCTTAACAAATGTACTCCCATTATCCGTAATAAACTGCACAATATTTTTCCTCCCAACATCTTGCATGACGTTGTGCATTAGTTTGTAAATGTAATTAGAATCTTTGATTTTACTACTCGCATCTATACTCTTTAGGAACACCGCCCGTCCCCTGGAATAGACCATAAAATTTATAATCGACATCTTCGTCGGTCCGGTCCAACCGTCACACATGACGGTGCAGTCGTACATCTCCCATGACTGCCGATACGAATCAACGTATGTCTTCATTTCTGCATGTTCATCATCCAAGTATTTCCCCATGATCTGTGCGAGTGTGGGCGGCTGCACACCCTCACCCCCACGCTGCACTTCACTTATCATATTTTTGAAGTGCGGGCTTGCTGCGGCATTTGCGGGGATTTGATCGTATATAAAAAATTTTGCTATAAATTTTTCAACTTTTTTCCTCACATCCCCTCCACTAAACATCTCCTTTATTTTCTTTTGTGTCCCTCCTGCCTCTTTGTACATCCTCGCATGTGAAGGTAAATCCGGCACCAGCATGCTACTGCTCTTGTCCATGCCCCATATTCCTCCCCGCTTACTACCCTCCCCTGCTCCACTCCCCCTACCACGCTCATTGATAGACCCCTCAAATCTAGGCCTACTTGTGTCCCACCTCCTATCCTGATCCCTCTCCCACTGATCCCGTATGGACTCTTGAATTGCACGTCTGTATTCGGGATCATCATCATTGTCGAGATCCACTACATCATCCTTACCTGCATATGGTGGCCGCCCCAACTCCTCCCTAATCTCCTTCTCCCGTGCATGTCGTTCATCTTTTGTCTTCACATTTTTTTCAATATGATCCTCATCTATTCTCGCACATCTTGTGGGCACTTCGGGCAATCCACAACATTGCGATACCCTCCCGCTAAATGCTCCTTTAAGCGAGTTACCCCACCACTCCTCAATACATGACCACATAAATTACAAATACTCCCGAATCGATTATCGGGAATGGGCCGACCGTACCTCCACCCTATATCAGGTTGCCTACCTCCTCTTCCTCCCAACATATTTTATCTGTAAAATAATATTATATTAGTACTTGTTAGGGCCCACCTTGGGGCATGTGCTGTATATCCATGACACTCATTCATTTTGTCAGATTATTTTAAGGAATGGTCCATAGAGCACCATCCACATGTACAGTTGTCTCATTGTTCATGCATTTTATCCAACCCGCTCATCCATTTCACTATATAATTTTAAGTCTTTAGCCAAAAAATGAAGCTTATTAAAAAATCAAGTGGACCATATCAAGGCAAACGGTGTGAATTGAATGTCTACCATGAAACCCTTATTGGGGTCACAGAATCTCCGCTGCCATCTGTGGTGGGTCCAACTGATCTTTAACGGTGGCCTCACGAATTGTTTAACGGTGAAAATCATATTCTTCGCTGCCATTTGTGGTGTGGTCCAGCTGATCTTTGGATATGATTCATTTGTTGGATAATGCTCTAATATGATCTCTAAAAATAGATGAACAGTGTAGATATAATAAATACATCACTTTGGGGCCCATGTAACTTTGATCTCCTTTGAACCGTTTGTACATCTGGAGCTCGAGGAGCATCAGTGCTCGTCTTTGCAGACACGGACGCGAAACCTGGGTGGAGCCCAATGTGATGTTTTTGAGAAATCCACCCCGTACATCCGTTTTTTGAGCTCATCTTAGGACTTGAGACCAAAAGTGAGAAGGATCCAAGACTCAAGTGGGCCGCACTAGAGTAAAAGGTGGGTAGGAAAATTCAGCTTGATCCAAAACTTTAATGGCCCCCAAAATGTTTTTAATGGTCGACGCTCATTCAACGTTGTTTCCTGTAATGTGGTCCACTTAAGATTTGAATATACCTCATTTTTAGTTTCACACTGTAAAATGATCTATAAAAATTAGATGGAAGGCATGGATGAAACACACACATCATGGTGGGGCCCACAGAGCACTGACCACCAGCGAAAGGCCAGTGTCGCGTGGAGTAGCCAATCCGTCTCTGCTGTACATCCTCGCACCGACTCTAAATCAGAAGAGGATTGCGTACTGAGAAGCGTACTGAGTAAACTATGTGGGGTCTACCGTGATTTATGTATTTTATCCACTCTGTCCATCCATTTAACAGATAATTTTAGGACTTGAGCCTAAAAACGAAGTATATCTAAACCACAACTGGACCACACCATAGGAAACAGTGTCAATTGAACATTTACCGTTGAAAATTTCTTGGGGGCTACAAAAGATTTGGATCAAGCTTGTATTTGTGTTTTCCTTTCATCCATGTCTGTGTGATCTTATGAACAGCTTGGATGAGAAATAAACATCACTGTGGGCCCAAGAAAGGTTTCAACGGTGGAAGTCATTATTCCAACTGTTTCCTATGGTATGGTCTACTTGATCTTTGGGTATGCTTAAATTTTGGTCTCAACCACTAAAATAATATGGAAAAATGGATGGACGGAGTGGATAGACCATATACATTCACGGTGGGCCCAACAGAGTTTACTCGGTACGATAAGAGCGTACTGAGTAACTCGCAATCCGATTTCCTCTGAATGGCTACTGAAGTAACGTCAACAAGTTATGTGGGTCCCACCATGATGTATTTTTTCTATCCACACCGTCCATCCATTTGAATAGATCATTTTAAGGCGTGAGCCAAAAAATGAGTCAGATCCAGAGCTCGAGTGAACCCCACCACAGAAAACAGTGGAGAGAGTGACGTTCACCATTAAAAATTTCTTGAGGGCCACAAGAGATGGATGGTCAAGATGATATTTGTGTTTTGCATTATTCCATATTTTCCTGGACTTATAAACAGATTAGATCACAAATAAACATTATGATGGGCCCTCAAGAATGCTATGAGTTTCAATGGTGGGCGTCACTCTCTCCGCTTTTTTCTGTGGCGGGGTCCACTAAAGATTTGGATCGACATCATTGTTTGTGTCATGCCCTCAAAAATTATTTCCAAATTAATGGACGGTGTAGATACGACACACATTACCATGGGACCCACAGAACACGGACACCACTTTATGCAATTGTACAGTGAGTAACGCACTACACTCAGCGTACTGTGTAAACTCATGTGAGGTCCACCACGATTTATGTATTTTATCTGCTCCGTCCATCCATTTTACCAGATAATTTCAGGGCTTTAGCCCAAAAATAAACCATATACAATGTTTAAATGGGCCACACCTTACAAAACAGTTGAATTGAACATCCACCGTTAAAATACCCTTTTTGGCCACAGAAGTCTTGGATGATTGGATCAATCTTAAATTCTTATTTTCCCTTCATCCACGTCTATATGATGTTATTAACGGTTTGAATGACTGATAAACATCACTGCAGGGCTAGAAAGGTTTCAACAGTGGAAATCGATATGACCACTGTTTCCTGTGGTATGATCCACCGCTCGTCTCTAAGTTTTGGGATTAACCCCTTAATTTAGATGGGAAAACAGATGAACGGCGTGGATAGACCACATACATTAAAGATGGGCCCAACTGGGTTTACTGAGTACGATAAGACCGTGCTCAGTGAACCAGCTCCTGCGCGCCGATCCCTAATTCACCCCTCCCGCACCATCTTCTTCATTTTCCCTCTCCGTCACGAGCGCTCTCCCTCTCCCTCACGCAACGAGGGTTCCGGAGGAGGATTTCTCGTTCCGTTTCCTCAAATCCAGCCTGATTTCTTGCCGAATCTCCGAGAAATCCGCCAAGGCACGCTCTAATCAGCAAAGAAAGAGAAAATTTGAAGAAAATAGCGAGAAAAATTCAAAGAAAGGGGGATACAGATACTTACCTATCAAATGGCCCACCTCTGATCACCGCTACAGCCTACGGCTACAAGTAGTCTCCGATTTCTCTCTCTTTTCTTTTTCTTTTTTTCTAATTCAAAATTTTTTTATTCTCCACAACCTACGGCATCGGCTTTTTATCGTTGTGGCCTGTGGGTTGTTGGCTACAGTGGGACTCGTGAGTCCCCTGCAAACGCACCCGTGAGTGTCCGTGACTTTGTTTGTCGATTTCCGACAATAATGGAGGCAGAAATACCGCGATATCTAAATCGGGGTGGGTTGTATCGGCGATATCGACGATGTATCGCACGATATCGACGATAATATCGTACGATATCTGAAGTTTTGGATTTTTGATATCTTCCGGGTGTTATCGGAGGTGTTTCGTCTCGCAGTGGTGCGATACCAATAATATCGACCGATAGTAACGATATTTCAATCATTGTCCACAACACACCTATATGTATCATTACACTTGTCTTATCATGACTCACAACCTCCGCTATGTGAAACAACTCAAAACTTGTCCCTTCCATTTTCCCCAAGTAACAAAGGCACGCCACATTTTAGAAATTGTGTTGTCTTGACACATGTCCATCACTGCCGGATGTGGCTCAAATGCAGAAGTGTTGTTTTATGTCTAAACACTATTACTTTAATGTGAGATGCTTAATTACAAATAATTTATGTTTACTTACTTTTGGGATCTTTTGCATATAATAATTACAATACGGCATTACAGACATTCACTAGCCCCACAGAACTCCTCTCCACAAGCACTCCACGTGTTCACACATGCCAACCTAGCACAAATGTAAGACATCCAAGCCGCGTTGGGTCCCGCCATCTAGATGATCTGGCCCAAAGTCAGGCTGATCAAGCACAGCCCAAAAAATCAAGTCAGCCCCGACCATTATGTAGGTCAGACAGGAAAGAGAACAGTGGATGTTTAAAGCTTGTCTTATCATGACTCACAACCTCCGCTATGTGCAACTACTCAAAACTTCTCCCTTCCATTTTCCCCTAGTAACAAAGGCACGCCACATTTTAGAAATTATGTTGTCTTGACACGTGTCCATCACTGCCAGACCTGGCTCATATGCAAAAGTGTTGTTTTATGTTTAATTATTATTACTTTAATGTGAGGTGCTTAATTATAAATAATTGATGTTTACTTACTTTTGGGATCTTTTGCATATTACAATATGGCATTGCAGACATTTGCTAGCCCCACGGCACTCCACATTTTCCCCTAGTAACAAAGGCACGCCACATTTTAGAAATTATGTTGTCTTGACACATGTCCATTACTGCCAGACATGGCTCAAATGCATAGTGTTGTTTTATGTTTAATTATTATTACTTTAATGTGAGGTGCTTAATTATAAATAATTGATGTTTACTTACTTTTTGGGATCATTCGCTAGCCTCACAGCACTCCTCTCCACAAGCACTCCATGTGTTCACACATGCCAACCTAGCACAAATGTAAGACATCCAAGCTGCGTTGGGTCCCGCCATCTAGATGATCTGGCCCAAAATCAGGCTGATCAAGCATATAGCCCAAAAATCAAGTCAGCCCTCACCACTAGGTAGGTCAGACAGGAAAGAGAAAAGCGGATGTTTAAAGCTTGCTAGTAAGCCACCCATTGTTTCATTATATGTCTCGCCTACCTGATGGTTGAATTGCCTGATTTCTGATCCAGGTCAGCTAGATAGTGTCCCACCTGATATACAGATTGGATGTCCAACTTCGGGTGGGCTGCTGGAGAATATGGGCCTATCAAACCTCTAGCATTACAATATAGTATACAAGCATGTAATGTTTTAAATATTGTTATCACATAATGTATCACACCCTTGTGATACGGATACATATCGGTTATCGCATGGAATATATCGGTTGTATCGCATAATGTATCGCTGTTGTTGGGAAACATGGGGACATCGGGAAATTGGTCGAAATCTTCAAGGAAACTTCTAGGATTGTTGAAAAAGACACAATACACACTCAGAAATCAAAACATTACCAAAAAAAAAAGTGCACATAATAAGAGTTTCCTTTGTATGGGGTCCTAATACATGCACTATCCAACAGAACTTCTGCAAGAATATTTAAAGTCTATTCATATAATTTATAAATGTAAGAAGACATGTATGGAAACAGAAGCAATACAGTCAAAAGCAAAAGAAGAATTACTAGATCAGGCTACAAGTTTGATTTTGTGTTTGGATACAAAGATTGCAACTGATTTGTGAGAAAATGAGAAATTTCGATTTTTCCCAAATTTCCGCAACTAGCCCCATCTCCCCCAAATCTTGAAACCGAAGCTCCAAATCCATGATTATTCATGGAAAACATGAAGAATCATATATTTGTAACCATTTGACACTGATTTAACGTGATTTACAGCAAAAAAAAAAAAAAAAAGGATCAAAAATCGAAAATGCTCAATGAATCGAATAGGTGGGATGTATTGGCACTACCTATGCATTTCGTATTGCACAGGTGGGATACAAGATATATTGTGGGATATATCAGCCAATATCGTCGATATTTAAAACACTGCAAGCATGCCAACGGATTTTACTTTAAAGCCACCATATCTGACAGCCCACATGCACGTTTGACACCAATACAGATGTCCATGTTGGAGTTACTGTCTAATATGAACATGCCGATGGATTTTACTTTTGAAGCCACAATATCTAACACCCCACATGCACGTCTGACACTGATACAAATGTGTCTGTGTTGAAGCACTTAGTCTTATACAAACATGCCGACGGATTTTACTTTTAAAGCCACCATATTTAACAACCCACATGCACGTCTGACACTGATACAGATGTGTCTGTGTTGAAGCTACTTGGTCTTTAACGTGATAAAGGTGTGTGGGGAATGTCCTAGCTAAACAGATCCTTCTAAAAGAATCAAATACAAGCTCAAGATAGAAGCTAATATAATATCTCTGAGCAATTATATGCAAATATATAAGCACATGGTGAAGATCTTTAAAGAACTTGAAATGGATGAAAGGATGAACCAAAAGAAACGGTTCAGGTTCTAAAACTGATTTTCCAGCAGAAAATAAGAATTCGCAAGATCTAATAAAGAAAGCATAACAAAAAACAATCAAACTGGAGCATTTGCTGCGATGACTGCATAAACAGAGGGGGAAAAGCATGCAACGATAAAGGATAAGCTTACCGTGCCCGCAGTTGACCTTGAAGAGAGAAACGTATTGTGCTTCATTCGAGATAACCCAAAATCGCAGACCTAAATTAGTAGGCAGACAATTCAGCGCAAGCTAAGAGATCTAGAACGAAATAATGGCTGTCTTGGTGTGGATTTGGATTTTCCTAGATACCAAGCCAGACAGAATGAGCTACTAGAAGTCCACTTGGGATGTGTTTGTTTTTTGTTGAAACCCTTTCAGTATACCAAAAAAAAAAAAGGCATGGAATCTGATTCTGCAGGAAATGGAAAACTGTGTATTCCACAAGAAAATCAGTGCATCGGTTTTGTGCGGCTTTCCATGGATTCATGTAGAATGTGAAAAGTCAACAGTCAAATGGTCATGTTATTTCTTTTCAGCAGTCGGAAATCAACAAATTTTTTGTTGATTTCCCCTCTTTTTGCGATTAGCTTGGAATTGGAAAACAGATTAAACACCTTTTTTATTTTTCAGAAACAGCATCCCAGCAGATATTGTTTTCATTTCTAAGTAGGGTTGTCAATGAGCCAGTCCTGGGGTTGGCTTCAACCCAAATTTTGAACTTTCTGGGCTGGGCCTATTCAAAATTTGATGTTGCCTGGTCCATTGACAGCCCTATTTCAAAGGTATTGAGAAAAACAAACATGCCCTGGGTGGGTATTCCCTTTCTTCATGCTGCCCTCAACACGAAGCATAGTAAGTGTGCTTTGCAAACCATGATTTTGTGGTACTTCCAAATGCACCACGATGCAGAAATAACAATCCAAGATATGAGAACAAGAATGCTACCTTCACATTCCAATTCTTATCAACAAGAAGATTTGGAGACTTCAAATCGCGGTGTACTATTACAGGCTTGAAGTTATGCAAATAATTCATTCCTCGCGCCTGAAAAGTCAGTTACACAAGGGAAATAAATTGTGTTAGGGCTGATGGAAGCTTCTATCAGCAGCCATGATAGTTCAGTAACTGAAAATAATGAAAGTAAGAAACGATTGAGACTTACAACATCAAGAGACATCTTCAAACGCCTCCTTTCATCTAACTGATTGTTGGGCCGGTGAATTAACCTATACAAACTACCTCTGCAAGACATAAACTATGCTTTCACCTTCCATTTATAAATGATATAAACCACAAGAAAGCCTTGTTAACACTAGGCACACCCATTCAAGTGCATGCAAACAGAATTCAAGGATTATTTTCAATGAAACCAAGTGAAATTTCAGTAAGAAAATTTTTAGAGCTCCTACATAAACAAAATGTATCTTTTGTGTTTTCTTTTTCTTTTCTTTTTTCTTTTCTTTCTTTCTTTTTTTTTTTTTTTTTTTTTTTGTAAGAAGCATCTCCCACACAGCCTACCGTACCTTCAACCGACAGTCTTAAACTCCCTCCAAGAGCACACATCTCCACTCAATAGCTTCGGCAACCTTAAATGGGTTGCCTTGTTTTGAGGGATCTTCTCTAAGGGATTAATAGTGGCTTACCAATCTCTCCAGAATTTTACTTTGACCACCTCTTTGGACTCTTGACCAGATGAAACGATCTTATTTTAGTAACTTGCCCCAAAGATGATTTACTATAATAATAATAATAATGATAAAATTTTAAAAAAAATCCAGTTATTTCTTTCTCAAGCTCAAAGCATTCTCCACAAAATGGTTTTCCAATAGCAAATCGTGACCAGACTTTGATTAATTTCCCCACCAATCCAATGGTGACCCCCAAAATTATCAAAGAAGCAGGTACAAACTTCCTTGTCTAGCATGCAATTTTATTTTTTTATATATAATTTTTTTATTATTATTACTATTATTATTATATATTTATTTATTTTTTTATTTTATTTTTTTTTTGGGGGGGGGGGGGGGGGGGGGGGGGGGGGGGGGTTCCATAGGATATGCATCGTGAGAATTTCGTAAGCCCTTGCTGTCCATGCAAATGCCTCCTGTCTCAACCGAGAGCGATTTGCCCATGCCCTTGTACAAAGAGGGTATTCCCAGCTGTCATTACTCATCACATTCAAGAAGGAATTTGGAGAGAGAATGCCATTTGGAGATCCCATCCAGATCTTGCTATCCATCTCATCCCTATCAACGAACACCTCATTTAATTTGCTCATGAGACCTTCAAACTCCAAGTCTTTGGTTACCTCTTCCTTAAGATTCAGGACAAGAGTTATGTTCCACACCATTATTCTTCCAATACACTCACAATCGTCTTTCACAATTGCCACTTTGAGGAGATATATGGAGTAAAGAGCTGGAAGCAAAGAAACCAGTCTCCTCACCAAACCACAAATTTTCCCAAAGGCACACTTAATTACCCAATCCATCCATAATAATAGGTAGCCCGCTCTTATAGCTAAATCTCTCCCAGCTATGCCATTGCTATCACCCAGCTACTAATCATTTTCCAAACACCTGACCCTTCTCCTCTAGATGCCAACCCAGAAAAACAATCGCTCTCTGAAACACCACACTTCTTGGTTTAACCTCCCCCCATAATCTGTGGCTCGTCAAACACCAAAACCATTAGTTAAGCAATGGCCAGTTCTTTCACCCCTTCTTCTCATTCCTATACCCGACACTCGCTTAAATTTTTGGCATCCTTCCAATCGCTCTCTGAAACACCACACTTCTTGGTTTAACCTCCCTCAATAATCTGTGGCTCGTCAAACACCAAAACCATTAGTTAAGCAATGGCCAGTTCTTTCACCCCTTCTTCTCATTCCTATACCCGGCACTCGCTTAAATTTTTGGCATCCTTCCAATTTATGAGGTGAAATTTAGGATTTGAGGAGCCTCCTTCCCAGAGGAAATCTCTTGACAAGAGTCCAAACTTCTAGGCAGCCAACCAACATCTCGAAAAGAGACGTATGGTTGACACGTTGTTAGAGAGAGAGAAGCCATCAAACTTCCTCCCAGTGGAAGCGCGAGATATTTAAAGTGTAAAGCTAAACTCTAGTCCTATCCATTCCACCAGCCTTAGTTGTAACATATAGATATGAACCAATGATCATTATTAATATAAATATTGCAAGTATTGTGTTGTATTATATGCATGCTACATAAACAAAGTGAAAACTTCAACACACTATATCAAAGGGTTAGATAACAATAAAACAACAATAATATTATAGACCATTATCTTGGAGCACATAATGGAGTGATCCGGTTAGAAAATGACCAGCAAATTCGATCAAAGAATCCAGAATGCAGATGGCCTATGAACCAGATCACTCGATCCAGATTGAAAAAAAATACGAGGGTTGACGATCTATGTAAGATTGTTTCAGACATTTTCTGAGAAGTTTCATTAAATCTTCGAGATGGGCACACTCAAATGCACGACCAGCACCTCTTTCATAAACAATAAGCTAAAAAGTTATTATCTTGGTGATAACCGCCCTTCCTAAGCAAAGCAAATTTGAAATTCATAGATTAGATTGTTAAGGATTTTCCCAAGTGAGAAGATGTTTATTCAGTGCAGGAGATCTCAGCAGAAATAGAATTAAGAGATTGCATAAATACATTCTACAATAAAAACAACCTAGAGAAGCAAAAAATGGTGGAGAAGTGGTTATAAGCACTACACAGATATATACACAGAGTGAGAGTAACAGTTTGAATCCAGCATGGGTTTATAAGCCAAACTTACATCTAACACATGTCCTAATGTACCATACGTGTGTGAGATCCAAGCCATCTGTCATGTGGCCCCCATTGTGTAGATGCACAGGCGCAATAATCAGGCTGGGTCACTCATCAGTGGGTCACAATGTATTAAACAAATAGAAAACAAGGAAATTTTTGTTTTAGCTATCTGGCTGCTGTGTACACTATTGCCCACCCATGAGTGGACCAGCCTGTTTTTGGCCTATGGCAATTACATGGTAGGACCCACCTGCTGGATGGCTCAGCCCAAGCATGCCATCTTGCCACATAGATTGGGCTTGGGCTATACACGTGCATGGTATCTGCGAACCAGTATATGAGAGTAAAGATAGCTACCAGATTAATAAAATAATTACTAAAAAAACAAAAACTAGTAGAATTACAGCTTCTCATGGGAAAGTAGTAATGCTCAGCTTGTAATCCATATTGCAACACTACAACGGAAAATAAGGGCAAGAATATTCCCATCTTTACATTTCAAAGTGATACTCCAATTATTCATTCGTTTGAGAGAAACTTTTATTTAACCACAGCTTTATTTGAATTCCATTCATTGACAACATTGAACTCCTAGGACAAGAATCAGTCCAATTAATCACTAATCAGGAGAAAGCATGATTCCGGGACCTCGTTTTCTCTTAAAAATGCAATTGCAATGAAACCCAAGACATGCAAGCATTTGGAATGAATCCTTAAACAAAGTATCTCCTTCAATATGACTGCATTCAAGATTTAAAAAGAAGTTTTTTTTTTTAATGGCAACAAATTTTTTATTCAAAAATGAAGGCATGGCAAAAGGGCAAAAGGGCAAAAGAGGGATGAATGACCCTCTCGTCGCTCCCTCACAAGCGAGTCCATCGGCCACATTCTTCTCACCTTCCTAAGCCAATGAACATCAAGCACCCTAACAGGCAATCAGAGATTTGATCTCCCAAAAACAGGAAAAGACCTCCAATGCCCAACAAATCCCTCAAAACCAACTGAGAAATAAACCAAAAGCTTCTTCAATGATTAGCTTCTTGGAATAGGAACTGTGAAGAAAGGGGAAGCGAAGGAAGACAGCAGGACAACATTTACAAGCATGGGACCCCTTCTTATAGTGTATGGATGCACCAAATAGGAATCAGGCATACAGCAGCCATTCTGGACCTAGCCCAGAATGAACAAGGAACCAGAATCCATCTTGGAGTGCAAGTACATCACCAGATCGGCATCATTATGAGTGTCATCACCTTAGGATGAGCATACAAACTCCACCTACCCGACAGAAATAGCATGAGCATACAAACTCCAGCTACCCGACAGAAGTAGCATACGAACTCCACCTGTCTGAGAGAAGAGGACCTCCAGAGGTGAGGAATTAAGCCAACCAAATACAAAAACCATCTCTAAGCATGATCAACTTCACCAAGATTGACCCCACCTCCATGCAAGGCCCAAAAAAACCAACATAACCTCTCAACCTTCTCCTCACTCAGCGGGTCAACAATCCCGGAAGGGCCAGGATTAAAAGCAAGAATTACAACAGAACCTACATTTTGAACTGGTGAAAGAGGAGACATGTCTAGTGTTGGTGGCATACCTAGGGAGAAATTCTGTAACAATCGAAAGATGTGGGGTACGAGTTACAGCACCCATGAAAAGAACAACATTAGGATGCCGTAGTCTTTTCATGATCTGGACCTAAGAAACCAAAAAAAAAAAAAAAGTATAATAATAGTTAGATGATGGATAATAATTCATGGCCAATAAGTACTGAAAGAAATGCAAGATAGTAAGCACAAATGACCCAAACAATTTTTTTCAGGTATTCATACTACAACCAACCTACCCATAAATGAGAAAGAATTTTGCAATGTGGCCACAATTTGACTGCATCACGGGTGGGGTCCACTAACTTATCGACAACTCATGTAGAGCCCACAGATTGATCAGGCCATTATCAAGGGGCCACAAAACTGTCTGGTTGTATTGTGAGGCCCAAATATAAATCTCCTTGGCTTTTGTGGGACCCACTCCTAGGCCGCATGATGCAGGGGACGAGGATTGGGTTATTGCCCCCACCCGTACCAAGCAGGAATGGGCGGCAATGAGGTGGATTTGATTGGCCTGCAGGCCACTGTCAGAGATGGGTACCAGATGAGTACATGCTTGACCAACATGTCTAACATGGGCCAGCTGTCCAATCAAATCTGGCCATGTCGTCGCCCATCTCTGCTGGGTACTGGCGGGGCAGCACCCAATCCAGGTTCTGATGCAAGAGCCAAGAGGCCATTGAATTGTCAGATTGTGTCCAGTGTATCCCACTACCAACTGATGCAAAATCATGCCATGATTTGTGGTCCTATTGGACTACGGACGCACAAATCTAATCAGATCTATCCAACTGTTGGATTGACCTGTCAGTATCACAGAATCAATTGGGACGCCACACTATGGTTGGACAGTGGCGCACACAAATCCAAGCAGACTTGCCAGTGTTGCAAAGATGACTAAAAGAATCTTCATAGCATACTAGCCAGCTTTGCATGTGAGATATTGGGGGCAGTAATCAGGAAGGTCCACCACAAATATGCTCTGGTGCCCAGTCCCAATAGTCAAGTGTGTGGCACGTTTACATTGAATCATACACAGTTGGTCATTTTTTACACACATGATCCACCTTGATGAGCAGACAAGCCTATTTTTGGGCCAGGGTATGTTCGCAGTGGACCCCACCAGATGAGTGACTCAGAGCTTGCACCTGGCTGCAAAGATCCTTTTTCAGTCATTTTCTAGCAAATCTCCTCGAAGTTAATCGACCACTCACATTGGATTGCTGTCTGTCTCATACAGAACTCCTTTTCGATTAAGACCTCATCACCTATGCAAGCTATTCTATGCAGCAACGGTTTTAGCTAAAAAGTTTCGAAGATGATCAGCCAGAGAAGTATGGTATGGACATCAACCAAGTATTGTGCTTCATCATCCAGAGCCAACAAGGATCAACAGTGTGCTGGGCACACAAAGGCTCTATCGTATGTTTCTCTGGGCTCAGTGGCAATGGAGCCTTAGAGTAGGTCTGTCTAGAATCTTCTTGGAATTGACTGTTGAAGAAGATTCCATGATTGTCACCTTGTGGGCAACAAAAGATATTCCTGGTCCTCGAAAGCTATCGGCAATCTTCCTTGAAATATATGATTGAACCTCCAGGCTAATTTATCCATGTTGATAGTGAGAAAAATAATAGTGGATATGAATTTCTCGTCCTCCCCTTTTGTATCATGAATGCTTTCCCATCTCGATGCAATACTGACTGTGATGATTGTGTAATGCTTGTGCATGGGGGGGGGGGGGGGGGGGGGGGGGGGGTGGAAGAGAGAGAGAGAGAGTGCAATACCTCACTTATAAATTCTGCAAGTGCATCGCCAGAAATATCTTGGTCCAAGAACTTCTTAACAGCAACTTCCTAACAAACATAAAGATCCTATTAAACGGTCTAAATCATCTATGATAGAGAAAATACACATAAACACAATGAAGTATTAGACTTTGCAGGAGAGGGCTCACTGTTCCATTCCAGTCACCACGATATACCTCGCCATATGATCCTGCAGCAGGAAGAGAAGTAAAATGCATATGTGTGTGTGTGTGTGTGTGTGTGTGTGTGTGTGTGTATATATATATATATATATATATATATATATATATATATATATTAGGAGAGGACAACTCACGTCGATTATTTCTGGAGGAAATATAGGGTCCAGAGCCCAAGTAAAAAAATACAATGATCCTATGTAAAAAGAACCATAAGGTCCAGAGCCCAAATAAAAAAGTACAATGATCCTAAGTAAAAATACTTCACATACAGGGCCAAATGACAGACCACAATGATCTGATGGGTCCAAAAACAAATCTCCCATACTGGAAGATCCTAACCATTTGATGAGATCCTGCAAACAGATGGTTGCGAGAAAATCAACTATCCATATTTGACCAAAATAAAAAATGAAAAATGAAAGCAAACGATTGAAGGGTTAGGATCTTTAAATATGGGATCCCGCATCTACGGTGGGGCCCATCAAATCAATGTTCTGAATTGCCGAACCATGGGCCCACCCACATGAGAAGCCCCAGGGATATGTACTTTTTCTTAGGCTTGGAACCCTATAATGCCTCTTGTTGCTAAAGTACACGCCATGACATGACAAGAAGAATATGCTTGAGAATAGTACCCAGTCCGATACGCTCACCCAAGGTGATTTCCTCCCACGATACTTCCCATTCTGCAACTTCGTCAAGTGCGGCTTCAGATCTTGCACTATCATTTCCAGTCGATTTGTCTGAAATTCTCTCCCCTTCTGGATGGGTGCCACTGGCATCCGGCTCCTGCTTATCCCCACCAGCTTGCCTATGATCGCTTCCTCGAGGCTCATTCCCTACATCATCTCCTTCACCGTCTTTCTGCCTATAATTTATTTGATTGACAAATGCACCCGCACTCGGCAAAAGGGCACAAGACTCTAGCTGCTCGTATTGCCTGGTGACAGCTGCAGTCGTCGCCACTACCGCAGCAGCAGTAGCGGTGGCGGCAGCTGCTACCGGAACTTCAAGGTTCGAGTCAGCGCTTGATTTAGCTGCAGCAACTAACATCGAGGACGCGACCACGGCTGCTGTAGCGGCAGCGGCAGCAACCGGCACATGCTTTACAAACTTCCCAGGGGAAGATGTCTCCTGTGTCAGAGTAGCAGATGCTTCAGACTGAGATGAAGTAGGAGACCCCTCCAGCTGTTCCATTTGCATCCGGTAAGGATTAACTTTTGATTGTATGCCATGGTGAGGCAGAGGCGGCAGGTATCGAGCAGGACCCACATCAGCTTGAGCTTTATGGCGGGTCCCATTCTTCCTCAGCCTCTTTTCGTTTGCATCTCCAGTCTGATTCTTGTCCTCTGCTGCTGGAGCATAAATTTCAGTGAACAAGTTTGGGGGTGCGACGACACCACTTTCAAGCAACACATCATGAAGCTTCTGAGCTAATTGTGGGTTTTCTTTTGCAGCATCAATCATGTACTGTGAGACGTCCTTTACTTTCATCCTATGTGCGGCAGGGGAACTAACACCTTCAGTCCAAGAAGGAAATCTTGCATGCATGTAAGGACTTGGCCTACCAGAAGTTTCGTGGACCTGTGACTTCTCATTGAGTGAATCGCTGTAACGGCCTTTGGAAGAAGATTCCTTGCGTGAAGACCTTGGTCTTGGATTCTCTTGACCACTGAACTCATCTGAACTACATCTATCGTCCAAACCGCTTTCAATAGTTGCAAGATTCATAGACCTGGATTTTTTGTCCAGTGGGGCAAACTCTGGAGACTCACCGATCGAACTTGAAACACCACTGCTAGAACTAGAGGAGGCTATATGGGAGCTATCAACATCTCTACAAACAGGACTAACTTCAAAGAGTGGATCTTCATATTCCATCTGCGGTCCCGCTGCATCAGATGGGATGAGAGTGCCAGGGGCCGCCATCAGATCAACAATGTACTCCCTATCCCTGTGAGGCACATTTTTAAGTCAGCTTACTGAAATTACATGAAGATAATTTTTACCATCCTCTAATGTATAGGTGAGGAGGTTATAAAAAAATATAAAAAGAAAAAGAAAATCTCTGGCTTTCCCTGCTCCTAGACCATGCAGAATTAAGCTTTGAAAAAAGCAGCAAGTGACGGCCTGAATGACGTATCTAATGAACCACACATAATAGAAAATGGAGGAATCACATGATCCTCAAACCAGGATACATATTGTTTCCTCAGGCCTTGAGTTTGTCATTTGTACAGGTGGGGCCCACAGTTATTTGATCCATACCATTGATGGCCTCAAAATGGATAGTTTTCCAAAAAAAATTATGGTGAGACAACCCTAACCCTTCAATCAGTGGCATTCAAATAGACGTCTGAGAAGAAAATACAGCCATTGTCCTCATTCAAGACAATAGCATAAAAAGGCCAAAGAATGGATGGCTAGGATTGTCGAACATTGGAGATTGTTGGGTGTGGCCCATCAGATCATCAGTCTAAAATCCATCACCAAAACATGTAGCCCATCACAACAAACCGAAGACCGACGTTACCAATTGGGCTGTGGATCAAATAACTCTATGGAAAACATCATTTAGAGCTGCACCACTAATTGCTTAGAGCTCCATTTGATTTAAAAAGTAGAATCTCTAATTAAGTTCTTGGAAAGACAATTTCTAACCGAGCAAGTTACAAGGAAACATAAAATACCACAAAGAATGGGATCTTATACAAGTTCATATGCTTAGGTCTTCCAGATGATCATGTTACAACAGTAAGTGAAATCATAAAGAATTAGGCACGTTGTAAAAATAACTGAGCTGATGGCTTCTGATGGCCAAAAACAAAAGGCTGTTCGGATGTATCCCAGATTGTGAACAGCGGCATTTTATGCATCCCTGCATCCACATTAGGGCATCTGGTGCCATTTGGTGCATCCCACAGAATGCAGATGGAGGGATGTGCTGGTTGTTCCCATGCACAACCCAAAATGAAAAGGAGATGATAACAGCTTCAACCTATTATCGTCTCATTTTCATATTAGACGATAAACAGGCAGTCCCATCTGTGTTTTGCACACTTTCCGAGCATGTCCTAAACCTATTAAAGAAATTTTTAAAAAAAATGGAGGAAAACCCTACCTTCCATCATCATTGATCTTGATAATATTCATGGCCACATCATCTGAACCTGTATATTGATGCCCTTTAACTAACTGACATGGAACACCTACGCTATCAGCCAAAACCTGCATAACCATTTAATCCACATAAACTGCCATTGGGTTCACACCTACATATTAGGCTGCCTGACAACAAATGAGTCTCATTACATAATCAAATATGAATATATTTCTACAGTGATGTTTATTTTGGTTGATTATAGGATCAAAACATATCCAGAACAAATAAAGAATGTTAACAGTGAAAGCCTACTTATAGCCTCACTCCAAGTTAACATGTGCTTCAAAGTTCAAAAAATCGGTAATGGAGCACAAAACAGGCAGCTCCAAAACTGATAAGTAGCAGTACATATCGAATGATACACAATACAGAGTTTTGCCAAGGCCACAAGCACGTACAAGGCTTGCTCATATACACGCTACACGTGCCAGATTGGTATGAGATCCAATCTCAATACACTATGTAGATGTTCTCATCCACAAATCAGGTCAGTCTCATCAGGTGGGCTGCAGTTTACGAAAACAATGTGGGACTGAAGAAAACTTTGCTGAAATTTTCTACCCATTGAACTGTCTCTAACATCCTGACCACCTGAGGAATTGACCATATTTATTCTTGGGTAAAGAACAAGTACACAATCAGACCCACCTGATGGACAACTTGGATATTGCACCCATCAGCCATGCTGGCACATGTGGTGGCATATAGATGGTATCCCTTGTACACGTGTTTGGGCTTAGCAAAGCTCCTACCATACATCTATGGAAATTTTGACTTAAATATTGGTGCTACATAGAAAAAATATATCACTAGGCCAAATAACTGATGCATTTCAGGCAATAAAAAGGAGTATTGGATGTTATTTTAAACCATACACGCAGACCTGGGCTAGGCACCAAACAACAAGGCCCAGGAAATATACCAAATAGGAGTGACAGAAAGCCCACTGGTGCAGTAAATCTAGGGGTAAACAAGTCCCAGCCAATTCCAATATCCAATGATATGGGACAGGCCAAAGACATTTTCCACCACCACGTACATATATTGGAACTAACTGAAAAAACAGCAACTAAAACCCAATTTCTCTGGAGTAAGATTCCAACAAGCAGAGAGCAATTTCCAGCAAGGAAGAATCAATTTCCAGTAACTGGGAATCAATTCCAAAAACTAAAATATCAGTCTCCAGAAATCAGGTACAATTTCCAGTAGGTGATACTCTACAATGCATGAATAAGTGAACCACAGATTAGTAGTCTTTTCTGGAGCAAATGGCAACGGCTCAATTCCTAGCCAGTATCAATTCCCTCGGCATATCGGTAGTGCCAAGGGAAGAAGGAGAAGAAGGAAGAAGAAGAAGGAGAAGGAGGAAGGAGAAGGAGGAAGGAGAAGAAGCAGAAGAAGCAGGAGAAGAAGGAGAAGGAGAAAGGAAAAGGAGGAAGAAGAAGGAGAAGGAGGAAGAAGCAGAAGAAGGAGGAGGAAGAAGAAGAACTTAAATCAAAATACTTAATAACTTAATAACATGGCCCCGAGCTGGAGCCGTAGACAGTCAGGTGAAATCCAATCCACGAAATAATTTGATATATGGACAGCATCATTGTGGCTTGTCTGAGATCTAGATTCGCCTCAATTGCTTCTCTTGCCTTCAGCTCTACTCAAGTTAGCTTCAGCTATTTCAAGAGTTTGCTGAACTTCTCGTGGATCAATGTCACTACCCTTCTCCGCATCATTTACTAAAATGGAGATCTCATTATTACCTACTAGAAAAACCACCCATCAGAACCATTGTTAACCATGCATTGTCATCATATAGTATTATCACACCGTTGTCACGTCTGAGTTTTGTACATGTACGTACAATTACAGTTCTGATCACCTTTGATCTTTCGAGAGGCATATTATTGCGCATTGCTTCTTTGATTACAACAACAATAACATCACCAATATGAGCATATCAGTGATTACTCGCTCCTATGATTTGAATACACATCAATTCTCGAGGGTCCATGTAGCTACTGCGGCTGCCCACAGAGCAGCAGGTTTGGCATCTACTACAAAAGAGAGAATCCACTTCAGATAATCAATCCTCTGCTAGGCAGCATGTGGAATGGCCGAGAGCAGACCTTTTTGGATATATAATCCAAGTCGAGAGTAGAGTTACGGGAACAGCCGTCTGATGGAAAACAACTTTCACGTTCAGTTCAGAGAGCACTTTTTTCATTGAGAATTCCTCGTTCCCTTTCGCGTGAATTCCCCAGCGAAGAATAACCTCTCATCTCCATTTCAGATCTCCAGATCTGTCTAGCAAGGTTGCCCCCTTTCTACTTATCAATGCAACTTTTGAATGCCCTTCATTCAAATCAGTGGTACTTCCTTCTTTTGCTTCCGCAAACTCTGTTTGTTCATCAATCAGGTAACCAACTATAGAAACTACCTAACCTCCTCCGCGCGACAGAAGCTTTAGTTACTCCTTTCTACAATTGCATTCCTTGTAACACTTCCGTGCTCAAAGAAAGGTAGCTTCAATATGGTGAACTGACGAAGAGGTCGCTTGTTATTCCCATCGTTATGATTGTTTATAATTATGAGGGACTTGCTTGATTTTCTGACTTGGTTCTGGCTTTCCCCATCTAGTGGCATTCTGATTCTGACGACCGTGATTATTTTGCCCCTGTTGGGATTGTTGCTGAGAAGCTCATCTTCGCGGGTGCAACCTAATTAAATTCATCATCATGACGATTGGCATTGTTGTTATTGTTACTGCGGTTATAACTCTTATTGTTGTTCCATTTCTTCTTTCTGGAAGAAGGGTTTCCGCTACTATCAGATTACGAAGAAGACGAGGTTGTTGCTGCCGAGCACGACCAGTGGTACTTGCCCCAGGGAGGGAACTATGGCAAATCAAGCAAATATTGGTACTGGCCATCCAGGGGCTTTCGGGCCCCTCTCGATCTTCTTCGTATAAGGGAAGGGGGAAGGAGTCTAAATCAATGGACATTAATGAACCATCATTGATGCACGTTGCACATGACACGATCAATTTGACTCGACGGTCCGACGCTAATAGAAGTTGCTTACTCTCCTAGTAGCTAAGGAAAAGTTTCCAAAGGAATGTTGATGTGTTGCCTTGAGCGGTGCACTAATCCCTTGAATTCGATACTGTTGAGGGTCAAATATTGCATATTAGACCCCAGTTATTACTTAGTTTTATGAACATGATAATGTTTAACGTTCTATTTTAATTATGTTTTTGTTGCAAGGTGAATTTAAGAACTTGGACTGAAAAAGGTGCTAAAAGCATGGATTTGATGCTCACAAATCACCAAGGCAAGGGACGGATCTTAGGGGACTGAGATCGAAGAACTCACATGCCAAAGATCCGAGAAAACTTAGTGATTGAAGTTAAAGGGGCCTGAAAATCGTCCTGAATGCAAGATCACAGGGTTCCCACCATCCATTTGGCTCGAAACTTTATATCTGGCCTGAGGATCCTAAAGTAACCGTACACGTAAAATTTCAGCCATTAGATCTTTGTGGAAGTGGTCCAACGGACAGATCAGCTAATAAATCACCGATTTGGGGCCCACCTGATCTCTAGATATACTTCAAACTTGGGCTCAACCCCTTAAATTGGATGAGAAAGCGGATGGATGGAAGGAATTTATCAAAAACATCACGATGGACCCCACATGGGGTTGGGCGTAAACACAGTGCACGCACACTCGCACTGCACCGGATCACAAGACCAGTCAAAGACTGGCTGACCCGATCCTTCTTTGAAACGGAAATCTCCGTTTCCGCCAGCATCCGCATGGACGATTTCAGTGGGCCACGATCATCATCTAGTCCAATGATCGGAACCGTCCATTCGATCCAGGAGGGGGCGCCGACCACAACTATGCTCTCCAGTTGCATCCATGCACGTGTACACACGAGAATCTCATCCAAAACGCATGATGGACGGCAGGCACAAAGACAGTGGGCCGCACCAAAACTCGATAAAAATCACCCCTTCCCGACCGGTTTTTCGCCATGCATCCAATGGACGGAGTGGATTTCTCCGTCAACTTTGATCATGGGCCCCACCAAGCATTAGCGCAAGCTGATTTCCGCACGCCCCGCGTCTGTGAAATCCGGACGTTGTGGGCCGTTTGATGATCATGATCTTGGTCAGATGAGTGATCCGGACCATCCAAACTCCTCCCATGGGACAACCGACCAAGGCCAAGAAGCCTGACCGGAACAAATTTCGCAACGGGATCTCCGTTTTTGCTAAAACTGGTTGCTGCGCAAGACAGATTGCGTTTTCTCTACTACTGCGTCTCTTGCTGCGTAAGAATTCCGGAATTCTTCACTGCATAAGGAGGTCGGTTCTTCTAGCCGACATCTTCCCTGCTGCCTATAAAGGAGAAGAGAAGAGAGAGGGAGAATCATCCAAGGATCCAGGCAGCCGTGGAGGCACTCAAGGACGTGAGCAAAGAGCGTGTGAAGAAAGAGAGAGGGTTGTGAAGCCGTGGATAGCCAGGACGTCTTCCTTCTTCCTTCTTCTTTAGTCTTTCTTCTTTGATGTTATTTTTCTGAGCTTTTAGATCATCATGTCCATGATAAGCTAAACCTCTTAGCTAGGGCTAAGAGGTGAAGCTTGTAGCGTGAAGGGTAGTTTTCGAATGCTTTGATTCATGTGTTAAACTCTCTTTGAGGTCAGTTGATTATAAGAAATACTTTTAGTTTTTAATGGTTTGTTGTGACTTCAATTACAATAGCTCCGCGATAGCTTTGAGTATGTTCTTTCCATTATTGAGATTATGAATTTAGGAGATCCTGTTGTTCACCATCGTCTCTTGGGCATGGTTGGATGATGGAATCCTCACTAAGTCTCACAATTCTCTCAGATTGGTTGTGGATTGGTTAAATTTTGTTGTTTGCTTTGTCTCATGGGCATGGCCTTATGATGGAATCAATTCTAATTCTCATACCTCTTATCCATTGATAACTAGATCAAAGGAAGTTCATAGTTGATTTTTAATGTTATATCCTCCAACTGGATAAAGATGGGACTCTAAATCCAGTCATGTTCATGAATCAAGCATAGATCTTCTTGATCTCTACAAGTGGATCCTTGGCACCCTAGTTTCCCACCTTTGAATTTTACAAGTTTCAGTTAAAGTTATTCACCATTATTCTCTTAAATTTTCCTGGTTTAGATTACATCTTCTTCTAGTTCTGGTTCTGGTTACTTTCAGATTACGTACAAGGTTCAGTCCCCATGGATTCGACCTCAGTCTTACTGAGATTATTACTACATCGCGACCCTACACTTGGGGTCATGGTATGCCAAAACGGTTACGTATCGGCCGTAACGGCCGATACGTAACGGTAACGGTGTGAACCGTTACGCGTTTCGGGGTCGTATCGGCCGTTACGCAATTTTGTACCCGTATCGGCCGATACGGGCCCGTTACGGGGCGTGTCGGCCGTTACGGGCCGTTACGGCCATTACAGGGCCGTTACGGGCCCGTATCGGCCAAATTTTGGCCCTTTTTTTGAAAATTCGAAAAATCATTTTTTAATGATTCTTTTGCTGTTTTAATGATGCCATATGATGTGTTAATCATAGTAGAACATATTAATGTGCATTTTACAGATTTTGGGTGCCAATTTATATTTTTTTAATATTTTTTCTATTTACGCATGAATTTTGGCTCCTTTTTTTAAAATTCGAAAAATCAATTTTTAATAGTTGTTTTGCTGTTTTAATCATGCCATATGATGTGTTAATCATAGTAGAACATGTTAATGTGCATTTTACAGATTTGGGGTGCCATTTTATATTTTTTTAATATTTTTTTCTATTTACGCATTTATTTTGGCCCTTTTTTTGAAAATTCGAAAAATCATTTTTTAATGATTCTTTTGATATTTTAATGATGCCATATGATGTGTTAATCATAGTAGAACATGTTAATGTGCATTTTACAGATTTTGGTTGCCATTTTATTTTATATTTTTTAATATTTTTTTCTATTTACGCATGAATTTTGGCCCCTTTTTTTAAAATTCGAAAAATCAATTTTTAATAGTTGTTTTGCTATTTTAATCATGCCATATGATGTGTTAATCATAGTAGAACATGTTAATGTGCATTTTACAGATTTGGGGTGCCATTTTATATTTTTTTAATATTTTTTTCTATTTACGCATTTATTTTGGCCCTTTTTTTGAAAATTCAAAAAATCATTTTTTAATGATTCTTTTGCTGTTTTAATGATGCCATATGATGTGTTAATCATAGTAGAACATGTTAATGTGCATTTTACAGATTTTGGGTGCCATTTTATATTTTTTTTATATTTTTTTTCTATTTACGCATGAATTTTGGCCCCTTTTTTTAAAATTCGAAAAATCAATTTTTAATAGTTGTTTTGCTGTTTTAATCATGCCATATGATGTGTTAATCATAGTAGAATATGTTAATGTGCATCTTACAGATTTGGGGTGCCATTTTATATTTTTTTAATATTTTTTTCTATTTACGCATGAATTTTGGCCCTTTTTTTGAAATTTTGAAAAATCATTTTTTAATGATTCTTTTGTTGTTTTAATGATGTCATATGATGTGTTAATCATAGTAGAACACGTTAATGTGCATTTTACATATTTGGGGTGCCATTTTATATTTTTTTTTATATTTTTTTCTATTTACGCATTTATTTTGGCCCTTTTTTTGAAAATTCGAAAAATCATTTCTTAATGATTCTTTTGCTGTTTTAATGATGTCATATGATGTGTTAATCATAGTAGAACATGTTAATGTGCATTTTACATATTTGGGGTGCCATTTTATATATATTTTTATTTTTTTTTTCTATTTACGCATGAGTTTTGGCCCTCAAAAATAATTGCAAACACCTAAATGTAAGATATTTTCATATTACATTCATTCTAATATATCTATCATTGATAGTAAGTTAGAAAATTAAATATATGAATTTTGTAGTCAAATTTAGGTTATCTAGTTCATAAATTCATCAGACAGTCCGATACAACTTCTCACCAAAGAGTGGACCGTTACACCACCATAAACATGTTCCAATTTATAAATGAATGCATATTTGGAATGCTTAGAATATTCCGGATTTAATCCATATTTTTTCATATTTTTTTGGCAAAAAAAAATTTTGCGCCGTTACGGGCCGTTACGCCCCCGTATCGCCGTTACGCCCCCGTATCTGTATCGGTTTCGGAGGGCACCGTTACGCCAACCGATACCGATACGGGACACCTTGCTTGGGGTTGTGAACAGGTACCAATAGGTATCATCCCCCCCAGAACAACATTCTATTTCAGGCCTTTCTACTAATCAATACAACCTCGTAGAGCCGCTTTTGCTAAAACTCGAGCAGTTTCTTGAAAACTCACTTCGGATATGAAACTTCAAGTATTCAGAGATGCCCTCGTTATTCCCAATAAGATGGCTCGGTAACAAATCGCTTCTTCCAAGTTTTACAGTGCCAATATGCCGGACTTATTCTAGATTGGGTTCCCCTATTTTTGGATGGGATGCTGGAAACATATTCCGACGGATCATTGCACCTTGGTGCTCACAAAACGTTGTAAACAAGCTAAGAGTTATGCTTTCATTTGAATTCTTTCTTTGTTGAGATTGAAATCGTATTTTGAAGGCAAAACAGACTGTACAACGTCTTTCTTTTTTTTCTTTTCTTCTTTTTTGGTTGTGTGTGTGTGTGTGTGTGTGTGTGTGTGAGAGAGAGAGAGAGAGAGGGAGAGAGAGAGTTGGGCTAAGTACCTTAAGAGTTTTACGTGATCGCCTCATACCAATCAAACTTAAGATTGGTCATGCTTTGTGGAACAGAATGCTGGCCAATCAAGGAACAAGGACTTTATAGAATGCGTAGCTGATGTGAGATGTTCAAATGACGAGATGAGGAAGGATAGAATTACAGATCAATGCATTTGAGGGAACTTAGTGAGTAGCCCCAATAGGTAATAAGATGAGGGAAAGTACCTCCAAAAAAAAAAAAAGATTTGATGAACCATGGTTTAAGTGAGGACATGGTACTTGATAGAGTGCAATGGCGGAACAGGATTCATGTAGCCAGCCCCAATTAGATGGAATAGGCTTAGATGATGATGATGATGAAGAGTATTTGGGCTACATCTTCTAAGGTCATTGTAGATGCGATGAGGTTCAATTAGAGGGAAGATGGAGAGAAGTTTTTTTTTATACAATAATTCCTCATCATCATGTTTGTATTTGCCTATTTTCTGCTTTCTAAAGAAATTTTTCATTACCTCAGAAATTCTAGTAAGTGTGCTCAAAATTTCAGCATCAAAATTAAACATGGATCATAGCAAAGTCACACTCGAGTGGATTATAGGGGAGGGAAGTCCAGTTGAAATAAGCTAGGGTTTCAATCCCCCAAAATACCTAAATGTTCACAGGTTTCTTGAGAAATGTAACCCAAACAGAAAACTTACCTAAAAGAGCATATGTAGTCTGTAAAAAAAACCTCTTTTGTATTTTATTAACCTGAAACCCTTCCTCTAATATCAGCCTAAGATATTTTCCTAAGCGCAGCTGTTATAAAAGACTCACAAGAAAAGGTCGTCCAATTGGACAGTGGGACCCACAAACCAAATCAGGTGGAACTGATTGGACTATCGGGTCCACAGGCTCCATCAGTTGATAATTTCAGCCGTACATAATAGCTGGTAATTCAAAAAGGCTTGTATAAGCAATGCCCTGAAAGCCCTTTTGGCGATGGATTAGGGTTCAATGTGGAGAAATTCCACACAATTCATTTTATTTGCTGTTTTTATCAATCACTATAATTTTGGAGTCGATTGGAGATCAATTGTGGAATTCAAATCTTTTTTCTTTGCTTCCAGTTTGATTACTTTCTTGAGTTGTTGCACCATCCATCAAGCAAGCATAAAGCACAAGATCCGAATTATTTAACATGTTAGGCTCATGTTTCCCACATTGTTCCATCAACTTCAGCTTCACGCAATTTGGAGGGAAGATCCAAACATCACTGAGGCACTAGAACTGCTGAAAACTACTCTAGATAAAAGAAACAAAGCAGAACTTTCTAGCATGCTTAACGCTCCCAAGGCAGAGTAAATATGTAGGCAAATGAACCTTCTTTCAGATAACTTTTTCGAGTATCCATGCCTAATCTCACCAAATCCATGACCTTCCACAATTTGAGCCTCTTCCTGTAAATGTCTTTCTGCAAAAATACACCCTTGAATCTCTTGTGAGCCTGCAGACTCTACCCAACCTTGACTTATTCATTTGCGTTAAGAGTGACACAGCTCTGTGTGCACATGCAGAGTACCATCCTGATGGTATACATAGACATGTATATTCCTAAGGGCCTGTTTGGATTCGCGTATAGTATTGTAGTGCAATGTAAAACTGTCCCGTCACAGTATTCGTGATACTGTAGCAAGTTAGCGTGGGAATTGTAATTACCAATCACATTGTTTGGGTAAGAGTACACCTGTATATGTCAACATTTTGGATTTCCACACTCAATGTTTGGGAGTGGAGTCTTGATCGTGGTGCACTCAATAACACAAACATCAAACAGAGCATCCAATGATCTATAGGCGTTGATCAAGAACGGAGATTTTCTACATGAAAATGTCTTCTTCCCCTTGGATCTCTTCTTTTACATGTTCAGGCTCTTCTATTGAGTCATCAGATATTTTCAATCTCACCCTCCTGCTTCAATGGTTGAGATTCATATTCCTCTCGCCGAGCCCACAACGAACTCTGTTCTCTGCCGTTGATATTGTCTTCTTGCTCGTTCTCGTTGGTTTTGCAATCCATAAGCTGAGTTCTAGATTCCGCTCTCGTGCGCATTCAAATTCGAAAATCAAAGCTGTTATCAGAAACAACAGAAAGCATGTCAAAACCAATCTCTCTTTCAAGCTCTCTAGTTCTAACAGCCCTTTTAGCAGTCTCTTACACTGTCCCCTGCATTCTCTCATTCGCTAAAAGTATCCAATTATCATGGAAGCTAACTGAAGCTCTATTTCGGCTAATCCAAGCCATTACCCAAATCACCGTCTTGGTGATTGTCGCTCACGAGAGGAGATTCCAAGCCATTATTCATCCAATGACAGTTCAAATCTACTCAGTGGCGAGCTTCCTGGATCTCTGTTCTATTCGCCATTTCCGCCATTATCCGGATCAGCGTTCTTCACATGAGTTGGAATCAAGACCGTGATTTGAAAATCGATGATATATTTTCCTAAATTATACTTCCAATTTCCATCATTTTCCTCATCTTTGCCATTCTCGGATTGACTGGCATTACAGTAATGAAATCCAATTTGGATGAATCGGAATCCAAGCTGAAAGAACCTCTCTGATATGGCGGTGCAGTGCAATGAAAGCACTGCACTGCGGCCTGCAATGTCATCTGACTGACGAGACGCGCGGACGACGCAAAATGGTTCAGGCGATGTACTCGGCCGCCAGCAGACCACGTGATGATGTTTGGATTCAAACCTTGCGTATAGTATATTTTATTAAGATATGCAACGCTGTACCACCTGGGCCCAAAATCCAAACACGCCCTAAATGAACACCATATTAATGTATAGCTCTAGGTTATTATCCTTTATTTATTTTTTTGGCACCATATTAATGTATAGCTTTAGGTTATTATCCTTTATTTATTTATTTGGGCTATTTGATTGGTTTTTCTTCTTCTTTTTTTGCAGGAAGGCAGGCAGCAGCGCCAACATGTGTACATGAAAAAATAGGAGATACACCTAGCAAGTTGGAGGGAAAAAATAACAAGACCCCCCATGAACTGCTACAAAAAACTCTGCAATGGACCAACCCACAAAAAGCTAAAGCCATACAGACCAGACGACAGAAAGCTCATTTACATCTAACAATTCCAAACCCAATTCTATCCATAACAAGACAGCCCCTAACCTACCTTGGTAAGTCCTACACCCTTGTGAAGAAGATATTTCTGGACCTTGAGCTTCCCATCTGTGCTAAACCATCAGCCACTGAGTTGCATTCTTGGAATACATATGAGAGCTTGAAATTCAGGGACCACAGCTTCTTTGAGAATCGTCAGATAGCAACCCATTTATCAGAGTCTCCAAGTCATTCACAACTTCCACATTGGTGAACCCCAATTCCAAGCAGCGAGTGATTCTGCAACCGTATGAGAAACTACACCATAGCGGCTGCTAAATGCATCTATACAGTAGCCCCCACTCCTCAGTGCAGGTTACCACAGGGTTGAATCGTCAACATTTAGTTTCACCCACCCCTCCAAGGGGCAGATCGCAATTACCATCTGCTTTGGGGTGGGGTGCAAAATAGGGAGAGTTTGTACAACATCTAGCTTCGAAAGTTCCAAAACAAAATGGTAAGCCTTTGATACTTCAATTCTACATTGACGGAAAGCACTTGATCTGGTTTGGAAATCTATGAGTTCACCTACTTCATATCTAGACTAAAACTAACAATTCATCATCATCATGTTAGCCTTATCCCAGATATATGGGTTTGGCTTTATGAATGTTGTTTTGCCGATAGCAAGGCCAGAAAGAGGATTGATGAAGTGTAGAAGACACTCCCAACCTATGGTCAGCTGAAACACCATTTATTGCCTCTTTTAAAGTGAATCTTGCATTTCATTTATTTATTTATTTATTTACTTTATACATGCAATAGGTCAACCGCATGACTTATCCAAACACAGTCATCCGGCAATATAACCATTCACATTTGCATCCATAAAAAATTTCACAGTTCTACGTCCGCATTCATATATACCACTTCTATATCTTGAGCTTTATGAAATGTTCAATATCCATGTTCTGTCGGAGGCTGATTATACCAAACACCGACACATGCCGAAGTGTCGGTTGCCAAACATGTGCTACTAGGGCCACAGAAGAGTACTACAATGATTAGCTACTAAAACTACATACAAGAACAATATGCATCTAGAAGCAGCTAAAATCACATAATAGAAGTCAAAGTAAGACTAGAAACTCATCACGGATATTGAAAATGAAACATTGAATAAGAAGCAAAGTAATTCAATATGGCTTTTGATAACCCTTAAAGAGGAGCTACTAACCTTGAACAACAATGCACGATGACGAGCCAAACCAATCTTCAATTGGCCAAGAGACAACACCATGTTCCCAACTGATGCTCGTAAATGATTACTTAGATTCCTCCATGCTTTCAACATTTTTTCAGGATCCCCAACTGGTCCACCCATGTAGTCAGCAACCAAAGCAGCAAGTTTTTGCACCAAATCATTACCTTTAAAACCTGTAGATCCCGACCTTGACTCGACAGCCATCACCAAGGCCCTCTGTTCCAGTTTCGATAGGTCTCCATCAGCAACCCTGTTGACCAGTACAGCTTCCCAGCTGATACTGTCGGACACTGGTATCTGTTGCAGATCAATGAGGGAAGGCATCTCTGAAGTCGAGTCGGCCAAAATGCCATACAGGTCATAGAAACCATCCAAGATCTTGTCATCATAGCCAAGAGCATTGTAGTTCTGTGAAGAACGGACAAATCTACGATATGTCGGTTAGAAACATGACAACAAATAATATTTTGAAAAGAAATTCAAAATGGAACCAATCCTGGCCATTATGGTTATAAACATACCAATAGATAACTAAGCAATAAAGCAAGAAGCAATTGCCAACTGCCACAAAAAGCACAAAAGAAGGGCAATTTTACATTATCAACTTGAGTATTGCAGTATTCGTTACATTAGGCTTTTTTCTTTGTAACGGCAACTTAATTTTTGAAACCGGCAGAGATTATTAGCGGCCATCCACAATAGAAAATCCCCCACAACCCAAAAGTACAGTAGACCAGAACCAAGAAAAAGAACAGTCGACTTGAGTACAGAGAAAACAGTATCCTCAAAACATAAAATAAGATATCTCTACAGCTAAGATTAAGGAGAAGGAACTGCCACAACAATCCCCGCCAAGAGGCCCTCTTTCCAAGTTAAGATTTCACCATCCTTTGCAGTTCCACAAAGAAAAGAACCTGCTCTAAAGTAAACTACGCCAAAATGTGATAAAGCAACAGAAACCATCTAAGATCCTGTTATTATAGCTAAAACCACAGTAACTCTGCAAAGCACAGGTAAATCTAGAATATGAGAAAGGCTTGGAGACAAGCGCAACATGACATGAAACTAATAGTTTGAAAATTCTAACATTATTATTTTTCAAATAATTCTATGTGAAATATGTTTAGTACTCGACAAGTAATAAAGCCATACAAAACAAAGGGGGGGGGGGGGGGGGGGGGGATCCATTTTCAAACCAGGCTCGTGTGAGGTGGGTGGCTTGTGTGAGGCAGAACCCATGTGATGTGGGGGCCACGAGGGGGGTTCGGCCAAGGACCTAACCCATGGGATGTGGGGCCTGGGCTATAAGATAACGGGATTGATTCGCCACGTTCTATCAGTTCGAGCTTTTAAAGCAAATGGTTAATTGTCCCTCATCACAACATAACAGCATAAACAGACGGGATTACACTACTATGCTAAAGTCGGTCCAATGTAACAGCGTAGACGGGTTGTCCCGGTTCAGCAAGAGTTATGCTAAGATAAGATTTTAAAAAATAAGCAACGATGCGTTGTAGATTTGATTTGATGTATTGGGTTGGCAAGGGCCCAGAGCTCTTCAATCTTCCACCTATTTATAGAATTTTGGGACAGTTGCATGGAGAGAGATCTTCGTATCCACTTCTCATGTATGTTGATGTGGAGGTAACCGTTTGGGCCCAAAGACAGTCGTGGCCTATCAAACGACACCACGTATGCTGGTCATTCGTCATGGGTTGGCCATTGGTTGCGCGCTCATTCCATCCCTATTATGTGGACGAGAATTTTTCGAGTTGCCACATGTTGGTAATAGTCATCCTATTCTCCACACGAACATGAATAATGCACCATGAATTTAGGCCAACATAGAGTAACCATTGCTCCACTTCTTTTATATATTCGGCCATAGAGTCCTTGTGTGAAGCCACAATGCATCGGCCAAACTCATCACTTGTTGTGACTGTATTTTGGTCGAGACCCAACTTCGGTCATGAGGCCGCTGTGGTGGTTAGTTGGCTCCGTCACGTGAAAGAGATACGCAACACGTGTAACGTGTACCCTCATTGTGGCCAGTTGGGCTCATCCTTTTTGGGCTACTCATGACCTTACGGATTCTAATTTCTTTCAGCCATTAGGGCAATAAAAGAAATCTTCCTTTTGTCTCTTGTTGAAATTTCGCTGCCACGAGGCATCATTTGAGTTATTGAATCTGACACAGTCATATTAGGCGTAAACAGAAGCTTAACCAACAGATCCTTCTCCAAAATATCAAAAAGAACAAAGATGAGTAATTCAAATATTTCACACCCAAGAAATTCAATAACACAAGTAACCATCGAACTAAGATCATGAACCCCAATGCCAATTGTTGTAGATATGGTTCTCTCAAATGAAACTACAACAAGCACCATTGAGGATTCCGGCCAGTTGACCATGCCCCATTCTCCCTCAGTTGTTTCCTTAGACATCTGCTTCACAAAAGACCATTGAACAAAAAAGAGAAGCCTTGCCATGGCAATGTTGATATTATTCGAGCTCTGAGGCATCTCTGGTTTTTATGGCCATAGTTTCCTCGGAAATAACTTTCTTGGCCATTAAACTAGAATATGCCCACTTCCCTAGAAGTAAATTCTAGGGCTTGCTTTAGAGCTGTCGAGAGCTAGTTCAAATCATTGTTGCATAAATTTGAAATGGTTCAGCTTCAACAATAATAGGGTTAAACTTTCCTGAGGTTATGAGAACAGAAGCTTCATAGGCCTCTCTAGTGACATGTCCAAAGGATAGCAGACCACCATATTATCAAACAAATCTGAACACTCGTATAAAATGTGGTCCATTCTTCACAGACAGACATCTCTATCGCGCCCAAGAGATGGCATTCTGAGAACCACCTTGAAACAAGATAAAAACCCAAGAAGGATCCACCAGAAATACAAAGACCTTATAACAATGCTTTGATTCTGCTCATTTTGATCTTTCATGCCTATAGCGCCCAAATAGGCAAGACAAACCCTCGCCAACAACATCTTTAACAACCCAAGGATACCGACCACACCAGGGTTGCCGATTAGCCTCCCATCGAAATTAAGTATAGTCAATCCAACATTAAAAATCACGCGATCAGTGCATAGTCAATCCAACATTAGAAATCACGACGATCAGTGCCTCTAGTTACCAACCTCCACTTCCTATTTAGATATTGCCCATTACTCCAAAACTCCTTTCCTACGATCCCAAGTAGTTACCATATTCTTTCTTTCTTTTCTTCTTTTCTTTTTTTTTTTCTTTTTGAGAGGAAACAACAATTTACCATAATTTTTATTTCTCACTAATCTCGGAAAGAGGGCCACTTATTTCTAAAAGTCCTATCATTTTTCTCCTTTCACATGCTCAAATGACAAAACTTCTACAACACTTGAACTCGATCACCAACATAGCCCCCTAATCCAAGGAACCCATTGCCCAAAATTACTACAAACCAAACCATCGCAGAGGAAGAAATTATTCATCTCCTTGCATTAAAAACAAACCAAAAAAGTATCTTTTGCTTCCAATAATACTCTTTTTTCCTTAGAGATAATAGCACTTTTATTAGAAGTTCGCAAAGCGAGTAAAGAATACAACCCCGACAATACTACTCCTAATAAACATGAAATTTTATTTTAAGAAAAAGTAGTGCTCATAATTCACAACTGGCAAGCATTTTCATTACCAAGTTTGGCTGGACCAAGGTTGAAAATATGGTGTTGGCACATTGCATGCAGCTCCAAAACCAATATGTATCAGTACGTATGGGCTGACTTTCGCTACATATCAGTATCAATTTTTGGCCGATTTAGTCCTGTATTAGCAATATATATGAGAAATTCACGACATTGATTTTCCTAGAAGCACCGAGATAAATCTGACAATATGATACATATCACCCAATATTTTAAACCATGGGGCCATGGGCTATAGTATTGTCTACTTACACCACCACTTTCTAAATGGTTGTGACTTACCCTCAATAAAGTTGGCATAAATGTATGGCAATCAGGTTGTCCAAGCATGGGTCCCATCATGGATGGGGCGTAGCTAAAAAATCAAATTGATCCAAGGTTTTAAATTGGGGTATTGTGTATCATATTGTTCACCACTGATATAGCCACTTGTCGCCCGTCTGATATACCAGTACATAATACGTAGTGGTTTCAGACGATGCTTTAAACCTTGTGTTGATCAGACAATCTAACCAACTGATTTTCACAAATGAACTTGGACTTCTGACCAATTTACTCTCAACTGTCCATTTGGTGGCATTCAATTCGACAGTCAAGATCATTGGCCTAGCATACTTTTCAGGCTGTGCTCCACCAACGATGGTGTCGGGATTTGGGCGGCCTAGATTGATATATAAGCTTGCTTATTATTGTGGATGAGACACTATCACTAGAACTTGGTAGTCTCGTCCAACCAAGTCTTGTCTTCTATCAATAATCAAAACAAGAATACATTGAGTGAAAGTCACAAAGCTAACATTTGTGTAGTAGAATATGGTTTTCCATGCATAAACATTCTATCAAGTATCAACAGAGAGACAGACAGAGAGACAGAGAGACAGAGAGAGAGAGAGAGAGAGAGAGAGAGAGAGAGAGAAACTAACCCAGTATCTATAAGCAAGGACTTCCCCTGGCGTGTTTTGGGGAGGGCAAGACCCCAGGCTAATCTGCTTCACCGCCTCGATCTGCACAGCCTCTGGATCCTCCTTCGCGCTCAGCTCCAACGCCAGCTGTATCTGGTACTCTTCCTCCATCTCCGGGTTCCTCGCAGCGCTCTCCTCTGCGTCCTGCCTTGCCACATCCAACAACGCAACATCCAAACCACCCAAGCTCCCACTCCCAGGGCTGTCCATCGGATCATTCCTATCTCCTCTCCCCGAGGACAACGGAGGGCTCGAGCTATGCCTACCTGTGACCGAATTCAACCACCCTGAGAGCCCAGATAGTGGCTTCTGCTCCGAGTGATGGCGATGGGGCGGGGACAGCGACAATCGGGAGGGCGATACCTTCCCGCTCGAGGACGATGGCCCCTCTTCTGATTGGGTCGGCATGATGTGGAGCTTCTTGAGGATGTTCCTCATCATGCCTTTGATAACGTATTCCCGGAGTTAAAGAACCAACTTGTTCATGAACCCTTCCATCCTTTGATGTCAAGGAACTGACCTCTTCACAACTCTCTTCATTATTTTTCAGAAATCTTGAAATCTCATCAATCATTTACAGAGAAAATCCAAGACCACCCAAGTAGGTCCCTTTTTGACAGAAATCACAGAAAAACCCAATTGGAGAAAAACCCATTTGGAGGAAAGCCAAACAGACCTCCAACTTGAAACCTCATCAATCATTTACAAAAAAGCAAGAAAGAAAGAAAATCCAATACTTCACAGGGAAGCCCCTTTTTAACAAAAATCATAGAAAAATACACAATTGGAGGAAACCCATTTGGGAGAAGGCCAAACAAACCATTTCATGAAATGAAAAGTAAGACCCATGTCCTGAGAATTGGAGAAGATACAGATGGACAAATGAGAAAAATCTATGATGGTATGGTCCAATTACCTCAAAGAAGAAAACCCTTTTGGGAATTTCTGGAATGGGTGGGATTGCATGCTGGAAAGGAATCGATTGAAGGCTCTTTTTTCTCCACTTTTCTGTTCTGTTTTTGGGGGGTTTTGATTATTATTTTTTTTCCTTTTTTTTTTTTTTCTTCTTTTGCTTTTGAGTGTGGAGAAAAGTGTGGGGAGAGAGGGTTGCAGGAACAGGAGGTAACAAAAAACACACACCCCACAGCAAAAAGGACCAACTTGGAGTGGGGCCCACCAAGACGACCCACTTGCAGAAGCTCCTGCCCCCCCAAGACACTATTTTCAAGTACCCAGTAAAAAAGAAATAAAATGAGATGAGCTGAAAGGTCCTATGCCCGAGGATCTGGCACTTTGTACTCGGGTTTTTTAGTACTGAGACCAGTGTCAAATATTGACGAGATTTTTGAAAATATCTCGTCATTTTCGCGGAAATTCATTAAACGATATTATCGCGAGAATTTTAAAGTCTCTCCATTTTTGTTTTGGAATTGTCGATATTCGTAAGAAATAATTCTCAAAACATTGAGTAAATTCATTTAGCTGAAATTAAAATTTTTGAAATCATTTTATAATTTGTGATACGATATTTTAATATTTTATTTCTGGAGATATTTCCTGATATTATCGCGAGAAATTATCCACATTTAAAAATATCCCGTTAATTATTATGCAGAGAAATTGACGAGAACGAGATTTGTCACTATGCTCTGACCATGGCCGTTGTCCAGCGGACGCCAGCTGGAGTTCCAGTGCCTTGGGTTCAGTGGGGCCCACTGAGATTTCCCATTGACATCCACTCCGTTCATCAGTTATTCAATGCTATTTTAGGATATGAGCCCAAAATTGAGGCAGATCCCAAACTCAAGTGGGCCACACCATAGTAAAAACAGGTGAGGAAACGCTAGGCCCATCATGATATTTATGCCACCCAACCCATTGATAATGTGGTTACTACCATATCGGCCTGATCTAGAAGTTCTATCGACCAAAGAAGGTTTTAACGGTGGGAGTTCAATCGTTACTGTTTTATATGGTGTGGCCCACTTGACTTTTATATTTAATTTATTTTTGATATCAAAATATAAAGTGACCTGGTGAAACTGATGGACGGAGTGGATTTCACACAAACATCCCGATGGGCCCACAGAGCTTTTATAGGGATTCCCACTAGAACCTATTACAGGAAACTGGCATTGTGGTCCACTTATCCGTACCGTTGATCTGATTGGCCCCGCAGTGAGTGGCTATTCCCAAAAAAAAAATAAAATAAATAAAATAAAATAAAATCTCCATAAGAAGGTCCTGCGATTGAAATCGTGAGCTACAAATAGATGGTTGGAAACAGATTTGAACGGCATGGTCCATACTCGACTCGAAAAAAGGCCCAGGATTGGTGGGGAACCATTCATTCGCGATGTGATGGGACAGACTAACGGCTGCGATTACTAAGCCCACGGCCCCACTCGTCAGAACTAGAAGCCGAGTATTCTCTGCACAAAGTCTCGGGTCGAGGACATTGAATTCCTCCCCAGTTAAAAATGAAAGAGGGTTGCGGAGAGGAACGAACTAAAGTGCTGGACGGGTACGTGTGCCGTCTGCAGCCGCCAAAGGACAGGTTCTTGCACACGTGCAAGTCACCAAGGGTGTTCATCAGCTGGGCCCTATTGCTACTGAGATCCGGCCTGACTAACAGCCTTATCTGATTTAATTGGCAATCAGTTTTCAGCCGAAATGGACGGCTGCGATGAATCCAATGATCTGCATTTGGCTCTGTATGTAGCCCCCCTGAAGAGAATATGGTCCTGATTTTCATACGATAAAAGAATAAAATCAGGGCCCACCTAATGAACAGAATGGATATTTCACACGTGTAAATATTCGGCACGAATGTGGGCGCACTTGGTTTAGCCACTGCAGATGCGTGTCCCATTGGCCCTTAAAAAAATAAGGGAGTGGCATGATTGTAAAAACCGGAAATAAAATTAGAAATAATAATAATAATAAAATGGAAAAATGAGCAGAAGCCAACGATTTTTTGTCCATTGGACCCGAATTCACATTTTAATTTCACACCTGACAACTAGGGTTTGAAACTGGCCAGAGCTGGCAAGCATGGACGTGTTTGGGTTGGCTAGAAGCCCATATGTTGGGCATGGACTCACTTCCTAGACCCAATGGCTAATTGGAATAAGCCTAGGTCTGTGTAGGGCTGCACCTTGGGTTGAGGTCAACCAGAACCCAACTAACCTAAGTTGAGTTTGGGTTGAGTTGGGTCGGGCTGTCTGGCTCCTCGAATTCGGCTAGTGTTGGGAAAGGTTGCCGTTAGATTTAGGTCAGGTTGGGAATAATCACATGCATTTGGGTCAAGTGATGTAGAATTCTAGTTGGGTTGAGGTGGAGCACCTCGGATTAAAATCCGGGGTAGGTTAGGTTCGATTGCGGCAGTCCAGCGAGGGTTGACCCTCAACGTGCCTAACCTGCATGAGTTGCATGCCTAGATTGGGTCCATCGAAAGTCCTGTAAGTCAGCCGAGTGAACTTTTATGACTATTGGGCGGAGTATTGGCCGACGGGCCCAATTCTTAGGCTTATGGGTTAGGTAAGGTATACTTTCGTCCCCCCGCGATTCCAACCCTGTATAAAGCATCTCATATTTGTCTTAAAAAGAAAAGGGTTGTGATTCAATGGAGGGCTCCTTATGGGAGGGGGACAAAATCGTGCTAGAGATTTGGGCCATTTAATGGGTACTTTATATTGTGGACATGTCATGTGCCAAAAATTATGGTTATGAGCTCATCAAGTGAGCTATACATGTACATTAATTTTTGGATTGTTGGACTTTCTCATCTAAATGTCGACTTTTCTTATATAAGTTTTTAAAGTCTATTGGATGAGTGAGTCCATGAGATCCGACAGTCTATATAATTTTGAGACTTTAGCAAAAGTTGAAGATGGATGATGTATAGCTAGTGGTCCGTCTAATTACTATGGGAGCATAAAAGTCTTATCACCCATATGATTATATTGTTAAAATGTCTCTAAATTATGATCAATGGCTTGAATTGTTAATAAAATAGGCCAAATGAACAAATTAGATATGAATCTCTCCTTCTCACTATTTTATCTGTATACACATGGGAAATTGCACGGGACCCACTCACTAGTGGGCCTCACGGGCCATGTCCAACAAGTTTGATAATCTTTGTAATTACCAAACTAGCTCGATTTTTTTATTCATCGCTTGTCAGATAGCACCCTACTTGATGATTAGCCTCAATGTTAGGCACGTCTTTCCCCACCTCCATCTCCAACCAATGATCAAATTAAAGGAAAAAAAAAAAAAAAAGGAAAAAAACAGTAAGAGCTATAGAGATAGAATATCCATGGTTGCACAAGGTTAATTTTCTATTCCCCACCTCTCCTTAGGTCTTGATTGATAGTGTTAATAATAAAAAAATAAAAATATCTAACAAAGTTTCTCCAAAGCCCACCATTGGTGTTTTGGCAATTACTAAAAAAAAAATCAATGATATTAGAAAGATCAAACCAAAAACTAATTGGATGGCCTGCATTCGACGGTTGAGAATAAAGAATGAATAAGCATGGTTACAATTAAATAATAAGATCAATTGAGATAAGGACATTTACTTTAATTATAAGAGCACGAGCAAGAACATACAATTTTATAAAATAACCTTGCATGATGGTGGGACCATTTTGTTAATTCCTTTTCAAATACAAGAGCTTACCAAATATGAAATTGAAATTGGTAATTTAAAGCGTAATTGTCATTTACGAAAGGTTTCCTAGTCATCTTTCCTACTTTATAATAACAAGCGAAAATTACCTTACCCTAGTTTCTTGAAAAGCCTTTGTATTATGGTGAGTGTTTTTTAAAATTCTTTTCAAATATTAGATTTTGTCATGCATGAAATCAAGATAAGGCATACCCATGACTAATCATCAAATATAAAAGGCTTTGTAGTTATCTTTCCGATAGCTTATGATAACAATTTTTTTAAAAAAAAATTACCTTTTGAAATCTCGAAAAGGATACATTTAAACTGATTCCATTGTCGTGGGCCTTTACTAAAGATTATAGCTTTCTTGATATTTCCAGAGGTGGTGGTGATGGTGGCAGTGGTAGCGACTGTAAGTAGTGGTAGTATGAATACCGCTACAACCTTGCATGATATAAGGTACTTGTGAAATACCTTATTACGGCGTGTCAGTGCCCTCGCAATCTCCGATAGTCTTTTTCATAGAAAAGGCTCCACTTGTTGGACGATTATAACGTTGTCATCGACACCTATGAGATTCTTGCAATTCTTCCTTCTCCGGAATTCAGCTAAAATTTTGGGGCAAGGCCACACATGGAAAGGTGCACCATAACATGTGAGATTAGAGGAGATGTGATAGAGCATGCATGCATGTTGTTATATGTGAGGGATTCTCTTATCATTTATTACAATTGCAAGAGAGTGATAGCTAATTGGATATCATAAGTGATTTTAGAGCCTCCATGGGCACAAATTTTCTGTGCTTCTCTGCAACTATCAATTCACTTATGCAGGTGAATATCTGCCATTAGATGCAGTTGATTTGCTCAACTAAGAGGCAGCTTAAATGGCTCCATTAAACGCTTCTCTTTTCAGTCACAAATTCAAATGGTATACTACAAATGTGGAGGCATGAAAAATCACACCTTTATAGGCACTAAATCAAATCTCATTGGAATTTATAGCAATAGTAGTGACACCTGTTTCATCCAAAAGTGCTAAATCTTTATGAGCTTGTTTGGTTTTCCAATTTCCTGTGAAATGCAGAGAGTAAATGAGCCATCATTGTAATTTCTAGGTGTTTACTTAAATAGGTATTGTGGCCGTATATCAAGGGTAAAAAACACTTGTAAATGAAGTAGGTAAATTAAATTACAATCATTACATCTTTATGTTATCAATCTACCATTTTTACAATGATTTATTGGTGAAGCAAACAATGTAGCAAAATTAACGTTGCGGTCAAATGTAAATAGTGTCACCGCACAATTACTATACTTAATAATCATTTCTTATTTATAGTCATTTACCGTTGTAATTGGAAAATCAAATAAATTATGTGTTTGGCCATAAACCAAGGTTCAATGGCCTAGCAGTGGCAAAAAATTGACTATCATTACTATAATCACAACCATGGTTTTAAAACACCAAAATAAGATTTGAAACCAAGTTGAGTAGAGTCAACTCAAACTCAAATGAGGTCATCAATCATATGCACCTTGGGCCTAAAAATGAGGTCAATTTATGATTTGGGTGGGCTATGCCCAAACAACATCTAAAAGTAGATGTCCACCCACTACACCTTCTTGATTGTTTATAGGTCTTACTTAAGATGAGGTTTAAACATCCAGCCCATTCATTCTCTGTGTCCCACTTGGATTAGGGGTCGCACCAAATTTCAAGCTATTTCAAAACTCGAACGGCCCCACTAAGTACTTTTATGTTTTAGGCATGATATCATATGGATTTAGATGGTGTGGCCCACTAAGTTCCAGATTAAGCTACTTTTTGGGTCATCCTATAACCTAGAGGGGACCCACCACATTTATGGTGTGGTTATCTGACACCCACCACAATGGGGCCCAAGAGCTCAACCTCTTGGAAAGCTCCCATGAGGTCAACCTCAAAATACCATGTGTGAGTGTGTGTGAAATCAGCCTAGTCAAATCAAATTTTTTCAAGTTTTGACAAAGTTGCCTCCAAATAATTTTTCTCCAGCCCTGGTGAAATGTGGTTATGTTTAGCGAATGCCAACAAGTTATTCCTTTTTTCTAAAGTTTTTAAACTACAGCCGCCATATTTGAAAAATACCTTATGCAAGTGGTTTATTAAATTAGATTAATAAATTGCAATGAAAAATATACAAGCAAAAGTTTATGCTGTAAAAATACTTATTTTTGTGCTTCATCATAAATATGTGACAAGGTTCATGGGAGATCATGACAATCACATACATATGAGCACACTATTTTAAAAGAAAACAACCCATCAAATTATCCTTTTTTATCTACTTTATTTAATCCTAATTGAAGTGCCTACTTACTACATTTCATGTACCAAAAATAACTTTGTATACTTTGAACCAAGGGTTGTTGGATAAAAATAAAAATAAAATAAATCTCACACCATACAATCATCTCTCCCCTTCTTCTTTCATCTCTTCGACCTCGTCAACGTCTCAGCTAATAGCGATGTGTAGCCACTCTTAAATCCAATAGTAATATTGCACATTATTTTATTAGAGGAGAACGCTCACATGGTATTCACCCCACTACTATTAATGGTGGTAATAAATCGTTAGAGGGCCCACCAGAAGTATGCCTCACATCGAGTCCATCCAAAACATTTGCCCCACCATGATGTACATCTAGCCCAAAATACAGTCGAATCCAATCATTAGGTTGGACAAGCCATGGAAAACTATGGAAATCCACCCAAAAACTCCCAAGTTCGAGGGGGATCACATGTTATGTGTATGACATCCAACCCTTCCAAAGGGTGCATATCCCATGTGATAATGGGACACTCTAAAAAATCAGGTTATTTAATGATCATGTAGGCCCCATCACTTGAATTTGGAGGCTTTTGGGTGAATTCTCAATGTTTTGGAATTAGTTGATTTTGGGCTTTTGCAACCATAATGGCTGCGCGCACCTATTCGACCAATCAAATGTCATACTGATGACATTGAGTGGCCCCGTCGATACAAAGAAACCAAGCCCCTTTGTTATATTATGATGCATTTTTCTCGTTTGATTAAACCGCGAGAGAGTCATCTAGAACCCATGCACGAATTAACAAAAAGAAAGACTTCTACTCTCTTTGGGTGAAAGCGAGTTCTTCACATTCTACACTAAAGACTTCTACTCTCTTCGGGGGAAAGTGAGTTCTTCACATTCTATGTTAAAAAGATGGTGATAGAAATTATTTCTAATCATGCGCAAAAGATTGTGATTGAAGCGGTCTTTTTCAAAATTTTAAATATGATTTTTATTTATTGAGAGGCCCTCGTAGAAATCATTGGATTGGACAATTAAATAAGTACTTTAACAATTATTAATTACATGATCTTAAATCGCCATTACTCCGTTGTTGCATGACCAATCTACCTGGTTCAAATTCGATTAGATGTGTGATGTGCATGTGTCAAGCGTGTCAGAGCCAAATGCAAGTGGTGTTGTCAGGTGTTGACATTTTAGCAATAGGAACTAATGATATCAAGTCAAGCATATGTTGAAGTGATAGTCCCTTGATATATATTGATACACCACACTCTGACCGCTTAAGCTTTTAGAGTGAATGATTGTTTGACATGGTATTCAAGAGAAATGTCATATGTTCAAATTTCGAGAGCAACAAATATGTCACTCTAATATATTATTCTCCCATTTCCAAAAACTCCCAAACATCAGAAACGTGCCATTTACATGATATTCTCCCAGTTCTAAAAAAGAGTATCCAAGGTATCCATTTTTCTCATCTAAATACATACCAAAATTCGAACATCTTTAGTTCTAAATTTTCTACTGAATGGATAAAGCTCCAGCGAGAACTTTTTGTTGGACTCTTGATTGTAATGTCCCTTTCATCATGCAACTTGGTCATTTTGACCAATTCACTGAAATACCGTTTGTTTCTTGTTAAGGAAAAACTTACTAAGCCCATAGGTGTGTACAAGGCCCATCATCCACAAGCTACTAGATGTGACCACATGGAAGATAGGTACAATATCCGAGTCGTTCATCACATGGGTCCAGTGATGCAGATGCTCTTAGGCAAAAAGTAAAATGTTGATCCATTCATTAAGTGAGTTGTGATGTTAGAAATGGTGGACGGGTTAGAAAACTTCCATATGAGATGTATGTTTGTTTTGTAAATTGTGGCTCCCTTGAGCTTTATTAACCACCTGATTTTTGAGCCAGGTCATCTAGATAGTAGGGCCCCTGCCATGAATGGATTGGATCTCATTCCTAGTTTCCATGGTGTTAAATGTACTGCCATGTACATGATCTGCCTTGTACAGGCATGTGAACTCAACAAAGACCTTGGAAAAGTAGGGCGGGGATTGGGTACTACTGTACCTGGACCTAGCTAGAGACCGACGGTCCTGGCAGGGGCTCTGTGGGGACCACCGTGATGTATGTATTTTATCGACGCCGTCAATAGATTTTGAAAAATCATTTTAGGCGATGAGAACAAAAATTAGGTAGATTGAATTATCAAATGGACCACACCACAGGAAACAGTGGGGATTAAATGCGTACTGCTGAAAATATCTTAGGGGCCACAGAAGTTTTGGATTGAGTCTATATTTATTTTTTCCTTTATGTAGGTATATATGTGATCTTATGAACAGGTTGGATGGAAAATAAACATCACGGTGGGCCCAAGGAAGGTTTCAACGGTAGGGTCATTGTCACTACTGCTTCCTGTGGTGTGGTACACGAGAACCTTCGATCTGCCTCCAGTTTTTTCTCATGCCCTAAAATACTCTTTTTAAATGGATGGACGGCTTCGATAAAACAAATATATCACGGTGGGCCCCAGAGAGGCCGAGCCACTGACAGGACCGTCCCTCTCTAGCTAGGTCCTGGTGGGGTAGTACCCAATCGCCGCCCGGAAAAGTATAATGGTCCAGGCTACAATGTGTGATTGCTCCATCCACCAAACTCTGTAATTCATGCAGCACAGAACACAGTTCTTGCCGATCCAGACCGTCCAAACCGCAGAATCTGTTGTGAATAGATCAAAGGCTAAAATTGCACAATTAAAAAGATCCTCCTTATAAAATCAATCCCCACCAAATGGACAGTTAAATAAAAAAGGCCAACGGTCGAATTTCAATGGGTGAAATGAGACAATTGTGTTCTTCAATCCATAATAAGATCTGGATGGTACATGTGCTATGGATGAGTTGCCACAAGTTAAACAATAAAACGAGGAACGCACATTATAGTCTAAGCCCCTTTATGTGCAATTTACATATATCAAAAGGATACAACTGTAGCAGTGACATTTTTCTCAAGATCCCACAATCATTGTATTATATACCATAAAGTGGGAAGATACAGGAATTTGAGATGAATGACGTTTTCAGGCCGAGGACTCGGAATAAGAAAATGAGTCAACCACACCCAAACAACCTTTCATTGTCATGAGCCCTACCATCCACCTCCTTCAATCCATATCCTCTATATACATGGAGAGAGACGCATGCGCACATGTGTATACGTGTGTATATACATATGCACACACGCATGCATGTTTACATATAGTCTTAGTGGGATGTTAGCAATGCATCGAGGATTTTAAATGACAGTGAGGATGCCCAATTGTTTGTAACTAGTATTTAGCCACCTAGCATAAAAGATTTTTGAGAAGCATGGATAAGGGATTCGAGAATCGACTCATCCTTTCAAAGATGTTTTCAAATTTTTGATTTTATCTGAATAAAGGCGAGCAATTGTTCCAACCATGTCAACCCTAAAGCATGTTCTAAGTGTACAATAAAGATAATATTATGATTAGTGAAATGTAACTTTTTCTTTTTTCCAGCTAGTTGCATGCAACGGTGATATGTGGACAAGCGGTTGTTCTTCAATCGCTTACTGAAAAGCTATAAATAATAAAAGCAAATCCAAAGATCAAGATCCCATTCGAATCCAAAAAGTCAACTACAAATTCAGCGCAACGATGTGTATGTAGGTTTAGTTCTCCCCTGCTCAGTAGCATCAAATCCTTAGTTTAAATCTAGTCTTACTTTGTTTCTATGTATATGTCGGACTGACTTAAGGCCATAGTCATTAGTTGTAATTCCCTTCCATCAGTGCCTACGTGTCGGATATGAAGGAAGACATTGGCTTAGGAATCCATCCGCTTACACTGAGACGTTGGGCCGATATTAGTTGTAATTCTCGATATTGCATTTACCTTATTCATCAATACACTACTCTCAGAAGCACCCTATTGCTCTCAGACAGGTCGGCGATCCCGTTGTACTAGCAAGACACACGTCTTTTTCCTGCATCCATCTCTCTTTAATATTTTCCGTTCCGACTATATAATTATTGCACATTTGAAAGTCCTTGAAGGTTAAAGGAAAAAAAGAGCTCATTTGGAGGAAGAGCCCCAACCCCAACCTAAGTAACAAGCGCACGATAGTTGGCTTAATAGACGAATAGTTAAGCCCCACATCTGAACTTCACTCTATCTCGAATCCAGGGATGAGTGGTCACAGTTTGAATCAAATTCAATCAGTTATGGCACGCTCGTAACCCTCACACGTGTTCCGCGTGGCTGAATTTGAGACCAACATCGTGCTTGGTGGGATACGTGTGTAGTTGTTAATTGAAATTTATAACAACATGAATAAATGATTTACTTGAGTCAGTAAGAATATTGGAGAAAAATATCTTAATTAGGCTCCTGAGACATTTTCAATGCAGGCTAAACCAGAGGTCCCTAATCCTCCGTTTCCAACCATTTCGGAAGTAGGATCATCATCTCAAAATAATTTCGTAAATTCTAATGAAGTTTTGGGAAGTGTTAATGTTAGCTTACGAGAATTGACTAAATAAGGCAGAGTACAAGTCGAATACTCTCAGGCCCAAACTGTGGTTATAAATAGGCTTATGACTTTCTTTAATGACATTTTACCTGATTACTGTAAGCATAATCAGAAAATACTCATATTCGACAATGCCGCCAATTATGCCTCCACATACTATACAGCCAGACATAGACATATGAGGCTGAAATATGCCACATTAGGTAGGCATTAGGAGGAATGGATGAAATAATCGATTCAACAGTATAAATGAAAATAATTTAAATCACGGTATGACTGTTGTAGGGCCATTCAAGCCGAATAATGAAGCACTTGGAGGCAGGTTCCAGCTGTACAACATGCTCAAGGATTACAGATGCCTCCAGTAGTTAATCCTAGACTTCCACCAGTAGGCCAGGAAGAATTAGTTAATTTGATAAATAAAGTAACCGACCAATGCCATAGTCGTTAGACTAATTGTCCAGTTTATTGTAAGCCTTGTCTTGACTGGGTCGATCGGCTCGCCAAGGTACCAAGGGGTACAAAAATACTAGAGTTTTCATTGCTCTCCGAGGAGATGAGCCAATCCACAATAGAACATATCGGTCATTTCACCATACAATGCGGTGAATTTTGGGCCAATGAATATGTGAAATTAAAATGGTTTACAAATTCGTTGACTGATACAACATTTACATGGTATATTAATTTACCTGCAAATTCAGTGCAATCTTAGTAGGATATGGAAGAAATATTTCGTGCTCCATTTTATCAGACTGAACTTGAATTTTAGACAGTTACCTAGCAAATTGGTTAAAAAGTAAACAACTCAGTTTTTAAATGCGAAGAATAGATGGCGGGTGTTTCTTCCAGGAGCTCAGTTTGTGAAACTGGTCGTGGAAGGCTTAGACATTGAACTTCATAAAAATTTCAAAGGAATGGATTTCGAAGATTTGGTCGATTTATCAAATCGAGCAATTAGATATGAATGGCTTATTCGACAAGAAAACCAAAAGAAAAACTCATCTTCAAGAACCTATTATTATGATCCAAACTATGAGATCGCATTGGACGAAATAAGCCTAAAAAAACCATTTGTTTGTGCGGCCTTGACAAAGGCAAATGATGAATCATCTCATCAAGGCTTTAGTATAGTCAAGGAAGTTGCAGAACAAAATAGGCGATATTGTTTTGATATCATAAACGCTGAAGAGATATTTGATATCTTGCTAACTGCCAAACTTATAAAACTTCTACCAAAGCGAGTGATCCCTTTAGTGGAAGAGTTGATTCTCATTCAACTAGAAACTGTATTACTTTCAGGAATGTGATACAGGACAATATATATTCAAAATGCTCAAATTCCTTTAAAAAAAAAGAGGCTATGTTGGTCAATACCAATCCATTTCTGTCAACCTTGAGAATTAACATGGTCACTACGAATCTAAGAAACTTGAATGCCCCAAGACAGGAAATAGATCTTGCATCGGCAAAAGAATGACATATTTATGTTTATCAGTTAAATAATGCTGGTAAAAGATACAATCTTAAAAGAAATACTAGGGGGCAATGTTTTTCTGGTAATAAGCTGGTGATTAAAGAAAGTAGTTTACGAATGCCACGAATATATTCAATGGTAGCGATCGGTGAAAGAACATAATTTGTCGAAGGGACAGGGAAATAGATATGGAAAATATAATGATATTAAAAAATACCAAGTTGTTCACCCAAAGAGCACTAATCCAGGTATGAAGCAACGCAACTCTTCCAAATGATATTATGGAAAATGACAAAGGATGGTTAAACTAATTACGAATACGATCAACCGATAGACGAGGGCTATTCATCCTAATTTTTTATAATACCCATTGAAAATGACAAGAACTTAAAAACGTCGTTGGCAACATCAAAGGGAAATAAGAAATGGTATATAAATATATAATCGAACACATGATTGATCGAAGTGGCCCATTGCATATGGTTGACAAAATTTCGATCAATATTGGACATGGGTAAATAATTCGAACAAGAAACAGAGAGCTGAGATAGTTACCCCAAGGGCAAACCTGCAAATCGTCTAAGACGAACAAGAATTCGATGCTAGAATAAAGCAAGATGACCGTCAAAAGAAGGTTTTAATGAATATGGCTCATTGAAAGAAGATATGTTAATTGAGGAAATATTGACAAATGCAAAGATTTTAGAAGAAGATGCCAACTTGTTGGGGGGACCACGGAAGCACATAGGGATGAATCAAGTGGAGTAATCCAATCACACCAAACAAACACAACGCAAATACACTGAATTTAATGTGAAAAAACCATTGCAGGAAAAAACCACGTCACAAAGTGACAAATATCACTATGAAAGCAGAAAATTACAAGAGTAGAGACCTGAAGCTTTGACATCTAACTGATTATTCTACTCGCTGACAAAAACAAGTAACCTGAAGTCGACTTTCTGTAATCCCTGCTTCTTGCGTAATCTGAATTCACATACCCAACTAACTTGGCCCATATTTTCTCAAAAGTTAAGACATAGTCTTTTGTACCTCGAATGCATCGAAGTAGCCATTTCACCGCTTCACAATGTTGCTTGCTGTGTTTGACATGTATCTACTCACAACACCGACTACTTATAAAATATCTGGTCTCGTATAAACCACGACATTTATTAAACTACCTACAATATTTAAATAAGGCACATGAGACATCCTGCTTTTCCTCATTAGATTTAGGACATTGTTCTAAGGAAAGCTTGAAGTGAGTCGCATGGGGGACACTAACCTGCTTTGCTTTGTTCATACCATACTTGATCAACACATTCTCAAGATATTCTGCATGTGATAACCAAAGCCTGCTCCTCTTCCCGTCTCTATAACTATCTATGCCGATAACCCTCTTTGTAGCCCCCATATATTTCATCTCGAATGTCCTTGATAACTGAGTCTTCAATACATCGATTTTACGCATGTTATGATTGACGATCAACATATCATCAACATACAATACTAGGATGATGAACTTACCATTACTCAATATCTTGTAATAGACATAGTGATCGTATTCACTCCTAGTAATTTTCTGACTCAACATGAAAAAATCAAGTTTTTTATACTACTGCCTAGGTGACTGTTTTAGGCCATGCAACGACCTCATTAACTTGTAAATATTATTCTCTACCCCTTTAACTTCATAATCATCTAGTTGCTTCATGTAGATCTGCTTCAATTCTCCATGCAGGAATACAGTCTTTACATCCATTTATTCAAGCTCCATATCATATTGGGCAACCAGTGCCAACACGAATCTGATAAACACTTGCTTAACAACCGACGTAAATATCTCTGTGAAGTTGATTCCTTTTCTTGAGCGAACCCTTGGCTTCCAGCCGTGCTTTGTATCTATCATATTTTCTTTTGAATATCCACTTGCATTCGATCGCTTTTCAGCACACTGGAAGCTTCACCAGCTCCTATGTGTTATTCTTGTATAAAGAGTCCATCTCATCGTCCATTGCTTCCTTACACGTTTTTGCATTAGGCTCATCAAGAGCCTCCTGAATAGTAGATGGGTCTCCCTCATCTGTAATGAAGGCATATGCGATATTAGAGTCATCCATGTATCTTGCGGTTAACCTGCGATCCCGCGACAGATTTCTTCTAAGTGGTTGTTTCACCTATTCTTGTACCTCTGTCTGTGCATCTGTCTCAGCCTGAGTATCAGCTGGTTGATCTGAAAGTCAACGACCAACCTTTCCTGTTCCTTTTGGTCCTCCTAATCCTTCCTGCGAAATGGGGAGCTTTCTTCAAATCTGACATCACGGCTAGTGATGATTTTACGTGTGACCTTGTCATATAAACTGTAACCTTTCACACTAAAACCATAGCCAACAAATATGTACCTTTTGGCTATATGGTCTAGCTTATCTCTTTCAACTAATGGTATATGAGAGTAAGCCTCACAACCAAATATACGCAAATTTGAGTAGTCAATCTTATAACCACTCCATACTTCCTCTAAAATCTTGCAGTCAATTACCGTAGAAGGGGATCGATTCACCAAGTAGTAGGCCATGTTAACGGCCTTAGTCCATAGGTCCTTACCTAACTCGACATTACTAATCATGCATCAGACCCTCTACAAGAGTCCAATTCATCCACTCAGCTACGCCGTTTTTCTTGGGTGTGTGGCGCACCGTGTTGTGCCTAATGATTCTTTCATATTTACAATACTCACTAAATTCATTGGAAGTAAATTCACTGCCATTATCAGTCCTTATAACTTTTACTTTTCACCCTATCTGTTTTTCCACCATGTCCATCAATTGTTTGAATTTAGTGAAAACTTTGAATTTATGTTTCACAAAGTAAACCTAAACTTTTTGCGAGTAATTATCAATGAATGTAACCAAACATGAAAACCCTCCAGTAGAAACCCCGGCCAACGGCCTCCATACGTTAGAATGTACATAATTAAGCACTCCCTTACATACATGTTTTTCAGATTTAAAAAATAACCTACATTATTTACTATATATACAATGCTCGCATATATTTAAATCAAAATTCTTAAAAACTGAAATTAAACACTGATCAATAGTACCTTCATGCCCTGCTCGCTCATGTGGCGCAAACGTGCATGCCACATACGTACAGATGTGGAATCTGCTACAGCCTTTGCAACTCTACCTGTTGAAGTGCTCCCAATCAACCTATAAAGATTAGCGTGCCTCTGCACTCTCATAACCATGAATGCTCCGTTTAAAACTTTCATGACACTATTAAAACCGGTGAATTTGCACCCTATTGCTTGGAGTGCATCGAGAGAAATTAAACTCTTCTTCATATTATGAACATGCCTCACCTCAGGTAAGGTACGCTCCATCCTATCAAACATCTTGATGCGCATTGTACCAACACCCACAATATTACAGGAATTGTCATTGCCCATAAATACTTGTCGACCATCGCAATCCCTGTAACTTATAAATCAACTCCGATGAGGAGTCATGTGATATGAAACCCCTGTGTCAAGAATTAACTCGTCTCTGTGATCATTGTGTATGTGTCCGATCATTGACACTGACAACACATCACCTTCACTTGTCTTTTCATCAGACGTGACAGTGTTGGCTTCCTTGGAAGAAGTCTCTGAGTTTTCTTTCTTCACTTTAGGATTTGTACAATAATTCTTTATGTGTCATGACATCCCACAATTTCAGCACATAAACTTTCCCTTACCCTTGCCCTTGGATTTGGATCTTGATCGAAAAGATCCTGTATCCCGCTCAGAATTCTGACTCCTCGTAAACAATGCATCGGTGTAGGCCCCTATGCTACCATTTTTCTTTTTCATTGCCTTTCCCTGAAGAGATGAGATAACAGTATCAACACTAAGGGATAGGTTACCGGTGCACAACGTGTCTTTAAAAGACTCATACGAAACCAGAAGTGAATTCAACAAGATACACGCTTGATCTTCATCTTTGATCACTTCCTCCATATCCAACAATTTGCAAATCATCTTGTTAAAATTGTTGATGAGGGTCTCAACATCTCCTCCCTCTACCATCTTGAAGTTGAACAACTGCAACTTCAAGTGTAAGCTATTTTCAAGAGACTTTTTCACATAAAATTCATCACATAAAAGTCCTCTAATTTCGCCTACAAATCCGCTGCGATTTTCTTCCTCTTAACATTGTAGAGGACCTCTTTCGTTCAACACAATTGGATTGAAGATTTTGCTTTCTTATCCAATTTCTTCTATTCATCACCATCCATAGATCTGGTTGCTTCTCAAGGATCTCATCTAATCCTTGCTGAATCAATAGGTCAATCATCTTGACCTTCCATAATTTAAAATTATTTTTCCTGGAGTATTTCTCAACATCGAACTTAAGATTGGAAGTCATTGTTACTCACTATCAGATTCAAACCTATGCCCCAACGTTTGCTCTGATACCACTTGTTGGGGGACCGCGGAAGCACACAGATGATCAAGTGGAGTAATCCAATCACACCAAATAAGCACAATGTAAAGACACCGAATTTAACGTGAAAAACCCTTGCGGGAAAAAAACTACAGCGCGAAGCGACATATATCACTATGATAGCAGAAAATTACAAGAGTAGAGAGATTACCCAATTCGAACAATCTCGAATCAACCCAAGTTACTCCCTTGAAACCCTAGAACATATTAAAAAGCATGGAATACCTTACAATCCCAATTACACCCAAATATTTAGCCTTTGGAAGAATCATAATAAAAATAGGAAACAAATCCCGCAAATTTGCAACTTCGCGAAAATATGCGCGAAACATTTCAATGACATCGAACACATTTCGATGTCATTGAAACTTAACATTAGATGACATCAAAGTCACTTTGATGGCATCAAACTAATACCAAAACTGTCTAAAGACAAGACATGGAAATTGGATTTTCTTCGATTGCATCGAGCCAATTTCGATGGCATCAAATATGTCCTTTGATATCATCGAACATTCTTCGATGCCATCGAAAAAACAACCAGTTAGTCCCACAAGTAACTGGAGAAAATTCAGAAAATCTCGATGACATCGAACCTGTCATCGATAGACTTCAAATGATAGTAAATAATCTGGTGAACAAAAGATGAAGACTATCACATTTGGGACCTTACCACCATTGAAGGTAAATTGTAATATGGTGTTTACATTTACCCTTAATTTCTTGTTTAAATTAGATCAACCAAGTAGCATTGAAGGCGATGTTGAAGAAATCAGGGGGCAACTCTGATTAAGGAAAAAATCATCAATCAACGACAAACACGACACGAGGGTCCATCCACCATCACCATTGATCCTGGCGTGTATATGGAGAAGGTAATCTTCGATCAACCTTCTTTCGTAATATCATAACATCTTAAACCCTTGATTATATCAAGGCATTTGAATGGGTGTCTTATTCCTCATATATGGTGGATAATTGAACGGTAGTAAATATTTTAACGATAAATATGTTGAGAAAGTTGGAAAAAACCTATTATGATTTGATTGCCACAGAGGTAATCGTCACGGATTTCACCAGTGGTGTGACAAATGCCAAAGAAATTTTTTCGATTCAACTAATGGTCAAAAGTAAGAAAGCTCTAACAACCTTCTTCATAGTGCCATCATCTTTAAGTTATAATGCTCTCCTTGAACGGGTTGGATTTATACAAATTTGTGCATCCCTTCTTCCCTTCATCAGTTCCTAATCTTTTGGAACAAAGAAAAAATTAAAATAATTCAAGTCGATAGTAAGCCTTTTCAAGCTGAATCTAATGCAACAGAGTCTTACCTATATGAAAACAATGTTGGGCTTGTGATCTTACTAGATGAGATCGATTTGGCCAATTGATTGGGATTTGGGTATAAAAAAATTCGATGATTAAAGTGGGAGATATAAGTTTATAAGTCATGAAATAGATACCTGCGCTGGGAACAATAGTTGTATACCGGTTAGCGCAATCTTACATCGTCGAAGAGTCATCATGAATATGATCCTAAAGAGAAAGAAAGAAATGGTCGAAATCATGGCTTGGTTTGTTAGAATCGAGCAATCTTAGAATAGAAAAGAGTTAGGAAGCCAATGTTGTGCTAATATAGCCAAGTGCTAGAATATGGTGAAATTGTTGAAGATGGTATAGTTTTCGAAGAGGTAGAAGCGACACCAACAAACCTTGATGATTTGCAGGCAGATGTCCAAGACCCATTTGGTTGAGGTTAATCTAGGAGATGATCGTTACCTCCAATCCATGTACGTTAGTAGTTATCTCCATAAGAACGTGTGGTAATGGTCCAACTCTGGATCATGACTCTTGCATCGGTGGTAGACTCTCAGGAGTTTCAACACCAAGTCAAGGGTTCGAGTACCCATAGGTGGTGAAATTCCACTACAGCGTGAGTGTGTGGGGTGTGTGTGCATGCGTAAAAATAAAAATAAAAATTGGTTGAACTCTTTTAGATATATAAAAATTGTTTTGTATGGGACTATCATAAAATGTCATATTTTAGCCGAAAGTTAGTTAAGTATCGGTTGCCGATTAAAGAAGGATTCGGGCTAGTAAAGCATCCTCGGGAGAATAATTATGGAAGTCAAAATCACAATTCATGAGAGAAGTAAGAGACTTTTACGAGCTAGCTTCATCTATTCGATCAAGTATGCCGAATGGATCTTTAATATAGTTTCAGTAGTAAAAAAGAATGAAAAATTCAAGTGTGCATTGATTTTAGAAACCTAAATCATAGTACACTAAAAGATGAATATCTACTACCATCGCCGATCAACTAATTGATCGGGTAGTAGGACATAAGATGATATTATTCATAGATGGTCATTATAGTTATAATCAAATTTATATTGCAAAAAAAGATGTTGTAAAAATGGCTTTGAGATGTTCACGAGCTATCGACATATTTTGCTGGAAGATGATGATGCCACTTAGACTTAAGAATATCGGGGCAACTTCCTAGAGAGCCATGAATGTTATTTTTCTTGATATGATCACTCATATATTAGAGGTGTAAATAGATGATGTGGTTATTAAATCTTGCGATTCTGTTGATCATCAAGTACATTTACAACAGGCATTTGAGCGCATGAAATTGCACAAATTAAAAATGAATTCCTTTAAATGTGCATTTGGCATTTCAGCGGAGAACTTCCCGGGATGGCTAGTACATCAAAGAGGGATTGGGATAGACCGAAACAAAGCGTGGGCTATCAGTGATGCACACCCTCCAAATAGCAAAAAATAACTGCAAAGATTTCTTGGTTAAGCTAATTATCTTTGCCAGTTCATTTCAAACTTGGCAGAAAAACTAACTTTTTTTTTCCATTAATTAAGATGAAAATAAGAGAAACGTTTGTATGGGAAGAGTGACATTAGAAGGCTTTCGACAAAATAAATGAGTATTTAATTTACAAAGTTGCCAGTACTGATCCCGCTGCGAAAAGAGAGATCTCTTTGGCTTTACATATTTGCAACCGAAAAATATATTGAAATCTTACTAGCTCAAAAGAACGATGATCGAAAAGAGTAGGAAATCTATTATCTACGTAGATGGTTGAATGATATCAAAACCCGCTATTCCTTAGTAGAAAAGCTATTTTTATCTTTATATTTTACAGGCATAAAGTTACAACATTGTTTCGTGTTTAATATTATTCATGTAATCGTATCTACTTGCATGATTAAGAATATATTAACTCAACCAATTTTAAGATGCCAATTATTTATTTATTTTTTATTTTAAAAAGATTTTAGCTTTGTTGGAGTTTAATTTCAGTTATGTTCCTCAAAAAGCGGCCAAATGACAGGTCACAGCCAATTTCTTAGCCGACTATCTAGTTAAAAATTTGTTAATATCATAAGAGATGGTTGAGATATGTCATGTGGACATATCATTATGGATGCTCTCGTTTGATGGATAAAAGATTGATCAGTCGGCAGAAGCAGGAATCGTTATTACCACTCCTACTGATGAAAGATAAGAATTTTCTTTTCAACTAGAATTCAATTGCACTAATAATCAAGTCAAATATGAGGCTCTCATTATTGGCTTGGATATATTAAAATATTTGAATGCTAGAAAAATATGTCTTCGGAGATTCCAAACTAGTGGCAACTAGGTCAACATGGGCTATAAGTGCGAAAGCAAAAGGTTAATCCCTCATTTGACTATGGTTAAAAAATTACTAAGTTGTTTTAACAAAGACATGATAGAATTCTGGCCGATGGAAGAAAATGTTGATGCCAACGAAATGACGTCCATAAGTGAGAGAACTGTAAAAGTCTTAGGTTTTCAGAGAAAATTGTAGAAAGAACTGTAAAAGTTCAAGTACGATCATTGTCATCCATAATTGAGTGGAAACTGTGTTTAAGATTCTGGAAGGTAAAGGTCAACTAAACTGATTAGTGATTACCCATAATTAAATACATAAAGAATCTAGGTATAAAAGTTGAGCAAAAGCTTAAAAGAACGACGCACAATTACGTCCTGGTAAATGATGAGCTATTTAGAAAGGGATATGACGGTTTCATCTTAAATTACTTGGGTACTACAGAAGCATTAAGAGTTATAGCTGAAGCTCATGAAAGTATCTATGGAGCACATCATGCTTAACGAAAATTAAGGATGCTAGTTCGGTGATATGGGCATTATTGGCCGAATATGATAGACTTTTGTATTAGGTATGCACGTAGTTACTGAACTTATCAGCAACATGGTCATGTGCAACATGTACCGGCAATAGAATTTCACCATATTGTAAAATCATGGCCTTTTTGGGGATAGGTCATGGATTTGATTGGTATGATAAAGCCTCTATCTTCGAAAGGGCATAAGTTCATCATTGTAGCTACAAACTACTTCACAAAATGGGTAGAAACCAAATCCATGAAGGAGGTCAAGCACACTAATGTGATTGACTTCATTCAAGAGAACAATATCCATAAGTTTCATATCCTAGAGTTAATTAATGTTGATAATGGGACAACATTCAACAGCGCTCCAATCAAAGCTTTCACTGAAGAATATAAGATTAAGATCTTGAACTCGTTGTCATATTATACACAAGTGAATGGCCAAGAATAATCTACAAATGTAACAGCCCGAATTTTTCCCAACCTGGGATTAGACGTCCTTAGGCAATGGGTCGCTCCTAACACCTTATTAACTTGTCAGAACTGAATCCCACAGTCTAGAATCCCTTCTGAACCCATTTCCTTCACAAATCTCACCCTTCACCACCTTGTTCTTTAAATTTTCTAAGTACTTTCACCCTAGATACTATCTTAAACTAGTTAAGTAGTATAACTTGGATCACATTATATACATTGCTACAAAGGACTAAGTACCGCCTCAGACTGACATCACCCGGGACTAAATCCTTTAGAAATTAGGCGAGAATTAGCCAGTGTTAAACTAGAGTACTTGTAAAATTAGCACCAATCACTTTAAATACGATCTGCAAGACCCAAAACTTGTAGAATCATTGACGCTAGGTTACCCTAAAATCTAGGATCAATCTCATTACCCGGCTGCTCTCGGGAGCATCTCGAAACTCCGTATCAGATCTGGACCGCACGTCGGAAGTCTGATTAACACGAAGTTAAGGAATTAGGACCGCCTTGCTGACTTGACAACCATCTCGGAAATCAAATCCAGATTGTGTCCCAGCGCTATTCGCTTGAGCTCGGAGTGAAGAGTGTGAGAAATGTGAAATTAATTCAAATTAAAATATCTCAAATAGTAATCTGGTACATCTCGCTTGCGGATCAGTTTTAAGCAACCGGACCGTCAGAATCAGACCAAATTACACCCTCGGATCAGGAAAAATTTCATACACATTTACATGTACTCGGAATCTTCGATCGAGATCCGCTGACCGTTGAACTGAAACTAGTCCGCCACGCGTGATCTGGAATCCCGACCGAAACAAAAACTTAACTAAATGTAGATCCGGTGTCGGTGAGTTTAAGTCCGACCTTTGACTCAAGGACGCCCGCCAGAAGTCCTCCTTTGAGCTGAAAACAGCTCGCTTTGATTATAACCTAAGTATACTTTGACCTGGAGTCTATTTCGGTTAGTTTTTAGGCTATATAAGGACCTTAAACCCTCTCTCATTGCAGCCATACGAATTTAAGAGAAACCCTAGAGAGAGAAGAGAGAAAAGAGAGAGAAAGTGTGGGAGATGTGGGAGGATCTCCCTCATGTTCTTCCCTGCTGCTATCCATGCTCCACCACTCCATTCTAATCGCTTTCTCGGCGATTCCAGCTCCGTTTCTAGGTAAGAAACCCTAACCCTAAACTGATCTGGGGTTTTGATAGTTGTAGGTTATGAAATAGCTAACCTATTCCGTTTTATAGGTTGTCAAACTGCAGAATACGAAGGCTTAGCAAACCTAGCTGATTCGTTACGATTCTACGATAAAAGATGCAGACTTTAGGTGTATAGGTTATGGTTTTTAACGCTTTCAATGTCAGATAATGATAGATTCATGATCTGCATGCAATTGCACATGTACAAAGTGCTGTCTGTTTTCCGTTTCGATTAAAGATGAAAAATATGGAATTCTACATACTCTAGGTATTTATAGAAAGTACCGTATACGTACAAATTTTGGAAATGTGTTTGACATGATTAATTATTGTATGAATATATTATATGTGGATAAATTACTTGTTTGGTGAAAGGACTCGCCCTAATACATGTTTCGCTTATATACACTATGTATGTTGAAATTGTGTATTCTAGAAAGTACCATATACGTATAAATTTTGGAGATGTATTTGCCATGATTATTTGCTGTATGAATATATTATACATGGATAAAATACTTGCTTGGCTAAAGGATAGCCCTAATACATGTTTTGCTAACATACACCATGTATGTTGTAATAGTGTATTCTAAGTGTTTGTGAAAATGACTGAATGAGTATAGAATTCTCATTCGTGCTCACCATGACTAATTGTCATAGATATATGATTGTTGTATTGGTGATACCCCTTTGACGAAAGGATTTGCCCTGAATCACGCCACGGCCACTATACGCTATATATGTTGAAATGGGTATCCCAAGTGTTTGTGAAAATGTTCAAATGAATATGGAACTTGGATTCCTACTTTCCATGACTATCCGTCGTGGGTGTACGCGTGTTATGATTGGGGCAACTCCCTAGTGAAAGGATTTGGCCTAATACTAATGTGAACAACATATGTAATGCATGTTGATGTATGTAGTCTAAGTGTTTGTTGAAATGTTAGAATGAGTAGTAGTTAGTAAATTGTAATGTATAAGGGTGTTGAGATATGATTCTCAACTCCTTTAACTATGTGTATGATTTCCTTGGATAGTTGTGTGATTAGGAATTGAATATGTACAAACTCATGCTTGTGTTGTGCTTCATAACATGCTTAACTGATTGTATGATTTTATCTATGTAATGCATATGCTTAAATTCATGTTTACATTGTATGATCCGTCATGAGTGATGGGGGAGTGGAGCAACGAGTGCGTGCAACAGCCTTGGCAGCCCTAAACGGATAATACTAGACTTTGATTGTATGATTTGAATCTTGATCCATTACTACTTTATCTATCTGCAATTGATTGTGTTTGGGGCTATGATTATAGTTCAGACAATCGGTACCAGAATTGAATTCGTGGCTGAGTTTCATTTGCTACGTGAGATGTGTTCGACGAACCCGAGTCGTACTTCGGTTAGCGATAGTGGTTGGCCACACGAAGTGCTTATGCGCTTCATATTATTCAACTTGTTGTGCGCTCGAGCTAGCCGAGCTCGTCAAGCAACCCGATCTGTCTTATGTATGTTCACCATGTTTGGACGCTACCGCTTGAACCTAGGGTACCAAACTTACCAGTGAAATCCCGTTAACCATGGTACCTCGATCCGCTAAGACTCATGAGCCGGACATGGTGGTATGGGACACCGTGGTCGAGCTGTCGACCTACGCTGGGGTCACGTGCCTCCTCGTAGTGATCAGTGAGCAATCAGACTCATGAGCCGATTATGGTGGTATGGGACACTATATTTGAGCTGTTGACACCTACGGCGAGAGCCGAATACGGTGAGACCTGTATTCGTGCTGACGGGCGATGGTCCTCCGTAGTGTCTTCGAGTATACGAGCCCTTCACAGCAACTAGAGCATGAGTTGAGCCGAGTACGATGAGATCTGTATTTGAGCTGACAATCAACGATTGAGCCGAGTACGGTGAGACCTGTATTCGAGCTGATGGCCAGCAATTGAGCCGCATATGGTGAGATCTGTATTCGTGCTGACGGGTAACGAGCCCTTTGTGATGCCTTCGCTATGCCTCTCAATCCATAATATCGTATGAGACTAACTAGGAGTGACGACCCTAGAATGGATCATGTTTGGGAATGATACAAAGGAGGTACCTTAGTTTCCCAATACTGCTATTTGAAATGGACTAATAATTACTCGGTAATCATGCTCATCATCGCACTGCATGTGCCTGGTAGATGTGGAGCACTAAGGGATGAACGCATTAGCGAACGTAAGATGATGTCGCATGAGGGTGGTTTGGCAAGGGCATACATCATGTCATTTCATACTTGCATTAAATAAGAGTAGTTAGAATTGTTTGATTGTACTGCTTTATCATTACTGCTTGACTGAGTTGATAACATGTTAACCTATGCTTTACTGTTCCATTGAGTTGATCACTCACTCCCACGTTACGGGACGGTGTTGTACACACTAACCAGATTTGTTGAGTTTCAGGTGATGGCGATGCTTATGAAGCAGAGCCGGACCACTACTATGTTGTCGAGGAGGAGTTCTCCTATCTGTGACTCTCTGGCAGGTCTATGAAGACCTGGTATTGTATTGACGAGGCTATGGTACTTGGGATAGGAGACATTACACTTCCTCACAATTGGTATATTTTAGAACTGTACTTGTAATTATTTAACCTGGTAACTTTATCACACTCTGGAGACTCACCACTATTTTTTATTTTATATATCTATCACAGTCTTCCGCTTGCAATTTAACTGTCTCTGGAGTATGATATACTGTTTTGGCTTAATCTCACTCATGTTCACTACATTAATGTAGACAACATTTAATCATCATTATCTATGTTGCATAAGTGATGTTCTGGAACTCGAGAGTTGAGTTACTACTCGACCCCCGATTTTCGGGATGTTACAACAAATAAGATCCTTAAGAACATTATTAGGAAGATGATAGATAATAATTGAAGAACATGACATTCGAAATTATTCGAGGCACTCTAGGTATGTCGGAATGCTCCAACGACAGGCACTCAATTACCCCTTTCACCTTAGCTTACGACTATGATGCGGTGCTACCAATGAAAATAACAGTGTCATCTTTAAGAGTGGCTTATTAGAATCAACTAACTCCAGAAGAATTCACTGAGGCCATAATTATTGATTTAAAAGAGTTGGATGAAATTCGATTAAAGGCGTTATATGCTTTGAAATGACATAAGGATCCAGTTGTTAGGGTTTATAATAGAAAAGTTAAAGGGAAATCCTTTGCCGAAGGACAATTAGTTTGGCAAGTAGTTTTGCTTTTTAGTGCCAGAGATAATGACAAATTGGGTAAATGGACAACAACTTGAGATGTCATATATGTTGTTCACAAATTCCTTAAAGAAGGAGCTTACTTATTAAAAGATTTAGATCACAATATTAGGAAATTGACTATCAATGGCTGTTGTTTAAAGAATCTTATTCCCGATATATGGGAGACTTTAATGAAAAATATAGAAGAATGGAGAACCAATTCAACCGCGATGTTTGGTCGAACCCAGAACTTGAAAATTGAATCAAAGATATCAAAAATAGGTTAAATGGCCAAAAGTCGACTTCACACACACACACATATATGTATTTACAAAATCTTTGAATACAAAAAGAAATTCAAAATGGCCAGCAGCGAAGCCATTCCTATTGATATACACAATTGGATATGGTTCTTTGGACATTCCAAATAGCAGACTCTAAAGAGCGTTACTCAAAAAGGTTGTCGGAAAAATTGTTATTCACGCTCTCAAGAAGTGTCTTTGCAAGAGCAAATGTTGCTTCGATTGTTAATTTTCAATGCCTGACAGATTGGACTTGTGTCTCTATTATCGCAATGTCCTCTTCCAACTTTGCAAGAGGACCCCTCCCTCAAGCGTTGTTGTTGTTCGAAGAGTTGTTTATATAAGTCTCAAACAGAAGTCTGAGCATCCAGAACTTCTATGCGAAGAGCTTCTACCATAGCAAGCTTAGAGTCACAAGTTCACCAAAATCGAAAAAGTTGACTTTTAACATTTCGGCAGGGTTTGAGAAATCGATTTGTCGAATGACGAGCATGTCGATCATCATTGTAATCGTGCAAGATAGTTTTCATTTTGCGCAGGATGTCTTTATACTCTTGTGTAGTTTGATTGGATTATTCAAGCAGTTGGAATGCTTAAGGACATGTAGGAATGTCTTCGACCACATCTGCTCTGCGCAGATCTCATAGGCTAAACTTGAAGATGTCTTCTATGAGTTCTTGGTTGAAGAAATTATGTTGGAAGCCATTTGTAGAGAAATTTAAGAGTGCAAGGTTGGAGAGAAGAACGACTCAGGTAGTTATTTGTAAGCCAAACCCTAGAGAGAAATCCCACATTTAGTGCGATTTAGTTAATAGTTAATGATTACATGACGACATTTTGTATTCGTATGAGAAATATTTAGTTCCCAATAAGTAGGTCTGGAGATTGAAAATTCATGCAGTAAATGCCATCGAATGCTGCGTTTCAATGAATAGTTGTCGCTGGTGTACGAATCTATGATTGAGATTGCTGATTTAATCATCTGACTCATTGAAGGGATCAATCATAATTAAGTCCGACCAATAAATTTGGCCATAGTTTTCGATCAAGATCACCGGAGGATGAATCAGAGGAATAAAAATAAATTCATTACATTTAAAAAAGAAAAGAGTCTTTATACAATCTAAAAAAGATAAAGCCTCAATGCAGCTAATAACGAAGAGCTTTATATTGAGCCACGCAATTAGCCATCAAGTCGACATTTGGCCTTAACAACCTAGTCATTGCTATCGATTTGCTCTCTCCTGCTTAAGAAAGGCTAGCCTAATAGCTACACTTCCTTCTTCTTGGTCGGTGATAGCTTTAGCTCTGTTCCATATAGTGGTTGAACGACATAGATTGGCCAATACTTATCGGAGTTGGGGTTGAACTATGCAACGTCAGTTTTCTAGGTTAACGAAGCAATTTCCTTGGCAGAATTCTCTCCTCAACCTCCACTTGAGTCATTGAAGATTGTCGACTTGATCTTGGATTCATCGGTAGGCCATGAAAATTTTAGCTGAAGAATTTATGAGGTCATTGAATGTTAGCTCTCTTTGTTCCATTCCTATGAGTAAGGATTGAAGGGTTTGAAGACATTTAGTCGTTAGGCCATGAAGGGTTCAAGATCGTTCGAATGTTTTGAGAATGGTTCGAAGTTTTTTCATTTCGTTCGTATAGATTCGAGCCCAATTGTTAGTATCTATCAAGGGTCGGAGAGCTATCAAGTGGGTCTCTATATCCTCTCTTCTCCTTGATAGGCTTAGGGGGAGAAGATCAAGTTCGAAGGCAACAATTAAGAAAGCTTCGATAAAGATGATTGCATAAAAATCCATTGTTCAACCAAAAAGTTCACCACAGATGAAGAAATAAAATATGACAAAAAAAGCTATTTATAATAAAAAAGCCAAAAAGTTCGACTTCTAATTCATTTTATCATAACCGCATAGAGTGGTTGCATAGTGACGTTTAATATTTCGAGGAAAGATATTCAGTTATAATGTTATGCCGAATGTACAAAAAGACAAGTAGTGGTTTTATACATTGAAGCATAAGGAAATATGTACAAGAGAAAGGTCAATATATATGAAAGGAAAATGATACCCTAAATCATCTAATCGTGAAGAGCTTCATATCATCCAATGCATTTAGTCATCGCATTTTTACCTCCAACTTGTGAGTAGTCCATCGAGACATTTCGCCGTTCTCTAATTCAAGGAAGACTTATAATTCTCTTAGAGACATTTTTACATGGCTAAAGGCAGCCTCCACCCGGGTCCATCTCATAAAGGGCAAGCTAAGTTTATGCCGAGTTGAGCGATGACAGTCTTTTAATTCGCGAAGTCGATTGGCTGAATTAGCTGGACAAGTATTGTTTTGAATTTCTTGCTTAAATTTTCTCCTAAGTCGGCAAAGTTCTCTAACATTATGCCAAGCGTTCCAATAAGCTCTATGGAATACATGGAGAATGCATCGAAGGTGGTCATATTCGATCTCTATTTGTGGTCATATTCAATCTCCATTTGTACGAGTCACTCCTTCGTTATATGCATATCTTCGATCTATTAAGTCAATACTTTGTGAAAAAAGGTAGCCCGATTAAAAGCTTTTAAGACGTGCCAAAGTTCATGAAGTCTAGCTACATAAAAGAAAGCCCAGGTGTTGTGCACTAGCATTGGTTCCAGCAATAGAATATATATGAGTCACAATCTCTTCTCATCTTTCTGCTAAATGAAGGGACATTAAGTCAGATTAAAAAATGACAACTAGAAAAAGACCTGTTAGGCTAACCACATCATTGCTACAGTAAAAGAATGTGACAGAATGAAATATAGATGGGTGAAAGCTGTGATTTGGTACTTATAAGCATTAAGTGAGCCACACTTCTCATTAAAAAGAATGCGACCGCAAATGGTAGAATGCACGTCTTCGGTTAATTCTTTTAGAAAACAATATTTTTGGATTTTGAGGTGAATGTCCAAGACTTGAGAGACTTCAACTTGCAAAATAGTTAATGTGAGTAGTGGTGGCTTTGGCATGTCATGATAAGTACTGCTTACATCATAATCAAACTAGAGTCGTTCTAACATAAGACCAGATATCACTCAACCAGTATAACAATTATCCACAAATAAAGCAAATGATAAAATATTCATCAGCTGATGTTGTAACGCCCCGTGTTTTCAAGACCCGAATATATAACCCGTTTCCCAAAAACTTGAGTGTTAACCTTAAAGGATGGTCAAATTCGAGTATACATTTTTTTAAAAATTCATTCAGAGTAAGCAAATGAGCGTAGAGTGGACAAATCAGTATAAATGAAAATTTCATTTACATTTGGAATATACAAGAAGCTGCCTATAATGGCTTATATAAACCAATGCCCCCATTATTACAATTACAAAATGAAATAATATTACATGTGAAATAAAATAAATTACAACAATATTGGGATGTGAAATCCGGTAGCAACCCTGTGAACAACATCGACTTGCTCTACACCTGCATCAACTGTTATGGTTTGATAGCGTCAATGGCTATCGCAGAGAGGAGTACCCTCTAAGATTGCACACCCATTATTCATAATCCAATACAGATCGCGAGTCATGAGGATAGATATATTAAATAGGGCAATTCATAATTATGATCACATACCGAAAAATTAAGCCAATCAACATAATCTCATCACAAGCAAAATACAATAGAAATCGCAATGCGAGGGAATATGTCCAGATAATCCAATAATCAACCTTACAAACTTCATAAAATGGTTAGAAAATCAAGCTTTAAACCTCTACTTCACCCGAAAATCAAATCGTACGTGAACACCACAATATGGCTAGGAAATCGCTAAGCGAACACCCGCTCCACCCGAAAATCATGGTACGACTGAACATCGCAAGATGAAGAGAGAACAACATACCTCGTCTATTTCACTCAGAAATCATATTGTACGTGGACACCACAAGATGGCTAGGAAATCGCTAAGCTAACACCCGCTTCACCCGAAAATCATGGTACGACTGAACACCGCAAGATGAGGAGACAGGTAACATACAAAATCTAGACCACCTAGAAATCAAATTGTATGTGAATACTGCAAGATGAAGAGAGAATAACATACCGACGTCTACTTCACCTGAAAATCATATCGTACATGAATACCGCAAGATGGATAGGAAATCCCTAAGCAAACACCCGCTTCACCCGAAAATCATGGTACGACTGAACACCGTAAGATGAAGAGACAAGCAACATACAAACTCTAGACCACCTAGAAATTAAATCGTACGTGAACACCGCAAGATGGCTAGGAAATCGCTAAGCGAACACCTGCTCCACCCGGAAATCATGGTATGACTGAACACCGCAAGATGATTAGAAAAATAACATATAAACTCTAGACCACCCGAAAATCGTATCGTATGCGAACACAGCAAGATGACTAGGAAATCGCTAAGCGAACACCCGCTCCATTCAGAAATCACAATATGACCGAATACCGCAAGATGACTAGGAAATAACAAGATATACGAATATAACCATCAAGCCACAAAAGGGCACCAACAACCCATCAATGCCACGAAAGGTAAATAAATGATCCAAGCCACGTAGAGTAAATATGCGGTCCAAGACATGTAAGGATGCGCGATCCAAGTCGCGTAAGTCAAATATGGACCGCAAGATGGTGGGTTCATGACAGGTCTCATTCATTACATTACTCAATCACAAACGACATGCATACAATTAATTTACAATGTACGATTAAAGATAGCATGTTATCACCAAATCATTTATGCATGTTATAATTAAAGAGAGATGTCTACCGTCTAACACAACAATTTAGCTTATTTAATAGTAAGGTAAGTAATTCAATTAGAGGAATCATGCCATCACCTATATCCAGATTGATGAAATTAAGTGGGAAGCTCAAAGGGTGAGTCCTCACCTTACGTGTCGAGTCGCCCATTAGTGTCGCTAGGAACCGCAGGTGTCATTAGAACCAAATTCTACCATACATTGTAAAATCGTATAGTCAGATGCAAGGTTTATACATTATTTAAGGTTAAGGTCTTAAGCTAAGGTTTGGATTACCTAGGTTTTAGGGTTTCATCTTAGGGTTTAGTTATAGGCTTAGATTTAGGATTTTAAACTCTAGTTGGGGTACCATTAACTATGATGTAATTTAATAATTACAAAATAATTATTAGCATTAGTGTTATTATTCATGTTGGCTAACATAATAATAATTGCTATGATGTTATCTAATATTATGACCTACTATTAATGATGACGTTTAAGAGTGGCAACCAAAGCACTAGGATTTAATAATGGTATTATTATTATTATTATCTATATACAATAACTATTATTACTATGGAAGATTTACTAATGGTCATTCATATCTACCACTAATAAGCCTAATAATGATGTCAACAATGCTAATGGTAATTAAAAGAATCTCAAAATGGAGGAAGACGTGGACTCACCTAGTCGACTTCCTCAACTTCTAAATCCTTGAACTCTGTGATATAATCCAAGACATCCATAGAAGCATAAGGACATCATTAGGCATGAGGGAACCACTAATCTTACTGGCAACATCATTTGATTTGAAATCTAACTTTGAAGGAATGCCAGCTTTCGCACTAGCTGCAGCATATAACCCATACAAGATGTTAATGGACATCGATAATAACATCATTCCATAGCACCTAACATACCCTCTTAAGAATTCAACCCAATGAACTCCTCCTTCACTTAAGGTGAAAAACAGGTCTGCTATGGCTGGACCCAGATGAACCGATAACTCTATAAGTAATCAGGCACTGAGGAGGATGTTTTAGGTGCTACATTTGTGGCGTTTAAGCAGAAGCAATCTTGAAGAGATCTCACGGACACCTTCCTTTCTCTTCTCCTCTCTCATTTCTTTCTTTTCTTTCTTCTCCTGCTTGCTGCTGGAAACATCCAGTAATGGTTGAACCAGGCCCAACCCGAGCCGATTCGAGCTAGTGCAGCACAACAACAACCGCCTGTTTCTCTCTCAGGCTCTATCTCTGGTCTCCCGCGAGGCCTGGGATAAATCAAACCCAAGCCCAACTCGACAGACTCGGCCTGAGTTCGGCTCTGTTCAGGCTGTTGTGCAGCTGCTGGCGCCCTCCCTCTCTCTGAATTCTTTCTTCTTCTTTCAGTTTTCCTTCTTCTTCCTTCTTCTTCTCCTCCATTCTCCTCACTGTCTCTCCTTCCCTTTCTTCTAGCTTCTTCCTTCTAGCTGGGGACATCCAGCCATGGACGTCCAGCTCGAACAGACCCGGTCCGATCGCACCCCTTGTTCCCTCTCTCTCTCTGTTTTTCTCAAATGCGACAAACATTTCAAGTGCGGCCGCAGAACAGATGAGAAGCCTCTCTTTCTCAATTCTCTCACCCTTAAAACAAACTCTAGATCTCCCTAGAGTCGTCGGATGGGGATTAAAGGGCCTGGATCGAAGACTGTTGCTCGGTTTTCTCAAAATCGTGGAAGGGAACCAAAACTGGATGTGGTTTTGTTTGGAGAGCCCTAAGCAAGTTGGATGGCTGAGATATCCTCTATTTGGACGATCGAGATCACGTCAAACGTACCTCACGCGGATCGACAGGCTGTTGCACGGAACGTAGTTTCCATTTTCAAAAACGTGGTTTTGTAGGGCCTATTTTTTATGGGGATTGTGACCACGCGCATGCATCACAACACCCAAGGTGGGCCGTGTTTTGGTTAGGGCTGAGGGACGCACGCGATGGACGGTTCAGATCATCCATGGCGATGATCATGGTGGGCCATGGACGGACGGAAACGGACGCTGTCCGTCGGCTGTCTCAAATGAAGAGATAGAGAACCTCTCTTCTTAAGGAAATTTTCGGTCAAAGGAGCTCTGACCGCTCATGCTGGTCCGGTGCACATCCAGTACGTTGGTTAAGGTGCACACACACCCTTTGTTTGGGGTCCATCATGATGTTTGTGACCAATCCACACCATCCATTCCGCTAGGTAGGCCCTATCATACCCTCTGACCAAAGATGGGACAGATCCAAGGTCAGGTGGGGCTCGCAACTTGATTCACATCCTTTAAGTGTCCACTACGTTGATTTGACAGTCAGATCAATTTCATTTCGATCATCCATGGGTAAAAGGTATTTAAGAATTTATCTAGGTGACTGGAACCACCCGTTCTATGATTTTAGAACGTTAAATGTTTCTATTAGGGTTAATTCAACATTTATTATTATTATCGTTATTACTATTATTATTATTATTATTATTATTATTATTATTATTATTTATTTCCTTTATATATTTTGTTATATATAATTTATATTATCACAAATTGTTAATATATCTAAATTATATGAATATCAGTAAGTAGGGATTAATAAATATATATATTATTTGTATGGTCATATTTGTGTTAGGTTTTTAAATTTTATATAACTCATTAAATTGTTTGAAATATGTTATTCATTATAAATTTTTCCAGTAGATTTTATTTTTATGTATTACAAATTCTATAGTTTGTAATTTATATTAATGATGTTGTAAGTATATGCATATAATATGGATTATAGTTACATATCATTTTAATATGAAGCTTTAAATATTTATAAAATATATAAATAACATTTCATAGTATATATATTTAGTTTGTATTATTTCTTTTTGTATTTATATTAAATTAAATTAAATGGTAATACTCTAGTACTGGAAAGTACGAGGTGTTACAGATGTTAAGCCAAATAAGTTTCAAGTTAGTAAAAGACAACCAACTTAGCGGTTATCAGTATGTACTTATAAAGTTTTAAATTTTATATAATGGCATAAGAAGGTCAATTTCCATCTCCTTAGTTCGCTTGGGAATCATTGCCACAGGATTATATTTGTCCTTAAGTGCGGCATAACGGTTCAGAGCAGATTCCATGAGCTTCTCCTGCTTAGTCTTACCCGCCTTTTAGGAGTCCTTAGCTACACTAACATCATCTAGAAATTCAATGATGGCATCTATGCAGCGACAAATGACTATGACATCATTTCCGACCTCTGCAAGGAGCTCCTTATGCTCGTTAACCTTAGCCTGGTATCTTGATATGCTTATGCTAAAAGCTCGTTGAAGATGAGGAGAATTGATAGCATCCTGAGCAGAAAATAAGGTTCCCCATGAGAGAATCTCTTTATCAAAGTCATCTCGTTCGTGCTAAAACACGTTTAACTGACTCTTAGTGAGACGAAACTAATTGTGCCGGATAAGGACTTGAGTGCAAGCTTCCTTATATTTAGCTGGTAAAAGCTCCACTTTCTGCATGTAAGCTTCCTTTTTAGTAAGGAGTGTCTCCATGTGATCTCATTCAAGAGAAGCATTATCATGTTGGTAAAATATATCATAGACTAGATGCAAGGCTTTCGGGAGGTCCTGTAAAATAGGGTCAGTAGCAACAGGTACAGTTAGGTCAGCAATGAGAGAAGATATGTCATGCACTTCATTATGTGTCCCTAAATCATCTAAATCCAGGGCCAGTAAACTGGTCAACAAAGTATGAGCCTGGATATAAAAAAACGTTTCAGGGAATTCTTTTGGAGACCTGACACCTCCAGTGGGATGGGTTCTTGGAGCAGAATAAATGTTGGTACTTAGAATTTTTACTTGGAGATTTGTGTGTAGCCAGCATCTATGTGGTCATGGATATTTATAACTCCAACGAAGAGTCACCTACAATAACTTGATCATACATATCACAAGAACATGAGTAGAGTCGGAGTAGTTGATCATACATATCAATTGCATGCAAGAAACATGGCATAACTATTAATTCAAAACTTAATTAAAAATCAGTTGATCAAACTATTGCTTCAAGAGATAAGGACAAGATAAGTTTTATTGACAAGTCATAAGGACTAAAAAAATTACAAGCCATGTAAGGGAGATATTTAGAGTAACATAAAGGGTAAAAATATTTTTATTCATTTATAAGGTACAATTGACAAAGTACATGTACAAACCACGAAAGAAATAAATTCGGTTAACGATATTCGCAGATAGATGATCAAAGTCAAGAAGCTTTTGCCAATGCTCCCTCGCCGAACAAAAGAGTACTTGATGGCCATGGTCCATTCTCAATACTGGAGGAGGCTGTCGATCGTGAGGGCTCTACAAATATCAGGTTGTCTCGTGCCTGAACCCAGGTATCCACCTTTACTTAGATGGAATATGCACTATCAAAGGAACTGTGAGACGAGACCTAATCAGATAAAGCTATGTTAGTCACTGCTGAAAGAATCAGTCTAAAAGAGGCAATCCAAGCCAGCTATTCTCTAGAAGACTTGAACCCTACCTAATTTCACGTATAAAACTCAAAGACGAGAGGGACTCCTATCTTCTTGCAGAGGACTCCTTTTCAAGCAATCTCAAACCAAAAAGGTTAGGGGTCTTACATCCATTGACCTAAACTTACTGTCTCCTAGTCGAGGAATACCCTTGTCAATCACCAGAAATTTCTGAATAATTGTGGTGTATTCTCCATCTTTCAGTTTTAGGAGACCCTAACCATTATAAATTCAAATTAGAAGAAAATGGATGGTTGCACACATTCTCCTTATAAGAACCCAAAATGGCAACTTGGGAGTGGATAGATGACGAACATCAATCATCTGCATGACCTGGTCAAACCACTTTATACCTCTACATTAATCCAGTCGTGAAATGTGGTGGAAGCGGTAACACGAAACGTGCCCAATAAGCTCCAAAGGCCCCAACTGCATTAGTTTTTTTGATGTTCAGTTAGAGATTGAACCAAGGCTAGGGTAACTTGAATTACAGTTTAACTCATATGCTCTTCCAAGTTGGTCTAGAGAGCACAAGTGGGTTGATTAAAAGCTTGTTTCAATTTCTATACATTTAGGTATTTGCATACATTTGCGAAGTACTGAATGTCTCTGAAAAAATTTCTCTCGAAGAAGAAAATGAAGAGATGGAAGCATTGTGAGGAAATAATTGAAGGCTAGATTTAGACAAATCCCAAGCTAGAAAAGGGTATTTGTAGGTGTTTGGGATAAGCATAACATTCATTGAGCTCGGGAGTTGGAAGCCACGTGGCTGAACAATAAGGAGTTTCACTATAAATGAATCCATCTGCACCATTAAAAGGTCTGTGGAATAATAATGAGGGTTGCCGCCTATCAGGAGGTGCAGTAGTAAGTGCCATGTGGAAAATTTTGATTATCTCCACAGAGGCAGTTGATAAAACCATATCGCTATAATTAATGCATAGAAACATACAGAAGAATGAATATCAAGCAAAATATTTTTTTTTTTTGGATAATTTGCGTTTAACTACCTGCCTAGGTCGTACAGTGTTGATATAAGTCTTACATAAGCTCGACAGTATATCATCAAGTCTAATGCATAAAGAATTCATACAGAAAGTGAAATTGGTCGAATGGGAGATCGATTGATATGGCATCATATGGAAGATGAATTGATTTGATAAAATTATATATATATATATATATGGTCTCCTGTAGCCTCCTATCTCCCGTTTTAAAGCAGTGAACTGGTTGGAAGAAGAAGAGGCTTTGTGAACCAAGGCATCACAAGCTTCATAAGCGGCATGCAACTTTTTACTAAGCTCCTTAATTTCAATCTACGATGTCTTGATTTCCTCTATAACAGTGGCCAGCTGTTTCTCCACTCTTCTTGCCGAGCTTGAGCAACATATCTCTTGGAGATGATCTCGTCTTGGTTTTCATTTATATTTTGGATTTGTTGTCGCGAAGTCATAAATTGCTGAGAAGATTCGTTCACCTTGAAATATAGTTGCTCATGCGATTTCAAAAAAGCGTCGATTTGACCAATCTCTTCTTATGTCAACTTATAGCTGTGGGCGGTAGTCAAAGCTTGCCTCAATGGTTCCAGTTTAGCAGAAAGCCCATCACCTAAATATTCCAATCTGCTAATATGAGAAGTCAATATTTTTAGTTAATTGTTGACCATCAACTTAGATACGTCGAGAGACATCAATCATTCAATCTCTTTATCTAGAAAGTCGATTTCTAATTGCTGTTCGCCAACAGGCAATGGAGGCAAAGCAAGAATAGTAAGTGTGAGATCTACCTCGAGAAGCTATGAGAAAATATTGAATGCCACATCGAGATCGTCTAGAGATTGAAGATTCATCGATGGAGGTCTAGATGACTCGCCTAATCATGGGGAATCGACCGCAATGACAGAAGGATCAACAGAAGGCTCACTGACCATAATTTTCTTGGAAGGATAGTTGATTAGTGATTTTAGCACGTTGAAAGAAATTGTGGGTTCGACAATGTTTGTTGAAGCCACATTTCTCTCAAGAGAATCATCAAAGTTAGTCATATTAATGATTACATGATCTAACTACTCAAAAGCGGTGATGAGATTCTCAACATTGGCCGGAGAGTCAAGTTGTGCCACTTCAACATTGCAAGCGAAAGATTCGAGGACCAGAAGAGGATCAATAGTAGGCATGGTTGATGAAGGTCGCGATCGTGGCCTGTGAACTAATTGAGAGGAGTCTGGTGAAGTCTTGACTTCTTTTGCAATTGGATTATAGGTTGGTGTTGACTGTTCGGCGGGCTTTGGGCTTTTCATCTTCTCGACAATGTATTCTTTTGTTATTTTAACATTCTTTAATGTTTCCTTCGCTTAAGCTTGAAGAGAAGCAAGTTCTTATGAAGCAACAAAAGGTTGAGTGGTTCTAAGGGTTATCTTTGAAGGAGCCACTGTCACAACGCGACTGTAAAAGAAATAAAATGGTTCATGATCAAATCATAATAGAATTTAAAGCTATGTGGGGCATTTAGAAGCCGTTGGAAATACTTTTCAATAAAATGGGCATTCAGTTCTTGAGAAAAATGATGGTTTTTGAGTGAACTAGAAGCCCTAATGTATCCCAACACTTCTAGGCTCTCGCCCAAAAGGATTCAAGTCATTTTCCATGTGCTTAGTCACTTTTATGAGTTTTCCAAGTTACTTATGAAGATGATACTGTTTCCTTGCATTCTTTAGAGGATAAACACCAATCCAATACGCAAATCCTTTGTCTTTTAAACTTCTATAATGTCCATCTTGGTGAATCCCCATTTAGTTATAGGAGATTGAAATAAAACACTCTCATTACCTTGGTCACCTCATTAGAGCATCAAATGTAAGGTAATTGATTCAAGGAAATGGAAGAATACCGACTTCGAAAAATAGGGGAGGAGAGCATTGATCAAGCACCTTAAGAAGGCGATACAAAGGGGCTCAATCCGATAAGTGTTTTCAATTGTAAGAGTTCACATATTCTATCCTTGTGTATGATCAAGTATATAATTTGACTCAAACTCGCGTAAGTTCTTGTGTATGACCGTATTGCCACCAACACGGGTGAGTAAATGTGTAACCTTGTATAGGCATCTGATGGGAGTGTACGTGTTTTAAGTCCTTGTATAGGCCTCCGACGGGAGTGTATATGTGTAAAACCTTCTGTAGGCCTCCGGCGAGAGTATATGCGTGAACCTATTAAAAATTCATAAGATAATGAATATCAATAAACTTGAGGAGAGTGCATCTACCAGGAGTGGAGTAGGGAAACCAAACCACTATTCATGCTTGTGCTTGTGAATGTCATTTCAACATAATTTTATTCATGCTTATGTGATTGTTTAGTTAAACTATATGAATACTTGAATTAGATTGTATGTTAGGCGCTTAACTTGCAATGCACACACAAGCTCTTAGTATCTCTTATAGAGTAGTTGCTTGATTGTCATATCATTTGTAGTCTATGTGATTGGGCCCACTTCAGCTTGGAAGCGTTAGTGTTAATTTGTCTTATTTGATTTTATTGGTAGATTAATTTTTGTAGGCAATAATTTTTATTTAGTCCTAATCACACCCCTTTAGGATTTAGCCATAATTCGATAGGTCCGGTCCACCAAGCTTCCGCATACATCATGGTAGAATATTCCACACAATTTTATATATAAGACCACCGCATGAGTCACATTAATTGACGTATGATAATTAGAACGAATTCGAAGATAAAAGTTGTTTCAAAGATACAAAAATGTATTCTCTATACGATACATGGCTAGGTCATTAATACATGACTACATTTCCAACCAGTCTTTATCGAATATTTAAAAAAAAATGTGAGGGGGCAGTGTTTATATTAAAATCCATACTAATTAGATAAACTGTGCAGATTTAGCCATGTGGCACAAAAGATATTTGAGAAGCATGTGTTAAGGATTCAAGGATTGACTCATCTTTTTCAAGGGAGTTTTTGGCATTTTGGTTTTCTCTGGATAAAGGCAAGTAGTTGTTCCAGCCATGTAAGCTATAAAATATGTTATAAGCATACAATATAGATAAGGTCATGATCAATGAAATATAACCACTCTTTTCCCAATTGGTTGTAAACGAAGGCGCCATATGGACAAATGATTATTCTTCAATCTCTCCCATGAAAGCTTAGAAGCAGATTCAGAGAACATGATCTCCTCCGAATCCAAAAACCCAACTACAAATTCAGAGCAATGATGTATGTAGGTTTAGTTCTCCCTTGCTCAGTAACAATAGACCCTTAGTGTAGACCTAGTATCGGTCCGTCTCTGCGTATGCGCTGGACTGACTTTAGGCCATAGTCATTAGCTGTAATTCCCTTCCATCCGTGCCTGCGTGCCAGATCTGAAAGAAGACCTTAGCTTAGGAATCCATCCACCTATGCTCATACATTGGGCCATCCTTAGTTGTAATTTTCGCCATTATCTTTGCCTCCTTTATCAGCATGCTACTCTCAGAAGCACCATACTGCTCTCAACCAGGTCGGTGATACCGTTATAGTGGTAAGACGCACATTTTTCCTGCATCCATCTCTCTTTAATCTTTTCCATTTTGACCATACAATTGTTGCACATTCGAAAGTCTTTGAAGTTTCAAGGCAAAAAAGAGCTCATTTAGAAGAAGAGCCCTAACATTTGTCAATCGCTTGAGTAACGAACACATGACAGCTAATTGAATAGATGAACGATCGAACCCACGACCGAACTTCGCTCTATCTTGATGCTAGGGGTCTGTGGTCATGGTTTGAATCAAACACCATCAGCTCTAGCATTCCTACAACCCTCACACAGGTTGTGTGTGGTTGAATTTGAGACCAACACCAATCATCAATTTAGATGTCCAAGTGGGACCCACCAAAGTTTAGGCTATTTTAAAATTCAAGTAGGCCCCGCCAAGTGCTTTTAGATGTTTTAGTCACGATTTTTCATGGTTTCAAATGATTTAGCCCCCTGACTTATGAATATGGCTGATTTTTTGCACATCTTATATCCTAGAATGGACCTACCATATGCAGGGTGTAGATGTCCATCACACGCCACAGTGGCGCCCATAGACCTAATAAGAAGCTCCCATAAGGTCAACCGCATAACATACATATGTGTGTGCAGGTTACCATGCAAAAATCACATTGATCGGATGATCCACTCAATTTGCTGGTTGGCCATTAATTTTTTAGCCATCCTTTTATTTATTTATTTTGTCATGGATGCGGTGGTTAAGATTGCCTAACAAAGGTGACTCTTTAGAGTCATAAGCAACTTGTGATGGGCTTAAACGAATGGACTGATAAAATTATTAATTGGACCTACTTTTGTGTAAATGATCTGGACCATCAAAATTAAACGCTAATGATCAAATGAGTACACTATTATTAGATTAGTGTAATATTTACATGTAAATTCTATGTTATACCTAGTGTACAGTCTAAATCAAGTGATTGCATTTTCTAAGTGTCCCATTGCAACTAGGAGTACTATAACTTTCAGTGATTTGTGAGCATATAGAAGCATATGTCTCTATGTAGAGAGAGACAGTGAAGTGTCCCATTGCAACTAGGAGCGATATTACTTATAGTGATTTGAGAGCACTGGACCATCTCTATATAGGGATAAAAGATATGAGAGGTTTGCTGGTCCCACAAGCACCCCCCTTCAGAGGCATCATTGCACACACGCACACGTGCCAACTTGGTAAGCTTGTAATAAATCTGAAACGTGCATATGTTGGACCCCACC
>JAJHSJ010000009.1:15779789-15879789 GCA_021015155.1 Magnolia officinalis | reverse complement strand
CTCATCCACTTATCTGTAAGTATCTAAAGTCCAGAGGACACTTGTGATCAGTCATTTTTAGGATTGGGTCTTAGGTGTTTCTCACCCCTTCAAGCCCTCGTAGGAGGCCTCCAGCGGGAGTGTAATTGATGGGCGCGTTGTGTAGACCATTGCTCTGTGGTGAGCATAAACATTTGGTTGAAGGTGAACCAGTCAAAACCTTAGGTTTGAGGTGAACCGTGTGAAACCTCAGGTTTGGGGTAAACCACGCAAAACCTCTGTTAGGGTCTTATGGAAGATCCTTGGCCAGTGTGCCTAAAAGTAGGTGTGTTGTATTGAACCTTGCTCGTAAGAGTATAAACAGTCAGCCTTAGTGTAGGTTGTAAAGGTTGAAGGTGAACCTGATTTAAAACCTTAGGTTTGAGGTGAACCGCTGTGAAACCTCCTTAGTGAAATCCGTCACACTCAAGGGTTGAGTGCGTCTGTCGGGAGTGGAGTAGAATAATTGTCGAACCACTATAAAAATGACTGTGTTTGAGATTGTCATTCTTCTACTTATGTGATTTACTTTAATATTTTCATATCTAAATATCTGAGATCACACCTCACACACATACACAGTCATATCCATCATAAACTAGTTTGCATATCATTCACTTCTCAAATAGTTTATGATTGGATCCTCTACTGGGCATGGAAGCCAGTAGAGTTACTTTTGAGTAATCCTAATATATGCTTGCTGATTAAGATTAGTGTAACAGGATTTTAAATAAACCATAAAACCTTTAAAAGTCCTATTCACCCCCTCTAGGACATATTGGCATATTCTTACTTCAACTAAAGCGGTCTTCACCGCTATTTCAATTGGTATCAGAGCGGGTCTCTCTTTAAGGGCTTCACTGCCTAGAGAGTGATCTTGACTGAAGTTCGGAATATGGCCAAAGGAGAGGGCTTATCGGTCACTAGGCCTCCAGTATTTGATGGCTCAAATTTTACATACTGGAAGGCTAGGATGCATTACTTTCTAAGATCTTTGGATCATGATGTTTGGCATATAGTTGAAAGCGAATACGTGCCACCAACTGAACAAATTGTACTTGACAGTGGCACAACCATCACAAAACCCAAACCCAAAGAAAAGTGGATGACATTCGATAAAGAAAAACAGACTGCTGAAGCAAAAGCTATGAACGTTATCTACTGTGCCGTGTCCCAAGACATCTTCAATCAAATAAGTATGTGTGGGACATCCAAGGAAGCATGGGATCTATTGGAAACAACCCATGAAGGCACAAGCACTGTGAAGAGGTCCAAACTACAACTTCTGACTTCACAATTCGAAAGTCTCAGAATGGAAGAGCATGAAACCTTTATGGAGTTTTTCACAAAATTGAATATCATCTATAACTCCATGGGTGGATTGGGAGAAAAAGTTTCAGTTCCAAAAATCAGTAGGAAAATACTTAGATCACTGCCGAAACAGTTTAATCGCAAGGTAACAACAATTGAAGAGTGTAGAACATAGACGAAATGAAAGTAGAAAAACTGGTAGGTTCCCTACAAACTTTTGAACTACACTTCAAACAAACCCAAAAATCCAAAACAACTATCCTAAAAACTTCCAAGAAAATAACAAATGAGAACAGTGAAAGTGAAAGAGAATAAGAAGATGAGGAAGTGGCTTTGCTGGCACAACGATTCAGGAAATTCTTTCTGAAAAATCGTGGTCGGCCTTCCAGAGGAAGAAAGGTGAATAACAAAACTTCAACAGGCAAATTTGGTAAAAGGACCAAGGAACCACAATGCTATGCCTGTCAGGAGTACAGACACCTTTCAACCGAATGCCCAAACAGAAAAACTAAGGGCAAGGCAATGGCTGCCACTTGGGATGATACTGAAAAGTCAAATTCAGAATCTAGTGACTCAGAAAGCGATGGAGATCAGAAATCATTGAAAATTCTCATGGTCTCCACTACTTTAATCATTCCCACGGAAAAACCAAGGAAGAACAACAAGCCACTGAATCATTTCCATCTGATAATGAGGAAACTGGAGAAGAAAAATAAGAAGAAAAGGATAAACTACAAGATGCTTATAATCAACTTTACATTCATAGCATGAATATCCTTAAAAGACTCGGAATAGTAGAGAACAAAAGTAAGTTGCTGCAAAAAGATTTAGATAAAACATTGGAAATCAACACACAATAAATAAATGATCTGCAGCAATATCATACGGATAATGATAGACTTGAACGAATTAATACCCTTCTTGAAAACGAGTCTGAGAAATTGAACAAATAGGTAGAGATCTTAAAAGATGAAATTGCACTCATTCAAAATGAAAAACATACAATCTTGTTTGACTTAGAAGAATCTCGAAAGATCACCAAGATAAATTACAAGTTTTCCCAGAGTAGTGAAAAATTAGAAAAAATCTTAGGGATAGGAAGACCTGGAAAGGACAAGAGCGGTCTAGGATATGAAAAATCGAAATCAAAATCTCGGAATGCAGCACCAATAACTGAAAGATTTGCTACTTCAGGAAGTAACACAAGAACTTCTCCAGTCTATCATTTGTGTGGTGATTCTAGTCATTATAAGTTCGAATGCATGACACCTAAGATGACTCAACATAACTCTGGTCAGAAATTCAAACCAACTATAGAAATGCAGAATTTCAAGAGTCCACTTAGAAATATGGATAGAAGAAATACACATCCATCACCATCTAAAATGAAAGACAAGATAAGGGAATCATTAGATCAAGAGGGTAAGATAGACATGGATACTAAATCTACCACAGTAAAGAAATCTGTCTCTAAATGGGTAGTAAAAGAAAAAATGAATTGTCTAATGACTAATTTACATATACCCTGAAATATCAAGCATAAAAGGACAAGTCCAGATCAAGCATCTAGATCTGGATGTTTGGTGAAATGATACAATTTTGCTAAGCTTCAAATAAGATATCTGAGGTTCTTCACCTCCATCTTTTGTATATAAACATTCAAATGTTTATAATTTTGATGTGTACAGAAATTGTACATGGTTTTGCTGAGTATACTATTGATCCATAGAAATACTAAAAGTATACTTGAAGGGTTGTCTGAAAGCTGAAAATGAAAATTATTCATCTTCGATATGTCTATCGATACGTCATTCCTGATTTATCGATCATGAGTCGATATCATCGACATCTCTTTAGAATGTGGAAAGTCACATGATCGAGACTACTATCGAAGCTCTTGCCGATAACATCGAATGAGGATCATCGATATAATCGAAAGCAAATTCGATAAAATCGAAGTCTGGCGCCCGATAAAAGGCGGTCGAGCAGAAAAATCTTATTTTTTTGGAAAAAGCTTCCTGTTTTTTCTGCTCGAATCTTCCGCCAGAAGACCATTGGTGGGTCCCACAAGCTTCTCAAAAATGGGTATTATCCTTCCATTCCTTCCATTTCAGAGTCTATCTCACTTTTGGTTGGGTATTTTCTGTTTCTTTAAAAGAAGAATTTTTGTCCTCTTTCCCAAAGTTTTCAAACCCTCTTTTTGTCCACATGGGAAAAGACAAGGGAAAAGTGTCAGGTCCGAGCGAGTCTTCAAGATCCACCTGACAAAAAGTGATCGCTTCAAAAGAAAGGGTGAGGGGCCTAGAACGTGGGACCCCCACAAGGCAACGCTCGAGGCGTGGCAAGTCCCAGTCTGAGGCACAGGTACCGCCTCCGGTTAGAGCAACATCACGTCCACCGAAATACGTGGGTAGGAAGCTCATCCACAAGAGAAAGGTAGACAGGGACTGTCTAAAGCCGTACAATCTTGAATCCCTGTTTGCTGTGATCGATTGGTTACCTGTCCTCGATTTCGGTGGGTCATGTCAACTCGAACGAACACGACTTTTTTGCCGCATGTCACTCACCCGTGTCTGATCCTCCTTCGATCATGGTTGATATGGATGGTGATGATGTGTTGATCACTCCTGCTACAATGACAAATATCCTTGGACTGACAATGACATCAGAAGGTCTCCCTGAAATGGACCTTGAAAATATGGAAGTTCGGTCCATGGTTACTAAGTTTTTATGCAATGGAAGGGACATCCCGTGGTATCAAGGGAATGCTTTGTAATCTAGGTCCATGGAACCAAGATTTTGGATTTTGCACGGTATCTTCACCACAAATATATATCCCAGAAGTACCAACCGATCCGATCTCATCGGTTTTATGACCATGATAGTGTACTCAATCGTCAGGGGGATAAAGATTTGCCTTCCAACTTTGTTTGTCTATCAGTTGGTAAATGTTGTCCAAACAACCAGGGATCTTCATCTACCTATCCCTGGATCATACACATGGTTTGTAACACCATTGGCTTCCCAACAATAAGTGATCCCGCACTTCCTCTCCAAACCTTCACCAAAAGCAACATACGAAGGATGGACTTGAAATTCCATGAGTATTCTGATTATCCAGAGGAAGACGTTCACAAAGTTGCTATTGGAGGAGATGGTGGTGCAGGAGATACTCCCTGCATGGAAGGGACTGAGGGGGCTGGGCATGAACCATTTGCGTCGCGTCAAGCACCATCCACATCAAGAGCTGGGCATGCAAAGAGATTTAAGCTTCATCAGGACAAGATTGGTGCCATTCAGCGTGATGTCTCTCAACTCAGTGAGTCAATGAATGAGAGGCTTACTGTCCTGGAACGGCTGGTTCAGGGAGTGCAGCAGACCGTCCAACAGTTGGTGGATCTGATGACCTGCCGACGAGACGACATGACACCATTCCACTCTACTCCATGATGCTTATCACTACGTGCTATCACATACACCCCACTCTTATTTCTGCGTACGAATCTTTGTATCTTTTTTAATGTTCTACGCCTTCATGAGTGTATGTGATAACTCACTAATCTGGAGAATTTGACATTTTTTTTTGTATGGTAATTGTATATGTCCATGGTTGGACTGAACATATTTTTTTTGGGCTTGGTTCTGTTGGGATACACTGTTAATCTACTGTTGTCTGTGGCAGTACGTGTTTTGGATAGTTTGATAATATTTGCATACGGCTGAATATAATTCACACTTTTACTGCCATACTTATGTTTTAAGATCCCCGGTTTATCTAGAGTCTGATACGGAATGCATGTGATTTTTTGTTTGATTATGCTATTTGCTTACATCACTGCTCTACTTCTATCTGATATGCATACATTGTTTCTGAATATGATGTATGATTAAACTCTACTGATCATTATACATCTTTATATGAATGTTTTACTAAATGAGTGGTTCTCCCAAATACTTCAAAGCTTCAGTCAATATCAACTGTTATGTCTTTGTCAAAGACTGACAAAAGGGGGGAGAACAGTCCAAACACCCCAAGCGGAAGAACGAAAAATTGTATATCTGCTTGAATGATGTTGCAGGTGTTAGGGGGAGCAGTTGCATCAGGCGAAGGGCAGTTTACAGTTAGGGGGAGCAGATACTGGGCTATGTACATGGGTTCAATAGAAATTGTAAAATTGTGTAAAATGCATGTACACACAATTTAGGATGTGTTTGTCCAGTGCTCCAGGGTGTTTTGGGATTTTGTCACGTAATTGATAAAGGGGGAGATTGAAAGTGCCCTGATTTGTCAATTAGCGTGAGTGTTGAGTCAGTTAGACTACAGAGCCTGATAGGAAGATCATTTCAAGCGTCTGCCTCAACCGGATGTGTGCAAGCTCACCACAGGTAAATCTGAGGTTCACATCCCTTATCCCATATCACCAGGTATACTAAAACCCTTAAAAAATGTTAGAATATCATAGGATTTTTAGGGTAAGAAAACGTTTTCAAAATAGAAAAATTTTCTATGTTTTCTTGCCTTGTCGATTTTATCGATACACATCTCGATATGATCGACCTACGCTATCGAGTCCTCGATGCTCCATCGATACCATCGAAAAGAGGATCAAATATGTCCAGTAACCTTATACATATCTGGACGGAATTATAGATGTATCGATACACCTATCGATATCATCGATATTCAAATCTCGAGTCTATCGGAAGTGACTCGATAATATCTACAAGCAGAATTCAGGCGCCCCTGTTTTTTCTTAAAGATATCATATAAGCATCGATATATCGAAGCCTCCTCAATACCATCAAAATTCAAACCTCGATGATATCGGTAGGCCTTCGATGATATCGGTCCTGGGCGCCAAGTTCTCCAGCAAAATATTTCAGAGTGATTTATCTATGATCAGGGGTCACTCGATAGAATCGATATTCAAATATCGATGATATCGATGTCATATCGATTGCATCGAACATGGACATAAACTGTCTAGCAAGCTTCATGAAAAATCCTTTTGATTTATCGATGCATCGACACAGCTATCGATATCATCGACATTTAAATTTCGATGATCTCGAAGGTCCCTCGATCACTCATGAAAACCTGAAATATTTCAAGTCAAGTCTCTCTCATTTTTCAAATGTCGATGGATCGAACCTCTCATCGATGGAATCGGAGTTCGAAATCCGATTACATCGACAATCTTTTCGATTCATCGACCTGCTAGCAAAAGGTTTCAAAAACGTATGACATTGAGTTCGAGTCATCGAGTGGACCATCGATGCTATCGAGAGTATATGCTCGATGATATCGAACATACTCGATGATATCAGACTCTGTCATAAATGTGACCGTTTTATATCCGTTGGAACCTTTTACCTATATAAAAAGGACTATATAAAAAGGACTTGTCTATTGTTGCTGTGAGAGAAAGAAGAGAGAGCTTTTGAATGTTTAACCTTAGATCTTATACCCAAAGCCCTTTCTCTCAAGGGAGTTCATCCACCAATCCACTCTCACCATTGATATTCAATAGAGTGGATTGGGGAATGAACTTCCACATTCAAGGATCCTCCAACAACTACCTTAATGGCAAATCATGAAGCTGGGATGCCTTGAATGCATAGATGATTGAAATCGCTCTATCTTCCTTATAGGAAAATCTTTTGAGAGTGGGATTTCATCATAACCTTGACCCAACCTATCGCCATGCATTGGTACATCTTTTGAGTTACGGATCAAAGAGACCGAAGACTCTTCATCAACAAAGGAGGAAATCTTCGTCAACGTGCTTAATGGGACTCATCCACTTATCTGTAAGTATCTAGAGTCCAGAGGATACTTGTAATCATTCCTTTTTAGGATTGGGTCTTAGGTGTTTCTCACCCCTTCAAGCCCTCGTAGGAGGCCTCTGGCGGGAGTGTACGTGTTGGGCGCGTTGTATGGACCATTGCTTTATGGAGAGCATAAACATCTGGTTAAAAGTGAACCAGTCAAAACCTTAGGTTTAAGGTGAATTTTGTGAAACCTCGGGTTTGGGGTAAACCGCGTAAAACCTCCGTTAGGGTCTTATGGAAGATCCTTGGCCAGTGTGCCTAAAAGTGGGTGCGTTGTGTTGACCCTTGCTCGTGAGAGCATAAATAGTCAGCCTCAGTGTAGGTTGTAAAGGTTGAAGGTGAACCTGATTTAAAACCTTAGGTTTGAGGTAAACCGCTGTGAAACTTCCTTAGTGAAATTCGACACACTCAAGGGTTAAGTGCGTCTACCGAGAGTGGAGTAGACTAATCTTCGAACCACTATAAAAATGGTTGTGTTTGAGATTGTCATTCTTCTACTTATGTGATTTACTTTAATATTTTCATATCTAAATATCTGAGATCACACCTCACACACATACACAGTCATATCCATCATAAACTAGTTTACATATCATTCACTTCTCAAATAGTTTGTGATTGGATCCTCTACCAGGCTTGGAAGCCAGTACAGTTACTTTTGAGTAATCCTAATATATGTTTGTTGATTAGGATTAGTGTAATAGGATTTTAAATAAACCATAAAACATTTAAAAGTCCTATTCACCCCCTCTAGGACATATTGGCATATTCCTACTTCAACTAAGCGGTCTCCACCGCTATTTTAGGGCCTGCCTTCGGGAATTGTCAAATGCTTTGACATTCATGTTGCTCACCCTAAAATGGACGATTCCAGTCCCAAATATGTGGCAGTTCGAAGTGGGCATACATTCAAGCTTGAACCATTGTCGATAAGTATGAGTGGGATACTACAATTCTTGTGACAAATATTGAAATTTAATTAATGCACAAGGTCGCAGCCTTCTGGTGGTAGCTCGTCGTCAAAAAAGGTGATAATAACTCACGAGGCGAGGAGTTGTCTTATCATAGTGCGGCTATTTTGGGTGGTGCTTCTCAAGAGATATGTGCATCATTTAGAGCCTTAACGAACATTTCTTGATGGTTTGTGATGTGCAGAGAAGCTCCCAAACTGAGATTTGGACATGAATAGTTTTAGGTTGGACCACTACATCATATGCAGCTTCAACCTTGGAAGTTGATCCTGCCAAAGGTCCTTTGGGATCTCCTCTGGGCATGTCTCTCCAGAAGCATCACCCATTTGGATTCATGTTGCCCACTTTAGGGCACTCTGAATAGTGCCACGAGATTGCCTTGTTATAAAAAACTAGTACCGCTCTTCCTTGAAGAACTAGAAGAGGTTGCGATGGTGGAGGTGGTGGTTAGTAAGAGATGGGGGCGAGGTGGCTTGGCCAAGGTGCCAGATTTTTCCCAGGAGAATGAGAGGCTGTGGAGGCAGATTTTCCTAAATAAGGACCATCTGGGACTATTTGGCCCATTCATGTGGCATGCAGACTGGGGAGGGGTATCCTCCTTGCAAGGTGATTGGCGGATAGCTAGTAACGAGTGGTGGTTCTAGGACTCTCCCTAAGAAAACCACTAGTTGTTGAGTCCAAGACTGGCTGTGATTGGTGACTTGATTGGTTGTCGGGGCACACCCTTGTAGAATCAGTGGTCAGTCCCACGATTGTTGTGCATTGTAGACTAGATGACGGAATGGTTTGGGGGCTTTTCCTTGGAGGATCAGTGGAGGAGGGAGTGGTGCCCCTTACAAGACAAGATGAGAAAACTCTTGGCCAAAACTCAGGCTGAGTTTGCCGGAAAGACATGGGGCGGATAATCTCCCTAGATGGCATTGATGGTAGGGGTTCCCGATATGTTAGGACCTGCCTGATGCTAAGGCAAGGAATTTTGGATTATGTTGTTATTGCTTGTGGCGACTAGGTCAGGGGTCACGATTGTGTTTTTCTTTTGATCAATCAAATTCTGGACCGCAAACTTTAAAAAGACATTATTCCTTGGTGTGACCCTTTCCTTGGTGGAATGCGCAATATTCACTTTCATTGTAGTTTAGAAGCAGTGGGTTTGGCGGAGACCTAAGTTAGAGAGGAGCTAGAAGCTACCTTTGAATTAAGGTGGCCAGAATGTCAATGTATGATTAAACCGGTGGAGTGAACTACCTAGGTACCTGAGCTACACCTGTTTGCCTATTTTGATTCAGATATCACGGATTCCACCTGGGTTGTTGTTATTGCAGTTGTTGTCCTTATTGTGGGGTGATCGGTGCCCGTACACTGAAGCGGTGAGATTGTTGGTTTCCATTGGACAGGGAGCGACTGTATCTTTGTTTCTGGTTCCATACTTGCCTACCTTTTCTTCAACCTTTGTTTTTTGTACAGGAGAAGATTGGTAAGGTCATGGCGCAATTATGCCAGCTCTTATTCTGGCTTCCACCTATCCCCTGCATGGATTAGCTAGGCAAGTTGGTGTATGGGTAATAAATCAAATATCCTGATGTGTTTGGATTGACCAAGTGGACGATCATGGAGATTTGCTCCTCATCGTCGATGAGCATTTTAATTCTCGCAGCCATAGCTCTCCATCATCAAATGTATGTGGATAACAACTCGTCGTTTCTTTGCATAAGGGCGGTCAGATCTTTCCTTCAACATGATGCATTAAGATTGTACGCAAAGTGATTTATAAATGCTTGGGAGAGGTCTTCCCAAGTCATAATCTTATGGTAATCGATTGATGTGTACCATTCGAGTATGTCACCTCTCAAGAACTTTTGAAATAAGTGGATTAAGGCTCCATCATCCCCTGTCATGGCATCAAGGTCGGCATCGAGCTCGCCATAGAAAGCTTTTAAGTAAGTAGTGGGACATCCTGTGACATCATATCTTTGAAACTTGGGTACTTCGAAATTCGTTGGTACCCTGGCATATAGGAAGGGGCAAATATCTCTATATTTGGTAGAAGGGAGTTTCATCCCATGTTGCTTTTAGAGCTCGTTTCTCATGGCCCTGAGTTGGTCCTCGAAATACTCTCAGAGTTAATCAATTTCAGACGATTGCTAAGCAAGTTGTTGTGCCCCTTGTGGAAATCGGCTGACTTCTTCCTCATAGTGATCAATCTCTTCGGCATGCCTGTGGTCCTTGACATGGGGATTTGGTTGAAAGGGGAAAGCTAAATGAGGGGGTTGGAGTGAAATTCCTATTGTGGGATGAGATTGACTATAGAGATTTATATGAGTAGAAAGTAGAGGTTGAACTTGACTGGAATACAAATGTTGTGATTGACCAAAAGGTAAATATTGTAGTTGTTCTGACTAGAATTGAAAAGTGCTCCTGTTAGGGGGAAGCTGTTAGAATTGGTTGGACTGAGATTGGGTGGAGTGTGCCTTTTAAGGCACTAGCTAGCTCCCGTTAGGAGGAGGAAAATGGATAGTTAACTTGTTCCCTCCCGAGACCTATTATTGGCTCCCGTTAGGGGGAGGATGTGACAAATTTTGAGATGCTGTGACTAGATGTTGTTAAAAGTGAACCCGATTCCCATTAAGGGGAATAGGTTGAGATTGGTTAATGGTTAGGTTGGAAAGACCCATGTGAGTGCTTGGCCGTTACGCATTATGAATGGATTGGGTGGCTCATTCTTGAAGCAAGTAAATCCTTTAGCCTATGCATGCTACAAGCAAGGTTGGCTACTGAAAGGTTGGGTGCAGGCTGAGGATCTTGTTGTCTGGGCGAATCAGGGATGGGCTATGGAATGTCCCATTGGACTGACATGGTTATTTGTGCACGAGTTCGGATGATGCTTTGGTATGTGCTCATTGACTTGATAAGGCGACAAACCCACAATTGATTTTTGGGCGCAATGGTTGCAGGCTGGCCCATTGTCTGCTGATTTGGTTCATTGCAGACTTTTTTAATTTTAATTTTCTATTTTTTTAAATCTTCTGTTTTTTTTTATTTACTTTTTTTCTTTTTTACTTATAAAAGCAGATATATAGAACATAAATGGAAAAAACGTACAAAAGGACAAGTATGCATTGGAATGCAGGATGCCTATGGGAAAGTAAGAGTATCAGTTTGTATTAGAATGCAGGATGTAGGCAGGAAAATAAAATTGACCAATTTGCAATGCAGGATGCTCGTAGGACACTAAAAGGACCAGTTTGCACTGGAATGTAGGATGCTCGTAGGAACGTAAAAGGACTAGTTTACACTGAAATGCATGATGCTCGTAATAAAGTAAAGGGGACCAGTTTGTACTGGAATGCAGGATGCATGCAAGAAGTAAAATGGACCAGTGTAAACTGGAAAGTTAGTTGATTAGTCCATTAGTAAGTTAGCATTGGACTAGTAAAGACTAGAATGGTCAAAGTTAACGAATCCCCTAAAAAACAGTAAAGTCTCGTGTTTTGAGTTGGGCCTTGGCTAGTGACTAACAATCCTCAGTGGAGTCGTCATTTTATGAACGCCCTCCCACTCAGGAAGTCGCATGGCGGAATGATACCCACACTTTCTTCTTGGCTTTTTCTGTCTGTTCATTTTTTTCTTTAATTTGATTGAAATGTGGGATTGACTTAGAGTAAAAATGTATTTGATTTGGACTCGCCACTAGCCAAATAAAGTTTTAGAATTTACAGTCAGCTGGAAATTGTAGAATCGCTTACACGTATGGGAACCAAAAGATTCCCCAACTCAAGTTACTCTTGCAGTTGGTTAACGACTGTTGATTCTGAATAAGGGTCTCAATTACGAAAAAAGAATGAGTTAGGCACTCTTTTCCACCCATGCGACGCATAGCCTCTACTTTATGAGGATGTATCGTTTTTTGAGGGATTCAGAGAAACTTCCAAATATAACAAAGTTAAGCCACACCACTCTAGGTCATAGGGCTAGGGTAGGCAAAAAAAGAATAAAGCGGTAGCAAAATAAAGAAATCACTTAAAGTTAAGCCATACTTCACAGACTTTTTAAGGTTCAGGTAGACAAAATATTAAAGAAATAAGAGCATGAGTGGGTGTAGATGTTGTAAGTATGTAAGGAACGTGCGGAGTGAAATACGGCTTGATTTGATATGTGAGAGGGAAATGAGAAATCAAATACCATTTTCTGATAAAAGGGATGACCGGATGTCCTGAATTCTAACCCTACTTTTTTACTTCAATATCTTCTTCGGCTTTAACTTTAACGAATAGAAAAAACTGGCGAGAAGAATACTTCAGAGAGGATTGAGTTAGGCATGTGCTGCTTCTAAACTAATAAAGGTCAGTGGCAGACTAAGCATATTTCAACAAGGTTCGCTTTCCTTGATGGAGCCATCAGGCAGGGTCTCTCTTCTCTCCTCTATCTTCATCTTCTCCCATCTCCTAAACTCCGTCCATGATAACATGGAGTGTGTGTATTGACATGGGTGTGTACTAACAAGCTAACCCAGAAAAAAAAAAAAAAAACTTTGTCCATGACCCTGTCTTTTTAAACCGCATATGCCACACAAGCATTACAACTCGGACTCGATCTTACCGAACTAAGTTGCTTAGGGCAGCCTAAGTGTCGGATCGGCATACAGAGGCTTGGGGCAGCTCCTGATTGACCTGTGGGTCAACTATGCTCAGATATAGCGTTGCAAGGACAGTATTTGCAGAAATTAAGTGTAGATAAATCCGTTCATGGATTCCTTACACCCCAACAATCTATATAGACCCGGCCAGCTTTTGTATAATTCAAGCATGATTTGCTTAATGATTTTAGATTCTCACTCTCTCGCCATCCTGCCACCTTGTGTCTTGGCAATGGCTGATCCGCCCGGATGGTTATCTTTAGGGTGCAATTTTAGTTATACACTTGTCTTACTCGGAGTCCAACTGAAGTTAACGGACGGAATCTAATCCAGGCGATCTGAATCCAGGATCCCAAACAGGGCCTAAGGGCCTGTTTGGCTGGACGGATCCCACGGGATTAGGGGCCTGTTTGGCCGGGCAGATTGGATGGGATTGAATGGTATTAGAGTTGATTGCACGAATTTCAAGGCAATGATGGCTGTGTCAATGGATTGGTGCAAGATCTATGGGATTGCTATATCCCGGGATTTCTCTATCGGGTCTGTTTGGCATGCCCGGCCAATCCCGGGATTAAACCTTCCAATCCATTCCAATCCCTCGAACCAAACACGTCTCTGGCAAATTTGAACAGATTAGGATGGATTGGATGGGATTTAAAGGTAATGATGGTGATGTCAGGGGATTGTCTTAAGATCCATGGGATTGTTATATCCTGGATCACAATCCGGTGTGTCTGTTTCGCACGCCTGGCCAATCCCGGGATCTATCTTCCAATCCCTTCCAATCCCATCCAAACTGCCCGCCAAACACGCCCTAGGAGGGATGGGATGGATTTTAAGGTAATGATGATGGTGTCAGTGGATTGGTTTAAGATCCATGGGATTGCTATATCCGGGGACAAGTTCATTGAGTCTGTTTGGCACGCCTAGCATATCTCAGGATTTTACCTTCTAATCCGTCTAAACATGCCCTAGGGACGATTGAACGGGATTAGGAGGATTGAGATCAATTTTAAGCTAATGATGGTGATGTCAGTGGATTGGTTTAAGATCCTTGGGTTTGCTATATCCTGGGACAAGTTCATCGGGTCTGTTTGCCTCGTTTGGCATATCCCGAGATTTTACTATCCCATCCCTCCTAATCCCTCTTTATCCGCCAGGCCATCGGATCTGTTTGGTTCATCAATCTCATCATCTTAGCATTTTATTTTTATTTTTTCAAAAACTGGTGTCAGCTTTTAAACGGTAGTTTGAAGGTGGGCCTACATTCTCCATTGAAAATTGACTGTTAAAATGAAAAATTGGAATGGGTTGCAACAGTCCATGAGAATTGAGGAAAAGAGATTTCAAAAAAAAAAATCCCATCAATCAGTTTTCGGTATCATCTGGTCGGTGTGATTCCATGACCATTGTCAATCCATTGTTTGGCCCACCAGATGAACGGTCACAAACACATGGTACACGATATCAAAGGGGAGGAATGGACATGGAGAACATGTGACTATGGATGGAAAACGGTCCATTCATAGAAAAGTAGATATATACACGTGTGGTTATCTAAATTCCTGTCTAACCGCATATATATATATATATATATATTATATATATATATATATATATATATATATATATATATATATATATATATATAATATATATATATATATATAAGAGAATAAAGGAGGGATGGTCTACGTCGTGTAGTTCCTTGGTGGACACCCAGTCTCTGGCTTTTAATGCCAACCTCCTGTGAAGGGCAAGGTTGCTTTCTATTATTTTTTAAGGTGGGCCCACATGCTAGTGGGCCACTTTAGCTACAACATGCCATGCTTTATGGAGGAATTATCGGTTCTTGATGCCTCTTCATGTGTACAATGTCCTCATGCACTAGCTCATATGAGTGGGATGACCGTCCTGTGATCCAGACAATTGATCTTATTGGGCCCACTATGGATGGTGGATATCCTGAAAATATCGAACATTTGATGGTCCTAGCACTTAAATTAATGGATTACAGATAAGTGGTTAAGAAAGAGAACCAAACGTCCAATGGATAGGATCTATTGATTTGGGGTTTTTGGGACGTGGTTGATCGACTTTAGAGGCAATCAAGTGAATGGTCTGGATCACCAGAACATGATCCCCAGTCACGTGTATCAGGGCCAGATGATTCCTCAGCTTTCTAGTATTTGTCCGAAGTGAAAGACTTTGATACTCTGGCAGAGTTGGGTGGATGACGCGCAGGCACTCAGAAGTTACTTATGATTTGCTTACGTGGCATATGAGTGACTGAAATTAAACTTTCCGAAATATGGGTACTGGTTGCATCGTGCACAGAATGACTTATCTGATTTGCAGACTCTCGAGTTGGTGGACATTTATTGGACGGTTAAAATGAAAGAATCCAACGGTTGAAATATTTTAGGTGTCTACGAATCAGAGGTTAGGATTAACTGACCTAATCAGATATTGTGACTGTGACTGAAAGACAGTGGGTCCCACGATTCACATGGTTTTTTAATTTGAATTAATGTGTGCCACACATACAATGTGAGTGCCTGCGTATCAATCGTCGTACTCTGCCAGAGTATCGAATAACTTCCCTTCTATTAATAATAATAATAATAATAATAATAAGAGAAATTTCCAACTGTACGACCAGTATATGGCCCACAACCTTTTTAAGCCCACTCGCTTTTTACCTTCCAAGAATACTCCCCAGCTGTACGGCCCCATTTCTCAGGTCGAAAATGCCCCTGCTTTCCTTCCTGCGGCGGATCGGCTGGTGCTCGAAGCCGAGCGCTCCTCGGTTCAAAGATATCAACGTTACGTGGGCCCCACAGTTAGGTATTTATTATATCCACAACGTTCATCCATATTTCGAGATCATTTCGGAGCATTATCCAAAAAAAAAATCATATCCAAAGATCAACTGGACCGCACCACAAAGAGCAGTGGGAAAATTGATTTTCACCGTTATAAATTTTGTAGGGCCCACCATAACATTTATTTTCCATCCAATCTATTCATAAGGTCACAAAGACCTGGATGAAGAGGAAAAGCAAATTTCATAATGATCCAAAACTTCTGTGACCCCTAAAAGGGTTTCAATGGTAGACGTTCAATCCTCCACAGCCTTTAACAGTGTGGTCCACTTGATAGCTAGATCTGTCTTATTTTTCGTCTCAAGCCTTAATACGAGTTCGCCAAAAAGATGGACGGTTTGGATATAACACATCCTCACAATAGGACCCAAAAATAACAGTGGGATAACAACAGCAAAAAATAAAAAAATAAATAATAATAATAATAATAAATAAATAAACCAGGAACTTTTCGCTACGAGTCATTCTATAGCTACGAATAATAACCGTAGCCATAGCCCTCGTCCATGACATTTCAATATGTCCTTTTATATGTATCGAAGGTCTTTCGATTAATCGAAAAAAGGTCCAAAACTGTCCAGCGAGTTTGCCTCAAAAATCCTGCAATTTTCAATTAATCGAATGTTTAATCAAATGTCTTTCGATTAATCGAAAACGGTATTTTATCTTTAGCTACGGATTATAATCGTAGTCATAACTGTAGTCTGCGCCAATCTATGAAATTTTTTATTTTTTATTTTATTTTTTACATGGAGAACTTTATTCTACCTACAATTTTCTCAAGTACATATATATATATAAGCATATAAAAAAAATTTCTCTCTTTTTTTCATTTCTTTCTTTATTCATTTAACAAGAATATCTTTTAAACCAAACTTAGTTACTTGATGTACCCTATATGATTTTGGGGTAGGAGAAGCTACTTTAGCCAATTAACGTAGTTATTTTCCAAGATTCCATCAGGTCGATGGTCGAAAATCCATTTCATTAACTTTGCGGTCAATTTCATTCACGAAAATTCACTGTCATTTCGGTGCATTTCATTTCACGGTCACTTCCGTGCATTTCGCGGTCCAATCGCTTCACTTCACCCCCATTTCCATGCATATCACGGTCATTCCCACATATTTCGTGTTGATTCACGGTCATTTCGACGCATTTCGCGGACTCGCGTCTTCACTTCACGGTCATTTTCGTGCATTTCGCGGTCCACTCGCTTCACTTCACCCTCATTTTCGTGTATATCACGGTCATTCCCGCATATTCCGTGTTAATTCACGGTCATTTCGACGCATTTCGCGGTCCCGCGTCTTCACTTCATGGTCATTTTCGTGCATTTCGCGGTCCAATCGCTTCACTTCACCCCCATTTCCATGTATATAACGGTCATTCCTGCATATTCTGTGTTGATTCACGGTCATTTCGCGGCCCGCGTCTTCACTTCATGGTCATTTTCGTGCATTTCGCGGTCCAATCGTTTCACTTCACCCCCATTTTCATGCATATCACGGTCATTCCAACATATTCCGTGTTGATTCACGGTCATTTTGACGCATTTCGCGGTCCCGCGTCTTCACTTCATGGTCATTTTCATGCATTTCGCGGTCCGATCGCTTCACTTCACCCCTATTTCCATGCATATCACGGTCATTCTCGCATATTCCGTGTTGATTCACGGTCATTTCAACGCATTTTGCGGTCCCGCGTCTTCACTTCACGGTCATTTTTGTGCATTTCACGGTCCAATCGCTTCACTTCACCCCCATCTCCATGTATATCACGGTCATTCCCGCATATTCCGTGTTGATTCACGGTCATTTCAACACATTTTGCGGTCCCGTGTCTTCACTTCATGGTCATTTTCATGCATTTCGCGGTCCAATCGCTTCACTTCACCCCCATTTCCATGCATATCACGGTCATTACCGCATATTCCGTGTTGATTCACGGTTATTTCGACGCATTTCGCAGTCCCGCGTCTTCACTTCACGGTCATTTTCGTGCATTTCGCGGTCCAATCGCTTCACTTCACCCCCATTTCCATGCATATCACGATCATTCCCACATATTCCGTGTTGATTCACGGTCATTTCTACACATTTCGCGGTGAAGTGACCGTGAAATGCATGGAAATGACCGTGAAGTGAAAGCGAATGGACCGTGAAATGCGCTTCACTTCACCCCCATTTCCATGCATTTCATGGTCATTTTCCATGCATTTCACAGTCATTTCCATTCACTTCACGATCATTTCCATGCATTTCACGGTCAATTCGTTTCACTTCACCGTGAAGTGAAGGGAAATGAGCGTGAATCAACACGGAATCGCCGGGAATGATCGTGAAATGCATGGAAATGACGTTGAAGTTAAAGGGCCTGTTTGATTTCCAGGACATTGGTAAATACCTGCAAAAGGGCGTAATAATTATTTCTTAGGGCATTTACAACATTTCAACCATGCTTGATTTGACTACCTACTTTTTAACACGGAAGTCGAGAATATTGCAAATGTCCCACTGTGATGCATTTCACTAATCCACACCGTTCGTCCGTTATGCCAGCTGAATTTATGGCATGAGCCAAAAAATGAGGCATATCCAAAGCTCTAGTGGACCACGCCACAGAAAAAAGCAAATCATACATTTACCGTTAAAAACTTCTGAAGGCTACTATTTCTTTTGGTGTGGGCCACTTGAGTATTGGATTTACATGATTTTTTGACTCATTTCTCGTAATGTTGTGGTAAAACGTATGGACGGAACAGATATGTCATGTACATCACTTTGAGATTTAAAAATATTAACTAACACTTTTGAACCGGTTTCCAAGTTAAGAATTTCCAAACGGGTGAAACGGTGATAATTAGTCATTTCCCAGGTATTTGCACTCGCACGAACAAATCAAACAGGCCCTAAGTGAATTGACCGCGAAGTGCATGGAAATGGGCGTGAAGTGAAGTGAATTGACCGTGAAGTGCGTCGAATTGACCGTGAATCAACACGGAATCGCGCGGGAATGACTGTGAAATGCATGGAAATGACGGTGAAGTGAAGTAAATTGACTGCGAAGTGCGTGGAAATGGCCGTGAAGTAAAGTGAATTGACCGTGAAGTGCGTCGAATTGACCGTGAATCAACACGGAATAGGCGGGAATGATCGCGATATGCATGAAAATCACGGTCATTCCCGCCTATTCCGTGTTGATTTACGGTCATTTCGACGCATTTCACAGTCATGCCCCTTCACTTCACGGTCATTTCCGCGCATTTCTCGGTCCAATCGCCTCACTTCACGGTCATTTCCATGCATATCACGGTCATTCCCGCCTGTTCCGTGTTGATTCACGGTCAATTCGACGCACTTCACCATCAATTCACTTCACTTCACAGCCATTTCCACGCACTTCGTGGTCAATTCACTTCACTTCACCGTCATTTCCATGCATTTCACGGTCATTCCCGGCGATTCCGTGTTGATTCATAGTCAATTCGACGCACTTCATGGTCAATTCACTTCACTTCACACCCATTTCCACGCACTTCGCAGTCAATTCACTTAACTTCAACGTCATTTCCATGCATTTCACAATCATTCCCGGTGATTCCGTGTTGATTCACGGTCATTTCCCTTCACTTCATGGTGAAGTGAAGCGAATTGACCGTGAAATGCGTGGAAATGACCGTGAAGTGAATGGAAATGACCGTGAAATACATGGAAATGACAGTGAATCAACATGGGATCGCCGGGAATGACCGTGAAATGCATGGAAATGACCGTGAAGTGAAGCGAATTGACCGTGAAATGCATGGAAATGACCGTGAAGTGAAGGGAATTGACCATGAAATGCATGGAAATGACCGTAAATCAACACGGAATTGCCAGGAATGACCATAAAATGCATGGAAATGACCGTGAAGTGAAGTGAATTGACCGTGAAGTGCGTGGAAATGAGCGTGAAGTGAAGTGAAGTGAATTGACCGTGAAGTGCATTGAATTGACCGTGAACGAAGACGGAATTGCCGGGAATGACCGTGAAATGCATGGAAATGACGGTGAAGTGAAGTGAATTGACTGCGAAGTGCGTGGAAATGGCTGTGAAGTGAAGTGAATTGACCGTGAAGTGCGTCGAATTGACCGTGAATCAACACGGAATCACCGGGAATGACCGTGAAATGTATGAAAATGATGGTGCAGTGAAGTGAATTGACCACGAAGTGCGTGAAAATGGTCGTGAAGTGAAGTGAGTTGACCGTGAAATGTGTCGAAATGACCGTGAATCAACACGGAATATGCGGGAATGACCATGATATGCATGGAAATGGGGTGAAGTGAAGCGATTGGACCGCGAAATGCACGAAAATGATCGTGAAGTGAAGACGAGGGACCGCGGAATGCGTCGAAATGACCATGAATCAACACGAAATATGCGGGGAATGACCGTAATATACATGAAAATGGGGGTGAAGTGAAGTGATTGGACCGCGAAATGCACGAAAATGACCGTGAAGTGAAGACGCGGGACCGCGAAATGCGTCGAAATGACCGTGAATCAACACGGAATATGCGGGAATGACCATGATATGCATGGAAATGGGGGTGAAGTGAAGCGATTGGACCGCGAAATGCACAAAAATTACCATGAAGTGAAGACACGAGACTGCGAAATGCGTCGAAAAGACCGTGAATCAACCCGGAATATGCGGGAATGACCGTGATATACATGAAAATGGAGGTGAAGTGAAGCGATTGGACCGTGAAATGCATGAAAATGACCGTGAAGTGAAGACGCGGGACCGCGAAATGCGTCGAAATGACCGTGAATCAACACAGAATATGCGGGAATGACCGTGATATGCATGGAAATGGGGGTGAAGTGAAGCGATTGGACCGCAAAATGCATGGAAATGACCGTGAAGTGAAATGCATGAAAATGACCGTGAATTTTCGTGAATGAAATTGACCGCAAAGTGAATGAAATTAATTTTCGACCATCGACCTGATGGAATCTTGAAAAATAACTAGGTTAGTTGGCTAAAGTAGCTTCTCCTACCCCAAAATCATATAGGGTACATCAAGTAACTAAGTTTGGTTTAGAAGATATTCTTGTTAAATGAATAAAGAAAGAAATGAAAAAAGGAGAGAAATTTTTTTTTATATGCTTATATATACATATTTATATAAATATGTACTTGAGAAAATTGTAGGTAGAATAAAGTTCTCCATGTAAAAAATAAAATAAAAATATAAAAAATAATAAAAAATTTCATAGAATGGCACAGACTACAGTTATGGCTACGGTTATAATCCGTAGCTAAAGATAAAATACATTTTTTGATTAATTGAATGTCAATTGCAGGATTTTTGAGGCAAACTCGCTGGAGTGTTTTGGACTCTTTTCGATTAATCGAAAGAACTTCGATATATTGAAGTACATCGCTGTTATGGCTATAGCTTCGGTTATAATCCGTAGCCAAAGGTAGCCCCAACTCTCACGGAAAAGCAGGGGCATTTTCAACCTGAGAAATAAAGCCGTACAGCTGGGGCTTATTCTTGGGAGGTGAAAAGCGAGTGGGTTTCAAAAGGTTGATGGCCATACATGGGTCGTACAGTTGGAAATTTCTCTAATAATAATAATGCTTGCTACCGTACATGGCGACGTATTTCTACGGGATAGGTTGGGATCATAGCCGTTAGATCTGGGTTTATTTTTCAATGATCCAAACCGTTTATATGATAGGCCCCACCGTAAATGAGATACCCAAGAAGACTATCTCTGATTGGAATATTTAAAACGTTTTGACGTTTAACTATTCTCCTTTGATTATGTGCTACCACAGCATTATGATGCAGGTCATTAATCAAAAGCTAAGGATCTTCAGATTGTAGTAGGACCATCATATAAATGGTTCGGATCATTGAAACATGAACCAGATCCAACAGCTATAGCACGATATATCCTTGAACAGCAAAGAGATACATGTACCAGAATCTTCTTCCCATGCACATGGTTGCCTTGGGACCCGTTGGCAGCCACATGCACCATCCATTAGCTGCAGTCCACTTTTCATAAGCTCCTTGAAAAAATCTCACTGATCACATTATCCAAATCATTCAATCGGTGGCATAAGCAAAAACGAATGGACAAGATCATTTATAGGATATAGGTCCAGTTTACACCCGACCTGCTACGGTTCCAACGAATGGGACGTGGCTGTATAGAATACTCAGAAAATTTACTTGTAGAGTCGCAGAAAGATCCTAAGGATCAAAAGTACATCTTCGCTGAGGATGTGTCATGCCACTGTAGAGCTGTACACGAGTTGAGTTAGCTCGGTCAGCTTGCCCGACTCAACTCGGAATAGGTTGACTCACTTCAGCTTAAAATTGGATTTGGACCAAGTGGAGCTGGTTTTTAGAGCTTGAAAGAATTTTGAGCCGAGTCTGAGTTTCCTTGTACTCGACTCAGCTTGAATCCCATCTCGAATTGACTTGGATTAAATCGGCTCAGTGACTCAGTTATTTTGATCTTGATGCTGCTCGCCAAGTGTTTGATGAAATGACTCAACAAAGTGTTGTTTTTTTGACTGACTTCGTATTAAAATATTCTTGAAATTGACATTTAAATAAATATCAAAGAAACAAATCACCACAAAAAAAAAAAAATAATAATAATAATAACATTATAGGACTGTCCTCCTATCTTGATTTTGATGCAGCTTGTTAAGTGTTTGATGAAATGCCTGCAAAGTATTATTACTGTTTTGCATTATGTGAGATATTGAAGATGCATTTTATGTTTGAGAAAATGTCGCACAGGCTCGAACTAGCCCAAGTTGTAGACCAAATCGAGCCAAGTTGGCCAGTTAAGCTTGAGGACCGAGTCAAGCTGAGTTCGCTAAGTTGTGCCAAGCTCGACTCGTGTCAAGCTCTACATGCCAAGGGTTCTTATAGCACCAAGAGACATGCACGACTAAAATTCTAAAGACGATATAAGATATTGGCCTGGCATACACAAAGTTTCTTAAGAGCACAACTAACCAAGTGTAACATTAAGATGGTGATGCGCGTTGACACATGGCTAAATTTAATAAGCCACGTACGTCTATAAATTCAAAAGTGGTGCAGTAAGAAGAAAAAGCTATCAGGAAATAAATATATGAATAGATATAAAGCATATTAATTAGCTAGCTTAGCCTTGAATTAGAATCATAATATAGGTTTATGGCACTAATTAATTGGCTGACCAATCTTGTAAGTCAAAGAGACTATATGCAAGGCCACGGCCTTCAAGTTTATAAAAGCAATAGAGAATGAGGAGCTCTGAACCTTTGGTAATACAAACACGCAATCTCTTATTCAGGTTAATGTTGCCTATCTTATCTTTTTGTCTCACATGAATGCTTATCTTAGCTTAGCCTAATTTAGCCTCTCAACTTTTGTATAACACAATGTTGTAGCAAGTCTGAATTGATTAGCATAACTTTGTTTTAGTTTCATCCACTTTTGTCTAACACATCGCTTAGTAAGCTGGAGTTAGTTTAGTTTTTTGTCCACGACCTCGTTATCAGACCTCAAATATCCAAGTTCTTACTTAGTGATTTGTTTAGGCCACAACCTTCTAGCCAAACCTTGATCATCTTATGACTGCCTAAGTCCAGACGACCATCAACCATCTATGGCTGTTTTGTTTGCACGAAATGCCGTCAATATAATTTTCTTTACTTTCTTTACTTATTTGTCGATTATATTACATTTTTATTTAAGTTAATAAAATCAACACTTGCCTTATATTTCTTACTTTTTAAGTAGTTTTTATTATTATTATTAAATAATATATGCTATCACCTTTATGATAAAAAGTCATTATTTTCAAGACAAAGGAACTCTTTAAAAGGACTAACCCTTACATTCGCAAATTGCTCTATTCCTTGTGAATTAGGGGCTAAGTGTATGGCTGATCTCCTCAAATCTGGTCTTTCAGTATATCTCAGTACCTGGATTACAAGGTGTTTGGTTTGATTCAAGTCGCATTCGACTCCTGCAAGCTCGGCACGTACATGCACATGTGCATGATCGAGTCCCAACCAACTAATACACATGTGGCCGTGTGACCATCCAATTGTTGTGGTTTTTGCACATAAATGGAAGACGAGTGGGTTAGGCCAAATGGACGGTCAGGATAGGTGATACTAATGTGCACGAGTCTACATGCAACTATGTGCATGGGAGGGTTCCAAGCACATAGCCCATTAGATCATTTCTCTATTTTCATTAGTTTTTCCTTGGTGTCTTTTTGTTTTTCCACTAGGCTAGGAGTGGCAATGGCCCCAGTCGCCTAAGTCCTGTCCCCGGCCAGGCCTTGCCCTAATCTAGTTGAAAAGGCACAGGCCAGATTGCGCAGCCTGTGTTGAAGCTGGTTTAGATAGTCATAATTCAGTCCGATTTTGAAAAACTTGTTGGTCATGTGGTAAGGGGAAAAGGATTAATGTTTTAAAATCTTCTAATCATTTTCCCCCTCCTACTGTGAATTTTATCATATAAATGTAAGAATTCTATAAGGTAGGCCTTATAGATCAACGGTCTAGATTATCCTAATGGTTGGAAAATGTGATAGGGTGCACTAGCGCCCCGCTATGTTGTGATACATCCAGAATTCGTGAAAGGGGTGGTGTGCTATTACTGTGATACACACACAATGTCTTACTAGAATTGGGATTACCAATTCACCTTTCAGGGAAAGGAGTTTTCATGGGTTTCAAACTCCACTGCCCTCTCGAATATATAAATTAGGGTTGGGTCCCCAGTCCACCACCATCGACAGAAGCAACAGCCCCATCTCATCTTCTCTAATGGGTGGAAAGGAAAGGAAGATCCCTGCATCAACATCTACGGCTATGGCATCAGAGATAGGTAAGCCATCTGCTCCTTCAGATCCTCATATCCAATGCACAGTAGGTCCTATGGCTATTCCGCATCAAGAACTATCAATAAACAATTTGGATGTGTGAAACATGACCATGATCTAACAAGTGTTACATGGAGGGTGAATGAGAAATGCTCAAAAATGTCTTTGTTCATCCGTGCCTTTTGATAACAGAAAAATAAGTTCTAAAAAATATTTGTTAAAAACTTTGAATGTTAAATTGTAATTTTGAAATAATTTTAAGGATATTATGGTCAAAAGTGATTTTTTTTTTTTTTTTAAATGCACCACCACTGTCGGTATTTAGTATTTGACCTTCAACGTCTACGTAAAGGCAGGGAGGGAGGTGAAAAAAAGACCCATATTTCCAACTAAAAGTAATTTAAGTACTTAATAATTTAAATTTGCAGAATGATCTAAATTATATGAGCACTAAAAATAAGTGATAAGTGTTGAAAATAAGGGCCTATTTGTTAACACTGAATTTTTGCACTTAATACGGAATTAGGAATATGTTCAGTGTTTAGTTGTGTTTGTTAATGCGTCGTTAACGCAAAAGAAGGAAAGCGCTAAGTGGGTTTTCATTGAATTCTTTCTGTGTGACAGGAGTTTGGTTTAACGGTGAACGCAGAATGCGCTCAATGAATTTTTCGTTAAACAAAAATTTTTACTTCCAAAATTACCCCCTTTCAAGTTAGTACAACAATTTTTCTCTTTAAATTGTTTGCACAATACAAAATCAGTGTTTGGATGCATAAGTAAATTGAATTGTGGAAATTTAAACTGATTACTAATATTTCCAAGTTTTCATAAAGAGGATGTGACGCCAAACGCGCCCCCATTGCAATTTGGTGCCAATCATAGACTAATTATTACAATGTGATTCAATAGCGCCTCCAAACGCGCCTTCTCTAAACAATATCTAATATCTATCTGACACGGTTTCATACACAGTATGTACTGAAGGAAAGCGGATTGCATCTGTGGGACCCACCGTGATCAATTTTTTCCGATCATTTTAAGGTATGAGCCCAAAAATGAGGAAGATCTAAGGTTCAAGTGGATCACACGGTGGGGATTGAATGCCCATCATTAAAAACTTCTCGGGGGTCCACAGAAGTTTTGGATCAAACTGACATTTGTGTTTTCCTTTCATCCAGGCCCATGTACATCACGGTGGGCCCTAGGAAGGTTTCAACGGTGGGCGTCATTATCACCCCTGCTTCATGTTGTGTGGTCCACTTGAGCCTTTGATCTGCCTATTTTTTGGGCTCATATCCTAAAATAACCTGGAAAAAAGGATGAACGGCGTGGATAAAATTCATACATCACGGTGGGCCCCACAAAGTCCCTGCCAGGACCTATTTCCGTCCAGGCAGGGGCAGGACGGAATCCCCTTGCCTGTTGAATGTGGACCGTTGACCACTTTAACCGTCTATTCAATAGCCATTAAAGTGGATAGATGGGATTGTTCTATCAGAATAATATCCATCCAAAAATGGTCCCATGATTTGGACAGCTGTGATCACTGTCCTTGTTCGCTATCATATGTGCTGTGAAGGGGGAGCGGATTAGGTCAGACCCCGGACTAACCCAAGACGGTGCAGCCTTTACCGTGGGGCCCACCTTGATGTATGTACTCTGTATCCACGCCGTCCATCCGTTTTTTCAGATTATTTTAGGGCATCATCACAAGAATGAACCAGATCCAACTATAAGGTGGACCATAGCATAGGAAATAGTGGTGATTGACCATTAATGGGCCACAAAAGTTCTGGATCAAGCTGATATTTGTTTTTTTTTTTTTTTTTCCCTTCATCGAGGCTCATGAGACCTGATCAACAGATTGGATGACAAATAAACAGTAGGAAAACATTAAAGTGCGCCGTAAGAATTTTTTAATGGTAGGGCGTTCAATCACGACGGTTTCCTATGATATGGTCCACTTGATAATTGGATCTGTTTCATTTTTGGGATAATGCCCTAAAATGATCAGGAGAAATGAATGGACGGCGTGGATACAAAATACATACATCAAGGTGGGCCGCACCATCTTGGATGAGGCCAGGGTCTCACCTAATCCGCTCCCGTGTGAAGGGTCACTCAACACCCCTTTTAATGGGCTTTTTCTCAGATACACCCATGTATCCATATATTCCCAAAGCACTCTCATTTTAAAATTTTAATATTTTTACACATACATGTGCAAGATTTGGAGATTATATTATTATTTTTTGGACCAAAATGTCCACGCACTATATAAAACCCTAGGGTCAAATGTGAAATTAGGTGGTAAGGAATTTCATTTTATTCATGTAAATTATATCCGGCATTGATTGAATTAATCCAAAAATCATGTTATTCAGTTTCAACAAGAGATATAGTGGGGTTTCTGATGGATTTTGAAATCTACATTCGTGGGCATTTTAGCTCTCATTGTTAAAAGAGTAGCAAGATTCACCGTGATGTTTGTGAAAAATCCACCCCATCCGTAGCTTCTTGGGATCATTTTAGGGCCACACAACAGAAAAAAAGGTGTAGGTTGAACGGCTACCATTGAAACACTCAGGCCTTATTGTGATGTTTTTGTAAAATTCACTTTGTTCATCTGATTTTTCAGCTTATATTAAGGTGTGGGACAAAAAAACGAGACAAATCCAAAACTCAAATAGGCAACACGGCAGGGTATCAAACCCTAACTGTCGAACTCTCTCTCATGCAGAGCAAGCAAAAAGGCGGTGGGCCCACCGTGATGTTTTTTGAAAAATCCAACCCATCCACCATTTTAGCCACATAATTTTAGAGGGTGTGTACAAAATGCAAGCAAATCCAACACTCAAATGAACCACAGCATGACTAAGTCCTGATATTTTCATGGCTGATTGTGATTTTTGCACTGGTGATCTTGTTTTTTCGCAGGTGGTTGTGATTTTAACGGTTGATCATGATTTTTATACAGCTGATTGTGATTTTTCATGGCTGATCTTGATTTTACGCGGCTAATTGTGAATTTTTTGCTGGTGATCTAATTTTTTCTTTAGCTAATCTTGATTTTTTTGACCCACCCCCAAAATTTATGTGGCTAAAATGGTGAATGGGTTGGATTTCTCAAAAACATGACACAGGTACTATGACTTTTTTAAGCAGAGAGAGATCAACATTGTTTCCTACCATGTGGCTGTCCACCTTAGTGTTGGATCTGCCTCATTTTTAGGCCTTGTGATGGGTTGTACTTTTCAAAATCATCATGGTGGGCCCACGACTTTTTCAGACAAAGAGTTCCTGTTTCATGCAGTGTGGCCCATTTGAGTGCTGGATCTCCTGAGTTTTGTGCCCACCCCCTAAATTTAGGTGAATATAATGATGGATGGTTTGGATTTCTCAGAAACATCATGGTGGGCCCACCACTTTTTCAACTCCCCTTGAATGGAGAGAGTGTGTTCTCAAAGTCGGGGTTCAATACCCCTGCAGTGTGTATGATCTTTGGATCTGTCTCATTTTTTGTCACACACCCAGACATCAGCTGGAAAAACTCTTATGGAAAGATAGAATGTACGTGGAACTTATAAAGGTGAATTAGATAATAGATGGTTAGCATTTCAGCCTTCCTCCGGCCGATACGAAAGAGAATGTAGTGTGTGTATATATATATATATCTATTGAAGTGTCATTTAATCAAACTTTATAATGTTTTCTTACATTATACACCGCCACCTATTAATGTTTTCTTACATTGCTATTCAGGTTTATTTGGACATGTGGGGCCCATTCAAACTCTTAATACGATGGGATTCATCATGGACGACCCATGCATCAAAAGCACTTCAGTTGAGAATTCCTAACCACTCAACATGTGATAAAGAAAATACAGCAGTGGTCCACACTCAATCAAGAAAAGGCTGAACGTTCGACAGCCAAGGTTTGCTGACAAATCAATTAAACTACCCGCCACAAGTCTAAACAAAGGCTTGGATTAGTTGTTTATGTGAGAGTAAGATGCGCCAGCGTGCCAAAGTATTCTTAACTCAGAGGTTATGATTGAATTGCTGCTATTCCCCACACCTAGATGGATAGATTGGAGAATCTTTCATGGCCCAGTGGTAGACAAGCTCTGTTTCAACCCTGAGATCGGGATCGAGTGCCCTTGTTGTGTGAGTGTGTGAGACAGTGTAAAAAAAAAAAATAGAAGATTGGAGCGGAATTTAGGGATTTGTTAAAGGGTAGGGGTTAGCTCTTCCAAATGAATTCTATTTGCGGTGGGACTATAGACGTGAGTCTATGGTATAAATGACTCTTTTTTTTTTTTTTTTTTCCAGCGTGATTCACTACCAAGGCTCGAGGGATGATGATTTGTTCGTTGCCCAACGGATTGAGCTTCGTAGTAGAATGGTCGTGATGTGTGGGATGGATGTCTGTTCATCGCTCAATTGGAACCGGAGAGCATAGTGAGACGACCGATGGAGGGCGGATCTTTTACAATGTGTTCATTGCTCGATTAGAAGCGGGCTTCGTGGTGAGGTGACAACTTATTCATGGACTTAGACGAAACCAAGCACGTGATGAGATAGTCATGAATTGATTATTCGTTCGTCATCTGGTGTGAACCAAACTTTGTAGCAAGATGGCCAACGGAAAGCCCGTATCAGGAAAGCCTATAGCCTTTCGTTCAAAACTGAGTGATCTTCCTTATGATCTAACGAAATGTTGTGGATGAAGGCTGAAGAAATGCTAAGAACTAAAAACTAACGACCCCATGTTTTGAGCAACGACGGGGCTGAAACTAAACTAAAATAAAATAAAAGATAAAAGTCCATGGTAGACGGTTAAAATAAGAGTTGTTTAGTTATAATAGCATGAAGCATGGAGCTCTTCGTCGATAGTTGCTTTTATAAGCTTATGGGAAACAGTGGCTTTGAGTAGTCTTTAGGATCGTAGGATATGGACGTTCGGCTATGCAAATCTTTTTTATTCTCCCACATAAATGTAGCCTATCACGTGCGACCATGTGTATATAAGAGAGACTCGTGTGCATCGGCCAAAATCCTCACATATCTAGACTCCCACATTGGAAAGTTGTTAATCCTTATGTCACTTGGATTTGACATCCGTAGAGAATTGCTTTTAGTAAAACTTTAGCATTTAATGTTGAGGGAGGGAGAGTGAGAGTATCTTGCTATAATGAGACTCTTGCTTATGCAAAAAATAATTTTAATAGAAATCTAGCATTTAATGTTCTCTCTTATGTGCATGTTTCTAACTCCTCTTGAAGTTGATATACACCACACATGGCACAATTGCTACATGACGTCTCTTGGGCCCATTTGATCTGGTCACGCTAGATTGCGTGTAAACAATGATGGAGAGCGTGAATAGAATTTCTCCTAACATTTAGCACGTAGTGTTGACACGAAGTGGCATCTCATTGGTCAACATAGGTGTGCCAAAATGGGTATAAACAGATTCCATCTGGATATATTTTTTTGCATAGACCATCAACAATCACACCTATCATTCCAAGTATTTGGATGATTGAACTAGGGTCCCCACTTGTACAAATGCAAGTCCCAGCGCACTTTCCAAAACCTTTGGGCAGGGCAGTGCATAATACCTTCATGCAAAGGGAATTTTACAAAGAGCTATCAAATAAATATGGAATTTGCATTCCAGTACTTTTTCAAAAAGGTTTTCAAACGGATATTCCATTGATCGATATTATTATCATTTCATACCCTTCCGTTGCACCTTTTATAAGAGTCGTTTGGGTGGGCCTGTGAGTGAATGGGTTGGCTGCTTCGGGGCCCACAATGTTATGTTTATATAAAATCATCCCATCTGTAATTTAGGTGGACCACATGATTAGAAATAGTGTACAGGAAACAATCTCCCTCCAACATTTTTCCTTTGGTATGGCCCACCTGAATCATGGATGAGCCTGAATTTTAGGCCCCAAGCATAAATTTTTCTGGCATCTAATGGTTGGAGTGGATTTAATATAATCATCATGCTAGGCTTGCAAAAATCAAGGGTGGACACCTCTCTCCCAACTATTTTCTTTGGTGTGGCTCACCTAAATCACAAGTCAACCTGATTTTTTGGCCTAGAGCCTAAATTGGGATTACACATCTAATGATTAGAGTATATCTTACATAAACATCAGGGTGGCCCTCCCAAAAATATAGTATCGTCCCTCCCTCTCTCCAACGTAGGGAGAGAAAAGGGAATTATATGGGATGCCACTCTTGATTTTGACGGGCCCACTATGATGTTAAGATCCACTCTGACCAATAGGTACTTAGTACAATATTAGGCCCAACAACGTACAAAAATTCGGTTGACCAGTGGTGGGCCACACCAAAGGGAACAGTTGAGAGAGACGTCCACCCTCAATTTTACAGGGCCCGGTGTGATAAATATGTGAAATCCATTCCAATCATTAGGTTCGACACAAATATATAGGCATGTATCCCAAAAATCATATACATCCACGATTCGTGGGTAGCAATAATAAAAATAGTTTGAAGGGTGAGTGCTGCCTTGAATACTATTTCCAATAATGCGGTCCACTTAAAATCACAGATGGAGCTGATTTTTGGGCTCGTGACCTAACATGAGGTGACAAACTTACTGATCGGTGTAGATTTTATATAAACATCATGGTGGGGCTCACTGGATCCACCCGCCCATTTGCCTTTACCACTATAGTGATAGAAGGTAGTGGAATAATAATTATATAGATTAATAATGTAGCTTTTTGGTTACCTTTTTGAAAAATATTCCGGAATGTAAATTCCCATATTAATTAGGTAGTTTTCTCTAAAACTCCAAAAAAGGAGGAAGTAAAAAATCGTTCATTTTGGCTGGGTCTGGGTCAGGTATAAGGATACCAATAACTGAACCCACTGTTGAGTACCGCACTCGAACCCATACTCATGTTAGACCTTAGACAGGCACCCTTGAGGTACCTATTAGGGTACTGGGTACCCACTTGTGATTTGAAATTGGATATTTTTTCTCCTAGAAATTCTCAAGGCACTCTTAAATAACCACCCTTTTAAATCTTTTACCTTTCTATACTGATCTTTCAATTTTTTTGAGATGAAAATGCCCGACATGGAGCCTTGTGTCTATAAAGGCCATTGGACCTTCTTTCACCACTAGTCTCTGGCGAACTCTTCTTTTGTCATTGCAATCTAGCGATATTTCGTACTTTCCAACTACTCTTTGTCAATCTTTTGTGTTTTTCGATTACTCTTTCAGGTAAAAACGCTCACCTTCAAAAAAAGGGTTTTAACCTTGTTTGGGAAGAATATGAAACGTATAATTGCATATTCGTCCATAGGTGGAATAATTGTTAGAGACTCAAATGATGGATATGCAAGCAAGATAACTTATATGCTGTTCAACTGGGTTCTTCGTCTCTATTTAAAAAATTATGCTTAGATGGGCCTTTTGCTGAGAGAAATGGATAGAATGAAAGAAACGTGATGACAAAAAATAAAAATAAAATCACTTTTAGAAGATAAGTATTTTTTGCCAAAAAAAGAAGAAGAAGAAGAAGAAGAAGATATATGTTTAGGGACCACTTTTGAAAAGTTAGACTTTAGACCTACTTTTGAAAAGTTAAACGGTATCCAAATGAGATGATTCCAGTCCCATTTGAAAGCTCGTAGAATTATCTTTCCAATGAACCCAAGATCAGGGTGATCCGACTTGTAACAAGGGGGTTATAACCATTTTCGTAGGATCACACAATGTTGGAAATGAGAGTAAAGTCGAATATTTGCGAACATCATGGATTTTGGGCCTACTTTTTGAAAGGGCAAACGATGTCCAAATGAGATGATTTCAGTCCCATTTGAAAGCTCGTCGAATTATCTTTTCAACAAACCCAAGATTGCTCCGATCTAACCTGTAACGAGAGAGTTAATGACCGATTTCATAAGATAACGTGATGATAGAAACGAGACCAAATGCAAATAGTTCATGAATGCTATTGTGGACTTTGGGCCCACTTTTGAAAAGTCAAACAGTGTCAAGATGAGATGATTCTAATCCCATTTGAATGCTTGTCGTATTATCTTTCCAACAAGCCTAAAGTCGCCTCGATCTTACCTATAAGGAAGGAGTTATGATCATTTTTGTGATATCACTCGATGTTGGAAACGCGAATGCAAATGCGAACTGTAGCATTCGCTTTCATTATACTGTCACGTTCGCTTTCGTTATACTGTTGCCTTCGCTCTTCTTCTAGCATCTCGCGATCCACGAAAATGGTTATGACTCCATTACAGGTCACATAGGGGTGATCTTGGGCTCGTTGGAAAGATAATTTGACGGGCTTTCAAATGGGACATGAATAATCTCATTTGGACACCGATTGACATTTCAAAAGGGGGCTTAAAGTTTATGATAGTGTTTGCAAATTATTCACATTCGCTCTCATTTATAATATCACGTGATCCCACGAAAACGATCATAACTCCCTCGTTACAAGTCGGATTGGAGGTAAGTATAGATACCCATGCCTATACTTACCTCCATCGCTATAACTAGTTTTACAAAACAATGATTAGTTCATTACATTGACAGAGTTTCAAAGTTTCTTCGATTCCACTTCTCAATTTCCCTTCTCATTCACTTTGTGTGGGAGTCTGGGTGCACGCCATCCATCCCACACATCAACTACTCACCATGATGACGGGATGTCGTGACCAGGAAAATCCAATCATCAAGTGGGCCAAACCATTGAAATTAATGGGCAATCACAAAAAAACATCCAAATTCACTTGGTGGCTCACATGATGGTTGGATTTGCTTGAACTTTGGGGTCCACTTCATAGTGGAGGAACCTTATTTAATGAGTTGGATGAATATTGCACACGCTACGATGGGGCCCACATGCAAAATGCTGTATAATAAGCTAATCCTGCAATGTTACAGAGGAAGTCATACTTGTGTGTGTGTGTCTATCTATCTATATATATATATATATATATATATATATATATATATATATATATATATATATATATATATATATATCCAATATTCTATGAACGGAGTAAGCACATTCAAGGATGATTGTCACTTTGTTACTGAAAAGATCATATCGGGCCTTCTTTCTATGCGTCGCATTCACTCCAAGGATCAACTTGCTATTATCCTTATCAAAGCTCTTCATTCTTCTAAGTTTCATAATCAGTTGGGCAAGTTTAATATCTATACTCCAGCTTGAGGGAAATTGTTAAAGAGAATAAGCTATGTGTGTGATCATTTCGGTGCTCCCTCAAGACACTATACCCTTTTAATAAAATAGGTTAGGGAGTGATTTGCTGGCTAAAACAACATTTTCCTGCACATCACTTCTCCCTTCTACATTGCTCTAGTTAGATGCACCCACTTTGCAATTTCCACAAGGAGTCTAGGTGTGTTTTTTTTCCATGCATTTAGGCATGGCCCATCCCATAATGGACCCCACCAGGACCTAACTAGAGACAGACAGTCCTGTCAGGGGCTCTATGGGGCCCACCATGATGTATGTATTTTATCCACGCCATCCATCCATTTTGAAAAAACAATTTATTTGTTAAGCCCAAAAATGAGGCAAATAGAATGCTCAAGTGGACCACACCACAAGAAATAGTGGGGATTGAATGCCTATTGCTGAAAACCTCCCGGAGGCAACAAAAGTTTTGGATCAAGCTGATATTTATGTTTCCCCTTCATCCTGATCTATGTGACCTTATGAACAGGTTGGATGGCAAATAAACATCACGGTGGGCACCAAGAAGGTTTCAACGTTGGGGATCATTGTCGCCACCACTTCCTGTGGCGTGGTCCACTCAAGCCTTTGATCTGCCTCCTTTTTGGGCTCACGCCCTAAAATGATTGTTCAAATGGATGGATGGCTTAGATAAAACACATATCATAGTGGGCCCCATAGAGCCCCTGACAGGACCATCCATCTCTAGCTAGGTCCTGGTGGGGGTAGTACCCAATCTGTGCCCCTTCAGTAAAAAGAAGGCCAACAAGGAAAAAACTTCAATTCTTTCAATCAACAACATATAACACCTATAAAGAAAAGGGTATACACATCTAACTAAGCTCACTTGACAACTAGTGAATGCATTGCTATTGTTTGTACACAAAAACAAAAAATAAATTTACTTTTAAAAGCTCGAAGTTTTTTTTTTATTAGTGTTAGATAATATGTATTTCAAGTTTGCAAATCAGATAATTTACATAAGAAAGCTAGAAGCGAAATGAACCCAAAGTGCTCACGTTGAGCCAGTCATGTTAGGAGCATGACTAGAGATGTGAACTTAGGCTCATCATGCACTCAGATTTCTGACTTACGTTTTGATAGATGGTGCTTTGCTGTTCAAGTAAGGCATGAAGGTTCTTATAACTTCCTCGTAAGCGGGCCTCTTGTAATCAACAGCCTGCATCGAGTAACCATCCCTAGTAAGCATTCTACAAACCAAAATGACTTGGAATCTTTCCATGAGAAATGACATGGACTCTCGTGAATGCCCTATGTCTTTGAGATCCAAGCCACCCATCAAGTAGGGCTCGACGTGGGCACACCCTGGCCCTAGAAATAGGCTGGTCCACTCGCCAGGTGGGCTGACACATACACATTGAATATAGACCAATGATCACTTTCTTTTAATTGTTGAATTTTCTCAGACGTGTTTAAGCCCACCTGATGAGTTCACCAGCCTGAATTTTGGGTCAGGGCATTTGCACAAAGGGCCCCACCTGATGAACAGTGCGGATCTCACATGTGTGCCACAATGGCACACGAGACTCATATATGCATTTTTTCCATTGATGCTTTTGCAGCGTACCTGCTCGATGACTTCTTCAGGGCTGGTCCATTTCCATTCTGAGAATTCAGAATCCACCTCGCCATTTGCTAAGTTTACCTCACTGTCATCTCTAGTAAATCTCATAAGGAACCTGCCAACCTTTGTATATAAGGCCAAAAATCTTACAGAGATTGAATTGTATATCTCTTAAAATTTAAAAGTACATAGAAAAGAAAAAAAAAACTACAAAAGAAAAAAGAAAAAACCACCACAATTTTGATATCTGAATTGTCACAAATAACAGTTCAACCAATAAAATCATATGTATTCTGCACGTTTTTTTTGTTTGAGATCGGAAAGCTGGCTTGAGACCTCAATTTTAAAACATGTTTTGTCTACCATTGAGCTATGGGTTCCAATGAACTATGGTACCCAGACATGGATCTGGATACAGAAACAATCCCGCCCCCCCCCCCCCCCCCCCCAGTGCTAATAAAATAACGTGTTGTTTTCTATTCTTTCAGGCATAAGCTACCGGCAATTTGCATGCAGGCAGATCCAATAAAATTGGACAGTATTATCACAATATACTTAGCTTTGAGCGGGAGAGGAAATGAAAAGGATTGGAAAACAGTTTGGGGGATGTTTTGGATCAAAACCAACACCATAGATACTTTCGTGGGACTAGGATCTTTGATGTCAAAGCAGCTTTGAGGATGAAGACAGAGAAAGGCTAAAGGACTAGATGGTACACCAATAGAGGTTTGGAAGCGCATGGGACACATTGGTTTATTTTGGTTAACAAAGTTATTCAACAAGATTGTAAGATTGAAGAATAAGCCAGAAGAATGGAGGAAAGGACCATGATACAGAGCTGCACTAACTATTGTGGAGTTAAACCTATAAGTCAATAGTATGAAACTTTGGGAGAGATTGATTCAGCAAAGGTTAAGGTGTGAAACGAATGTGCCTGAAAATCAGTTTGGATTATGCTAGAAAGTTCAACCATTGAGGCTATTTACCTACTTAGCTGATGGAGAAATATAGGGAGAGAAGGATCTCCACATGGTCTTTATTGACTTAGAAAGCATAAGATGGGAATCCTAGAGAGTTAATCTAGTGGTTGTTGAGGAAGAAGGAGACTCAAGGGGATGTATTGACATGATTAAGGATATCTATGAGGGAGCGGTAACAAAGTTGAGGACAATTAGTGGAGACTGGAGAGATAAGTGAGTTTCCAATTACTGGAGGCTTACACCAGGGGTTAGCATTGAGCCATATCTTTTTCTCCATTGGATATGGATGAGTTAACAAAGCATTTATAAGGAGATGTCCCGTCAGATATTTGTTTGCCAATGAGATAGTTTTAATTGACGAGATGACAGAGAGCATGAACACAAAGCTAGAACTATGGAGGGATACTTTAGAATCTAAAGGTTTTAAAATTAGTTGGACTAAAATACAACATATGGAATGCAATTTTAGAAACAATACGAGTAGAAATGAGGAACTAGTAAAGAATGGTAACCAAGAAGTACCCCAAAATGACCACTTTGGATATCTTGGATCAATAACTGATGAGAATGGAAAGATTGAGAAGGATGTTGCTTATAGAATGCAAGCTGGGTGGAAGAAGTGGAGATGTCGCGTAAAAATCAAACTTAAGGGGAAATTTTATAGGATAGCTGATACCTATAAGAACAACCTTGCTTTAGGTGACATAATGTTGGACAGTTAAGGAACAACATGTCTATGCGATGAGCGTGGCTGAAATGAGGATGCTGAGATGCATAAGTGGTAAGACGAGGAATGATAGATTTAGAAATGAATGCATTTGGGGGAGCATAGGCATATCACCAATGGGAAATAAGATGAATGAAAGTAGACTTGGATGTTTTTGTCATGTGCAATGGAGAACAAGAACTGTGCCGGTCAAGAGTAAGTTGGTTCAAGTTCAAGGCTCTAAAAGGGCAAGGGGAAAGCCCAAAGGACATGGGAGGAGGTAGTAAGAAAACCTTGATGACCTGTGGTTTAACTGAGGATATATATATATATATATATATATATATATATATATATATATATATATATATATATATATATAATTATATCTATATATATATATATATATATATATATATATATATATATTGAAACATGATAATATTATTAAAAAACAAAACAGAAAACAAAGCTGCACAAGAAAGAGAATATACAGAAACCCAAACCCGATCCTCAACCGAAGCAGACCCACCACATAAAAGGAAAAACCGAGCCCCTTACACTGGGATTAGAGAATGCCAATCAGAAATAGACAACAAAACCCAACAAAGGACTGATGAGGATATGATGCAAGGTAGAGAAGAATGGCAGAATAGGATTTGGGTACCCAATCCTGACTAGTTGTGAATCTGTGATAAGGTTTAGATGATGGCATATACTTCTTACAAGATTCCTTGTGTGTGTGTGTGTGTGTTTGCGACAAATATAAGAAATTTTTTATGACTCCTTCCAGAAAGGTTCCCTAGGCATGCTATCTTTGAGTCAATGGCAGATCATTTGATAAAAAAAGGATCAAGTAAACCAGAAGATTCTATATTCACTCCCGATTGCTTTGAGCCATATCCACGGACAGTACACAAATGAAAATCAGTTTGTCTAACAAGAGATTCGGGCACCTTTCCTACAGGTTGAATCATAGAATTTGCCAAGGACTATCAAAAGATTAAAGGAAAAAAAAAAGATCAAAAAAACAGAGACAAGGAAAAAAAGGGGTCAAACAAGGAAAAAACAAAATAACCAATGAGGAAAGTAATGTCACTTTTGTGAATGCATGTAAAGAAAAGAAAAGAAAAGAAGGAAAAAAAAAAAAAAAAAAGAGGATAGAGCTAAGCTCTAAATACGTAGCAAATGTATAATATTATTCGTGCTTGTATTCCAAGAAACCTTTTTGAGGCCTTGCTTCAATGTTTTGTCCTACGAGCAAATTTCTCAAGTTGCTGTGTTGTGGCTAGAGAAAGAGTTCGAGGAAGGAAGTTTGGTCAGTAATTAAAGGTGCAGATAGAGACAAGGAATCGGGTCCGGATGGGTTCTCCATGACCTTTTTCCTAAAGGGCTTGGAAATCAGCAAAGAAGACTTCATGGGCTAGAAAATCATCAAGGAAGACTTCATGGGCTTGAAAATCATCAGGCACACATGTGCAAGTGCTTAAGACTTTCATGCTAGAGCTATTTTGGATAAGGGCCTTAATGCCCCCTTCATCGCACTTGTCCCCAGAGTTGAGTCACACTTGTCCCCAAGGTTGGTGAGCCTATTAGCATTAAGGACTTCATACTGATAAGTCTGGTTGGTGGAGTTTGTAAAGTCCTTGCAAAACGTCTCTTAGCGAGGTCGTGGGCCAGATTATTTCCTCATCTCAAGGAGCTTTTGTAAACAATAGACAGATTTTGGGTGGAATTCTTATAGCTAATGAATGCATTGACTGTATGAGAAGACTTGTGAAGCTGGAATCATTTGCAAGTTTGGTACGGGAAAAAGCTTATGATGATAGTGAACTGGGACTTCTAATATATTCTAGATGAATAAAATAGATAAAAAGCTATTTTCTTCAACCTTCTTCTCAATCCTTGTGAATGGTTCTCCTTCTGGCTTCTTTTTTACTTTTAGAGGCCTATATCAAGGGGATTCCCTTTACCCCTTGTGTTTTCTATTACGGTGGAAGGTTTAGGCATGTTGTTGAGGAAAGGTGCTGAGTTGAATCTTATTACTGGCTTTGTCGTTGGTAACCCTAAAATGCAATCACACAGCTTCAATTTGTAGATGATACATTCGTTATGTGCAGGGCTTCTTTGGACCATGTGACATCTAGAAGGCAACCTAAGGTAATTCAAGGTGGTGTCAGGTCTTAGGATGTAGTAAAATCTCACTTTTTTTGAAACATCTTTATACATTTGGTGATAAAGCACCACCTACTTCTTTATGGGATCCTCTTATCATAGGGATTAAGAAAAGGCCAGCTACTTGGAAAATATCTTTTTTGCCCTAGGTGGAAGAATTACACTCATTAAGCAGGGGCCTTGTCTAATCTTCTTGTGTAATGATGGCTTGCAACCTCTAGTGCATGGTAGGCAAGTAAGCCCCCGTTTCCCTTTCCCACCCCTCTTTCAGTGTGTAAAGAGGAGAAGATGGCAGAGTTCTATGATTATTCTGAAGACTCTTTGGTCTGGTTGGTGCTTCTCGAGCGTAAGCTCTCTTCTTTTCTTTTTTCCTCGAGCGTAAGCTCAATAAAGAGGAAATCATATCGTTTAGCAAGCTCATGGGGAATTTAAACAACACAAATTTATTTGTCAGTTGATGTTAAGAAAATTTGGAACCGGGCGAAGAATCGCAAATCCACTTCTAAGTCCTTTGGTTCTTTTTCATCAAGAAGGGAGGCCCTCCCTACTCGCTTTGGTGTGGAAATCTTCTGTTCAATGTAGGATTCAAGCCTTGGTTTGGATTGGAATGGCTAATGAGATCCTCGCTGTCAATAACCTTATGAAAAGAAAGGTTGCTATTCCAAAGACGTACTTCATGTGCCAGGAGGCAGAAGAATCAATGGATCGCCTATTGATCTTTTTGGACTCTTTGGTTTAGCTTAGGCAATCAGTCAGTCAATCCTTGATATGCTTTGGAGATGGATTAATGGCCCTTTTCATCTCACAGGATTATGATTTGAAGATGCTCCCTTCTGCTGTGATCTGGGGAAACCGGAAAGAAAGAAACTGCGGTATTTTTTTAAGGTAAGAGTAGGCAGGTTGGGTGCTTTGTAGAAGGATTCTTTTCATGTTACAGAGTGGGCAATGCTATCTCTTGCTTTTAGGTGGGACTCATTCCCTGATTCCATTTTAGCACGGGATTCCTATTTGCTGGACGATCTTTAATTTTTATCCAGTTGTATTTTCTTTTGGCTTACAGGCCTTGTTCTCTAGTTGTTTTTTGCTGAGGAATATTCCTCGCCATCTTTCTGTATTTCTTTTTTCTCTTTTAATATAATTTGAGTTGCCATTCAAAAAATAATAAAGATGATAGGACCGAACATGCATGTGCAATAAAGCTCATGTACGCACCTCTGATATCCAACCCATCCATCAGAAATGCACCACTACATTGATCCCCGAGCCCAAGAATCAGGTTGATCTACCGGTCAGGTGTGCCACAGTTTGAAAAGCAAATGTGCAGCTCTGAAAAACTAGGCTGAATTTTTCTAACCCATCTGCCTGTTTCCAATATTGGGGCCCACATGCTGATTGGACCAGATTTTATTTTTGGGAAAACATGTATAAGGACGGACCAACCAGATGGATGGATTAGATCTCACTCCGAAGTGCCATGCTGGCACATCTGTGGCGTGTACATGAGCTTTATTGCACACATGTATGCACTTAGCAAAACTCTGGATGGAGTAGGCAGATCGTGAATTTGGTCAGGTGTAGACTGTTCAAAATCCTCGTCTGTTCACATCTTGAACGTATTAAAGAATAGTTCAATGTCGGTTTTGACCCAAAAGGATGAAGCAGTTATTGCCATCCATGAAATAGACTGCACAAGCAATAGCTGACCATACTTTAGGTTATAAAGGCCCAAGTATTAGAGCTTCAAGTAAATAACAAGAACAATAACCGACTAGCCCTGAGATCACAAAAATCATCATCAAGTTCTAAGTCAATATGAAACGTTTCTCAATGGATAGTAGTCAGCCATTTACATTGTCAGCAGAGTTACAAGTAGCACTCTTTTGGCTGAGGAAATTATCAGATACTCATGCATTAGAACACAAACCGTCCCTTCTTTGGTCTTATTTTTTGAGCATTGCAGCAAATATTTTCTTAACCGCCTATTTTTAAGCCACTGTTTAAGGGTTAGGATCTTCCAACCTGGAAGATTTTTTGTTTGGGAATGCTCCCAATCATGGTGGGGCGCACATTGGATTAATGGTCCAAATAAAAAACTATGGGTGCAACATGTGCAGAATGGGTGAACATCATGCAGCAGTTGTTATGGTATTCAAATAGAAATGTTAAATGAATATTGGGAAACAAGAAACGAGAAATGTTGGTATTTGAGAGCAGAAATGAGTTTCCAGGTAACTATGGTTAGGGCCCAAAAACTCTCTTTGCTAAAGATAAATAAATAAATGAAATGTAGTACTAACCTATACTAGATACTCGTGCATATGTTGATGTGCCACAATGCAATCTAACATGGCCATTGATACCTAACGTAAATTCAAAGGAAAGAAAGCTCACCATTTTTGTGCCTGGCCATTCCATTGTCCTCCCCACAAGCGGTTAACTTTCGCTTTTACAGATGGAGGGAAGTCATAAGTCAACCAGTGGGGAACCTGCTAACACATAATAATCACTCTTACAAAAATCCACTAATTTGGGTGAAGTGGCCAGATTTCAAAATCAAAACTAAAAAATGCCCTCTACAATATTCACAAATCATATGTAGCTGTATTTAAGTAGAATTTATCCTATCGGTTATAAAATGTGGGTCTTTTTTGCTGGAAAGAGGACCCTGAGTTGGTTTACAACACAACTTCATCATTAATTTACATAGATGCCTTTTTTGCAATTGCTTAAAAACCCTTCTCATGTCCTTTCATATCAAATTCAAATGGTTTAATTGTTTTGAATGACTAATTGAGAGAAATCCTTTTCGACTAGCAATTCTTGTTATATAGAGTAGAGATTATGGTATTAGACAACCCAAGGAATGAAAATTAGCCAAAACCAAATGAGTTATAGTGGTTTCAACCTCAGGGCAAGTAGCACTACAAAACAGCAAAATTGAATCATAAAACCTTTAGACAACATTGTTATGGGTTGTTAGTGATGCAGATTGCAATTAGAATCAACAAAGGAAAATGGCTTCAAATTGCATTATGGAATTGCTTTCCATGAGATAATATTTGCACCCACCAGGGATTAAGATCCAAGTTTGCAATCTGGGTTACCGGACTCATTCCCAGGATACAATGATGCCAGAACTCTCCGGTTGATCTTTAGCAAGCATTGCTTGTCAGTTGACCATGAACAAATCTAGCAACAAATGATACTAGAAAAACAACTGTTTTTTTTTTTTTTTTTGAAAGGTGAATGAATACACACACACACTCTTACACCCACCCACACACCACATGGGTTCCCAAACCCATGACCTCAGAGTTGAAACACAGTCTACCACTGAGCCATGAGCAGAGACCATTATCTAGCCAACTTTACTTTCACTAATATTCTGCATGCTTTTCAGATTCGTTGATCATAAAACCACAATATAGGACTACCTTATCAAATTTTTCACGTCAATGTTTAGGGGTTTATTTTAGTCCATATAAGAATTTGCTAGTGTACACACTTCGTAGGCATGACAAAGCCCTCAAGTTGTTCCATACAGATTTCCTCTTCTAAATTTATATTTAAAAAAGCTGTTTTAACATGCATTTGGTATATTTGAAGGCGATGAATATATGCTAAGGCAATTAGGATTCTAATAGTGGAAATCCTAGCAATAGGTGCAAGTGTATAAAAGAAGTCTATCCTTACTTTTTTCTTTAAAAAGTTGGCCACTAGACTTGCCTTAAATTTTTATCCCATACAGTCAATTTTCAATTTTCTTTTGAATATCCATTTACAAATTACAACCTATTAGTTTAGATGCTAGGGGTATATCTATTAATTTCCATGTTTGATTACCATTTGATCATTTATAGCCTCTTTCCAAGAGAAGGCATCATGAGATTTCATAGTGTAGCAACTCGAAAATTTTCACGCATAAGTAGATATATGAGTGCCCTTCCACGTGTAAATTTTTGCAATAGATTTTTTTTCATGTGAAGATGCTTAGATGAACACGCATGTACTCGTATACACTCATAATTAACTTCAGACCCTCATTATATCATAATATACTTGATTGTTCATCAAACCAACCATTTAAATAACTCATCATCACTAGGTGAAACTATCTAACCGTCCACTTCGATTTTGGACCACCCGATTATGATAAACCAAACTCGAGATCATCATATCGATCCATACACACCTTGATTCAAGGTTCTGATCCTTTCGTCTTGTTCGTCACGCATGTATACGCTTAACCTACCGTTGGAATCATAATCTAAGAACCCTGCTCACTCGTACATATACACGTATATATTCCTACACATCCCAAGCTTATATATCTTAACACACTCGATCATATATCAATCCAACCATCGAAAAGACTCTCTATAGACAGATTAAGCTATCCAACCGTTCGATTTCAATCTGGACCCTTACATCAACATGAAGTAGACAACGAATCATCTAAGCCATTTACCTTCAGTCATCCACGAAACTAAGCCTTTCATCTCAACCCTAGTACAATAAGGAGTGATTTACACCGTTGAAATCCAATTCCAATAGTTACGAATACACCATCGCTTATCTAAAGTTTTCTGGGGTGTATATGTTTCTACTCGACACCATTCTTCAAAAAACCTACTTTTATAATAGAAATTTAACCAATACTTCTCCAACTCTATTGAACCATAAATTGTCAACCTCGATATCTAATTCACAAGATCAACCGTCCATCAGGATTTTTATCATAACCGCTAAATGACTCACCTGAAAATCACACAATGACAATCCTTACGACCCATAGGTGATCCCCCAATGAATCTACTGGGTCACTTTTGGCATCGGGCCACGCCTGGATTTATTTTCAAAAGTCCCGAGTCATCCAAGAAGAATCCTACTGATTCTATACTTTCCAAAATCCAAAAAATATTTGGTATTCACATGTACATTCTACATCGTGCACCTTCACCCAAACGATCACAATCCGGCCGTTAATTTAGAAGATTGGCCATACAACTACATTTTAATGATCCAAAGAATCCCGTGAACCCTTCAAGCTATGTTTTAAAGGGCGATCTAATCGTTAACTTCGAATACAATTTCTTATAGCTATATGTTCTAGTTAAATCGATTGGAAACAACTTTCAATGATCCAAGCCATATGTAGGAGGGCCACTGAGCACCGAGGATTAACCCACAACCTAACTCCGGACGATTCACACATGTGAACCAAGCCGCCAGCACACGAGGAAGTGTGCATTGGAACTAAAAGTTGCGGGCTTCCCTCTGCAAAGACAACATTCGAAGAAGAGTTTCCCTCCGTTTTCTTCAGATTGGAGAACCGATGAACCTATGATCTGTGTGAATCCTCTCAAGTTAATGTAAACCGTCCAAGATTCATTCAAACTTAGCCCATTGAATCCGTGTTGCACTGGAAGATCAGTCAATGCACAAACAATGTTTCTTCTGATTTTTCCTCGTTCGAAAGCCAACTTATCTACAATCCCAAAGGAGCTACATTCAACGCATCCAAACCATTCGTTTGAAAGAGTACAGTCGTCTGATTCCACATTTATCGGCACTACCAGAAAAACTGAAGAATCGCTCTTGCTCGGCAAGTTCAGCAGTCGAGAGAGGTTACTGTATGGAGAAACCCTAGATCATTAAGAAATCCATATTGTTGACATTGTGGGGCCCATTGTTATCCTCCAACGTCCAAATCCAACTGAAAGAACGAGTCACAACGCGATTTTCTCACCAGCTTCCTTGGAATAAGCTAGAACAACCAAACACTTCGATCGTCTGAAACACCGGCCAAACAACACCAAAGTTTCGATTTCTCTTATCCTCAAGCTTCATTAGGCTAATCTAGATCATCCGTAAACATCAGAATGAAGGAACACTCCCTGAATTCAAATCTGCCATTAACGTCTGTCCATCTTCCTCACCAAGAATCACCACCCGTTAGATCTTGAAGACTGTCGACAGAGGATCCAATAAGATCACTGTGGGGCCCATCTAATCAACAAAACAACAATCAAGCTTCCAACAAGATTGAATCTAGTGTTAATATTAGTAACGTGAATGAAATAAACGTCGGGACCTTCCTCTGCGTAAAACCATTCAATGGTAATCATTCGACACAGTCATCTGGTGAAGAAGATTTTGGAACCTTCTGAAGCTTATAAAAGCCTCTCGATCAGAGAGAGACCCCCCACAATAGAGAGCGAGAGAGAGAGAGAGAGAGAGAGAGAGAGAGAGAGAGGGGGGGGGGGGGGGGGGGGGGGGGGGGGGGGGGGGGGGGGGGGGGGGGGAGCTATCGGGTTCGACTCGCTAACCCTGTCGAGTCAAGTCCAAATGTGCCCTACTGGACATGAATTGAGGAGAAAAAAAAAAAAAGAAAAAAAAAAAAAAAGGACAGAAAGAAGAAAACAAGAGAGGGAGAGAGAGGAAGGCCGAGTCAAGGCTGATTCAGGTCTGGTTCGAGTTGATAATGTCGATAGGTGAGTGATCCTCCATCTATGTTTGAATCATCTCCCTTCTATTCAAGTTTCTTACATTCCCCTCCACTATTGAAATTCCTTTCTTTACTATGCGATTTGCAACCTAAGTAAGGGATCTCCCCTACTCTTGAATTATGTATTTATGTGTTACTTGTAATAAGCTTTTTATTGTTTCAGGCCTATCCCTTTTGCCTTGGGTCTAGCCCTCTTCACTTTAAAGTTTAGTCTTTTTGCACCAAGAATAGCTTGTTTCCTTCCTTTTGACTCAAGGGCTTCCCCTTGAACTCGCTTGCTTAATTTCTTTAAGTTGATGTGTTTCTTACATTAAGTTCCAATGATGATAACCCTTTTGTTATATCTTTTGAATCTTGATACGCAATGTTACATTTTCTTGAATTCAGCTTGCGCATGTGTTCCTTGTGTAGTATTTGAATCATGGATGTATTCTATAACGTGCATCCTTCAATGCATTTTTAATGCCTATTGAAAATCATAATTGAGTCTGCATGCATCATGATTATGAGTATTTGAAACTTGATTGCTTGACTTGCATTAAAATCATAGAGTGTTTGATGATTGCATTGCCTGCCTTATCATGGAATTCATTGAATTTATTTTACCTGCATTAATGGAATTATCAAGCGATAGTTCCTTTGTTTACATGCCAATAATGATTTGTTTCGGTGGGACTAACAAGCGGGGTTTCCCTTACCAATACAGTTACAGGCCGTATCGACCGTTATGGCCCCGTAACGGCCGATACACCACCTGTAATGGTCAGAATTTTTTTTGTTCTAAAAAAACTTCAACAAAAATATCCTTTAAATTCAAAAAATTATAAATATTCTAAATATGCATTCATTTATAATTTTGAACGCGTTTATGGTGGTGTAACGGACCACTCTTTGGTGAGAAAGTTGTATCGGGTGGTTTGATGAATTCATGAACCTGATGGCCTGGAATTGACTGCAAAACTCATAAATTTAATGTTCTAACTATCTAATACTAATGATAAATATATTAGAATTAATTTAATATCAAAATATCTCACATGCGTAGGTGTTTGCTAATTTTTTAAAATTGACCGAAAACAGTCCGAAATTTTTTATTTAAAAAAAAAAAAAAAAAAAAATCAGTTGCATAATCTGTAAAATGCATATTCATATGTTCTAATTTGAATAATGCACCATATTCAACCATAACAACAGAAATTTAAAAAATGTATAAATACCTATTTTTGAAGATTTTCCGAAAAATGGTCCACAGAGCTTCGATTCAACAAAATCCTTGAAATAACTTGTTTTGGTCCTCAATTTCAAGTTAAGAGTGGTCGGAATTTGCAATAGAATAGTTTATGAAAGAATTTTGAAGAGAAAAGTGCCAAACTTTGAGAAAAAAACACAACTTAAAAAGACAAAAATAAAAATAAAAAATTCACTAGTCGTTTATGATCATTACGGGGCAGTAACGGCTATTACAGCCCCCATAACGGCCGATCCAAGCCAAAAACTAGGGGGGAACATTTTAACCCTCATATCGCATAAGAGACTCGGCCATTACCATTACATATCGACCGTTATAGCTGATACGTAACCGATTTGGTACACCTTGCCTTGACCTATATGGCAAGGATGATTTGCGGTGGGATTATAAAGTGGGGGTTCCCTTGTCCACAGGGCAAGGATGATTAGTTTCGATAGGATTATCGAGCGGGGTCTTCCTTGTCCGCAGGGCAATGATGATTTGTTTCAGTGGGATTACCGAGCAGGGGCTCCCATGTTCACAGGGTCAGGATGATTTGTTTCAGATGGATTATCAAGTGGGGATTCCCTTGCCAATGGGATTATCGAGCAAGGGTTCCCTTGAGAGCACCTCAAGGGTGATTGCATATTTCAGTGGGATTATCGAGCGGGAGTTCTCTAGAGGATTATCTCAATGATGACTTGCATTTCATGCATCAATGATATTATCGAGTGAAGGTTCCCTTGAGATTCTCAAAGATGACTTGCATTTCATGCATCGAAGGGATTATCGAGCAGGGGCTCCTTTGAGGATCATCTCAAAGATGACTTACATTTCAAGCATCAGTGGGATTATCGAGCGGGGGTTCCCTTGACTATACGTCTTGGATGATTCATACATCATGACATCATACTTATTACATTGTGAATAAATTCATGCATACTAGCATTGCATCTTGTTATGTATTGAATCATTGTTTCCTTCGAGTCCGTTTCAAACTTATGGTGGATATGATCTCACTAAGCTATTAGCCCACCCAATTTGATAACTCTTAAGGTTTACAGGATGAGATAAAAGCCATAGAAGAAGAATACTTGGACGGCTACTTTCACTAGATCATAGTCTTTACTTTATGTTCTTTTTGTTTAATTCATCTGGAAATTGTAACAAACTCAAAGTAGGGAAGCATGTGAGGGATTCAGTAGTAGTAGTGGAAAAATTAGATTTCGGATTCATAAAGTTTATTTTAAAGTTTTAGTTTAGATATTATGGTTTGGATGATTTAAATAATGATTTGGTTTGGACGTATGATGAATTGAATGTGAATGTGACGAATGAATGCATGAAATATTACTTCACATCCTAAAACTCGGGGTCAAGGTCACCATACTCAAGTTCTGAATTTCGAGGCGTGACACATTGCTTCTTTGTCAGTGTAGACAGATCATCTTCCACACTAAGGGCTATCATATTTTATTTTATTTTTTTCCGTTTTATCACTACTTCCTTCTACCAGAAAGATATAGTCTGACCCAAAGGTTATAGCTCATATCTTTTCAAGGTCTGTCTCTTCTTCTAGGTTCTCGATCTTCCTCTTGAGTAGCAGACTCAAAGGAATGAGTAGATTATCCTAGTTTTGGTTTAACCTAGGAATGATTCTATACATATCCTTTGATCCTATAATTGCGTTCCTTTTCAGTTGGACCATTTTGCTCAATTATTACTTATAAGTTGCTCAATACATATCCTAAAAACACATTGAATTCCTCTATCTACTAATTTAGGCTTTTTAGGATCAAGTAAGCTAAGGTATAAGCCTATACACCCCCTAGGCATCCTGTTCTTCCAAAGTTCATAAGGTATAACTTTGGTTTTCTTATGAGGGCTCCAATTTAGAATATCGAGTTCCATAATTAATGCCTCCCACACCATCCTTGACTTATGCCTAAGTTTGCTAGCATGGCATTTACCATTTCCACCAAGGTCATATTTTACCTTTTGTGGTTCCATTTTATTGTGTAAGGGGTATAGTGTAGTGGATTATACCTACATTTTCATAGAAGTCACCATGCCTTGTTTGGACAAGAGGAACCTGAGGTGAAGGCATGAAAAATGTAATCATGATTTTCCAACCACAACAAAAGCAGTGTTAATGGTAGGAATTAAGGATTCCTTATTGTTTCTTGTAATCCAAAATGTGAAAACAGTGATTTTCTGAAAAGGTAACCATAATTTATTGTAAGGCCCGACCCAAGGACAATATTATCCACTTTGCCCATAGGGCTCACGGCTTTGTTCTCGAGGTTGTCCCCAAAACACGTTATATCCTTAAGGAAGGAATCCCAACTTATAGCCACCACAACTTAGAACAGCACTTCCGATGTGGGACAAAGTTTCACCTTCACTGTGTGCACAGTAACCTACCAGCACAGTAGCCTACCAGCCACACAGTAGCCTGCCAACCACCTTTAGGGGTCTGCCCACATGCGCGCCCGCCCACATGTGACCACAGTGACGGGGCGTCACAATATCCCCCACCGAGGGCAGAGTCGTCCTCAGCTCTAATACCACTTGTAAGGCCCGACCTAAGGACACAATATTGTCCGCTTTACCCACAGGGCTCACGGCTTTGTTCTCGGGGTTGCCCCCAAAACGCGTTGTATCCTTAAGGAAGGAATCCCAACTTATAGCCACCACAACTTAGGACAATGCTTCCGATGTAGGATAAAGTTTCACCTTCACTGTGTGTACAGTAACCTGCTAGCACAGTAGCCTGCCAACCACCTTTAGGGGTCCGCCCACATGTGCGCCCGCCTACGTGTGCCCACCCACATGTGACCACAGTGACGGGGCGTCACATTTATCTTCCTAAAGAAGTCTTCAATAAATGTTAGAGAGGATTCCTTACCATTTCTTGCAAACCTAACAATGGAAATGGTGATTTTGTTAGAAAAAGGTAATCAGGAAAACCACAATAGATGCAGTGGAAATGGTATTGAGGATTCCTCACCTTTTTTGCAATCTAAACAACGGAAAACGACAACTTTCTACAATATAAGTTCTTCCATGGATTCCTCTTATCTAAAGAAGGCTTATAATTAGATAGAGGAGGTGAATAACGTTGTTAGAGATTGAGGGCCAATTTGTTTTGGAGAAATCCATAGTAAAAGAAAACATTTTTTCACAAAATCATTGTTTTCCACAGTATGGATTGTGAGAAAATGGTGAGGAATCCCCAATCAAATTGCCATTGCATTTATTGTGCTTCAGAAATCGTGATTATCCTTTTTCCACAAAATCATTCTTTTCCACTTTTTGGATTGCAAGAAACGGTGAGGAATCCTCTCTAGCACTTAAATTGAGGATTTTTCTTAAAAGAAAATTTATAATTATCTTTTCCACCAAATCACTATTTGGATTACAAGAAACAGTGGGGAATCCTCAATACCATTTCCACTACATTTACTGTGGTTTGGAAATCTTGATTATAATTTTACATGTACTAACCTCGAATTCCTCCAAAATAAAAAGGGCCTAGTTGTCGTCGAATGTTAGAAAATACATTTTCCTCCTCAAGTCAAGGTATTCATAAATCATAACACATATATCGTATATATGATCTCTAATATCCTATCTAATTTATTAAAGGGCTTCTTAGTTATCTTGGTTTGGACACAACTTACATTTGTATGTGTTATCCTTTACACATCTAGGACATATGTTAAAATTTAAATGAGCCGACATATCATGCCATGGAGAAAAAGAAATCAATGATATAAGCAAAATTCATCATTGCATTATCAATGGTAAACTTGAACATACACCCCGGGCATATCCTTTACCTACAAACATGTGCCCTTGGTTACAACAAACTTGTCCAACTCGAAAAACAACTTGAAAACATGTTTGATTAGCAAACTGTCTTGTACATGATTTTCTGAATTTCCAATAGAAACAGCACATCAGTGATGGTGAGACTTTGGAATAAGTTTGAGAATCACCTTCCCTTTTCCTACGATCTTTGCAGTCGATGAAATCCCCATGTAGAGTTCATTTCTATCTTTTACAACCTTGTAATTCTAAACGAGAGTTTTCTTGTTCGATATGTGCCTAGTTTCTAGAATTCACGGAAATTAAATAAAAACAGAGTACCAAGATAACACCCGAAACACCTGTTTTAATGCATTAAAATGAAGCAGCAGCAGCGCTCTTCCTTGGAGCTGCTTGGGTACCTTCTCTGAAATTGTTCTTGAATCTGCGAGGCAAGTGACGGAGATACCTCATCCTTCCGGTTCCAGTAGTCTTGTGCCGGATCGCCTTCACGCTCCAGTTATATTTGCGGATCCTGGCAGCAGGATAGCCGCAAGCGGCGCATCTGCTCTTCTGCAGATGAAAGCTATGGCGGCCGCAGCGCAGGCAGAGGGTGTGGGTCTTGTTCCTCCTCTTTCTGAAGCTTCCCGTTTCGATATGTGCCTAGTGGCCCTGGCGTCATTTTCTTCTCCCACTACAATTGCTTAGCATACTGTAGCAACCATGTCTTCTTTGGTCACGTGTGCGCGGGTCCTTTCTTGCGATTTGGCTCATTCTTGCCTTGGGTTTTCTTCTTCTTGAGAAGACGACAGTCCCACTTGAAGCAACTAGTTATATACTTATATTGCAACAGAAGAACAATCTCTTGTGTTTGACTTCGTTTTTAGATTTTTTTTGTTGGCATTCTTAAACTGATTTCTGTTGTTATTGCAACCATAGAAGCCTTGGGTTACTTGATTTTGGTCTTCCTTCTTGCCTTGAAACCTAGACAGGTTTTGAGCGAGATCATCTTTGTACATCTTCCCCTTTTGATGTTTAAGGCTCGTACAGTGGCCAACAATGTCAATGATAAACCTGACTAGGAAGAATTCATCCACTTTACTGCATTCTCTTTCAAATTAACCGACAATATGTTGAATCTTGTGAACATGGCTGAGAATCAGCCTATTGTCAGTCATAATATATTTAAAGAACTAACTTACAAGATATTTCTCCATGCCCCTATCTTCAGTTGTGTGCTCGTGTTCTATAGCCTCCCAAACCTGGCAAACCTAACTCCGACTAGTTCAAAATCGGGACCCCAAGCCCTCTCATTGGCCCTACTTAACAATGTCCATTAGTTCATACATGAATGTGGCCCTTCCATAATTATTCATTGAATTCCCATTTCTTCTTCTTATGAATTCGTTCAAGCATCTCTCTCTGATGGTGATGGCTTCAGTGTATTAAGAATGTAAACACCTCCATAGCAATGAGATGAAGAGACATCTTTTGTTGTCACAGTTTGTGGTTGGTTCTGTCGAACCTTTCAAGTTTGGAGATGTATACACTAATGATTTGCACGGATTAGCGAGCAATTCTATCCATGACAAAGTAACAAAAGAAAAACAATTATCAATTTAAGATTGTTAAAGATGCATACTATAATTTTTATCAGAGAGTGAAAGAGGAAAGTTACTTCAAGCAGCGTATCAAATTCAGTCTCCTTGAGAAATTATTTTCCTCCACTATGGATTAAGATTTGAGTCCGCATTCTGGGTTACTAACAATTTGTACCTAGGATTCAATGAAACCCAAAATTCTGTTGTCACTCTTCAACAAGCAGTGATAGTCGATTGATCTTGAACACCTCTAGCAATGAACCAAACCAGAAACATCCTTTTGTTTCTACAGGAACAGAATAACAACCTGAAAATTATGAATACTGCGCTAGAAAACATGAACAAAATAAGAGTTTTTAGAATTGAATTAGAGACAACGATTGCTAGAATATGCAAAACCCTCTCCTGGATCCTCTATTTATAAAGGTTTTGGTGTCCGTTTGGGTGGGTCATATGCTTGTTCTAAACAGGCACATGACTGTTGGAAACACCCTTTGACACTTTGGCAACTGCTTTCATTGGTCAAACAGTCAAGCCTCCCTACAACATTACTCAGTCCAACAGTCCACATAATAGCCACATCACCCAACAGTCCACATAACCGCCATCCTGTGAGCCACATCATGCAAAGATCAACTTAGTCAACCGTCCACTGAGGCGCCATGTCACCAAGTTGGTCAAACAAGTCAACCCCAAGCAGTGGGTTAGACCCATGGTTTGTGCCATGCCTCACCTTGAGTCTAGCAACTTTCTTTGAGTGTTGGATAAACGGTCAAGTCTCCCTATCATGTCACCATGTCCATAGTCCACATAACTACGACATCACCGAAGTTCATATCACTATGCAGGCCACACACCATGCAATGGTCCGCTCAGTCAACTGTCCACCAAGGCAGGATGTCACAAGGTCAGTCAACACGGTCAAACCAGTCAAATGAACCACCCCAAGCCGCAAATCAAACCCATGGTTCACATCATGGCTTGGCCTAGATCTAAGACATTTTCATAAAAGTTTAAGGCTTATCAAGCTCCTAGCGAGGATGCACACGTGCACCTAATGTGCCAAAGCAACCTACAATCCACTAACCACACCTTACCTCACGTGCATGCATGCATCCTTGTAGGGACTTGAAGTTTTGTCATGGGTGGCAAAAGCCCTTTATCTAGACAACTTTCCTTTTGCTACTTTTTATAAAGAAAGAAAAAAATGATTTTTTAATGTATAAAAAGGTATCTTTCAAAAGAGCCTTTTGTTTTGGGAGGAAATGAAAATTTTCACTTAAAAAGAGATTTTTTACAACTTTGAAATTACATCACTATTTTCACTTGTAAACCCCGTTGTGATTATGAAAATACCGAACTGTTGTCAGGACTGATGTCCTCAAACTTCAAGGACGCTCGACCGGTCGAGGGAGCTACTCGACCAGTCGAAGCACGCTCGACTCAAAGTCTAGCGAGCTTGTTTTTTAGGTGTCCGTGATGCTCGACCAATCGAGGGTCTAGCACGACCGGTCGAGCGGGTTGCTCGACCTGTCGAGGCCCTCCTTCGACTAGTCGAGGTTAAGCAGATCCTGCGCCAACTGCGTAAATTTGAGGCGGTTTCCGGACTTTTCTGGACTAGGTGCGTAAGTGGAGTTTCCTAAACTATAAATAAGGGTCCCTAGGGCTATTCTAAGATATTCTAAGGCTTTCTAAAAGTTTTCCAAGGGTTCCTTAAAGGGTTCTAGGGTTATCAAAGGGTATAGCAAGGGTGAGATTCGAGATTGTTCGAATCGGATAAGTCCTCTCTCTTGTAATTTCTTTTCATAGTAGACTTCTATCGCTTTGTGCCGTGGTTTTTTCCCGCAAGGGTTTTCCACGTTAAATCTTTGTGTTTTCTTGTGATTGCTTGACATTATTGGATTGTTATCCTAGATCTAGATCTGTGTGATTCCGCAGTTCAAATCCCCAACCAGTGGTATCAGAGAAATCGTTGGCGCACTGATCTGAATTTGCAAGATTAGTAATAATGGGAAATGGCAAGTTTGATATTGAGAAGTACTCAGGCAAAAATAATTTTGAGTTATGGAAGGTTAAGATGATTAGCCTGTTAACCAAGCAAGGCGAGATTAAGGCTCTTGAGGAGCGGAAATCTACCATGAAAAATGATGAATGGGAAAACCTTGATAGTAATGCTTTAGCCTCTATCCGTTTATGTCTCATGGATGAGGTTCTCTATAATGTTTTGAGGGAGAAAACTGCAGCTAATTTGTGGGCGAAGTTAGAGAACATCTATGCAAAGAAGTCCTTTGAAAATTGCCTACACTTGAAGCTACAGTGTTATACCTTCAAGATGACAGAGGGTGGAGATCTAGAAGCCTACATCAGCAACTTTAATAAATTGATGTGCAAATTGCTGGATATGGAGGAAGTGGTCAAAGATGAGGAACAGGCATGTATATTGTTGAACTCTCTTCCTGCATCATATGAGTCTTTCAGGGACATGATGTGCACCGCAAATAAAACCCTAAGTATTGACACCGTTATCTCAGCCCTTTAAGGGAAGGCTATGAGAAAGCTAAACGGCGACATGGGGGCATCTTCCGATGCACTGATTATGAGGGGTAGAGATTCTGAGCGAGGTACAAGATCTTCTAGACCAAGATCCAAATCCAAGGCCAAGGGCGAAGGAAAATTAAAGTGTTGGAATTGTGGGTTGTCTAGACACATGAAGAAGGATTGTAAAAATCCTAAAACGAATAAAGAAAATTCTACGGCTTCTTCCAAGGAGGCCAATGTGGTCACATCTGATGAAAAATCAAGTGGTGGTGATGTTCTATCTGTTTCCATGATTGGTCACTTGCACGACAATCATAAAGATGAGTGGATACTTGACACAGGAGCATTTTATCACATGACTCCTTATCAGCAGGTGGAGCGGCAGCAGCTATTGCAGACTCCACGTCTCTACGTATGTGGCATGCTCGTCTGAGCCACATGAGTGAGCGGGGCATGAAGGTACTTTCTGATCGATGTTTGATTCCGGCTTTTAAAAATTCTGATTTAGATATATGCGAGCATTATATATATGGTAAACAATCTAAATTGTCTTTTAAATCTGAAAAACATGTTTGTAAGGGAGTACTTGATTATGTGTACTCTGACATATGAAGGCCATCGCCAGAAGTTTCCATTGGGGGGTCGTCATGGTTTGTTTCATTCATTGACGACTACTCCAAGAAAGTTTGGGTTTACTTCATGAAATGTAAATCCGAAGTTTTCACCATATTCAAACAATGGAAGGCAATGGTGGAAAAACAGTCAGGGCGGAAAATAAAGGTTATAAAGACTGACAATGTTGGAGAATTTACTTCCACTGAGTTTAATGAGTATTGCAAGGATGAAGGGATCATCATGCACAACACGGTGCGCCACACGCCCGAGCAAAACGGTGTGGCTGAGTGAATGAATCGGACTCTCCTAGAGAGGGCCAGATACATGTTAAGTAATGCTACGTTGGGCAAGGACCTATGGATAGCGGCCGTTAACACGGCTTGTTATTTGGTGAACCGATCTCCTTCAACGGCAATTAAATGTAAAACCCAAAAGAAGTATGTAGTCAGAAAATCGACTACTCAGATCTACGCATATTTGGTTGTGAAGCTTACTCTCATGTACCGTCAGTTAACAGAGATAAGCTAGACCATAGAGCCAAAAAGTACGTCTTTGTTGGCTATGGCATTGATGTGAAAGGTTACAGGTTATTCGATAAGATCACACGCAAGGTCATCACTAGCCGTGACGTCAAATTCAATGAAAGCTCTTTATTCCGCAAGGATGATCAAAATGAGCAAGATGAACCAGAAAGGTTGATCGTAGGCGTCCAGATTGACTCAGATGATACTCGGGCAGAGACAGATGCGCAGACAGAGGTACAGGATCAGGTGGAGCAGCCACCTGTGAGAACGAACCCACCGCGTGATCGCAGGTTACCAACAAGATACAGGGACGACTCTAATATTGCATATGCCCTCATTACAGATGAGGGGGACCCATCTACTATTCAAGAGGCTCTTGATGAGCCTGATGCAGAAAAGTGGAAGGCAGCTATGGACGATGAGATGAACTCGTTGCACAAAAATCACACATGGGAGTTGGTGGAACTTCCAGTGGGCCGAAAAGTGATCGAATGCAAGTGGTTATTCAAAAGGAAACAGGATAGATACAAAGCAAGGTTGGTAGCGAAGGGTTATGATCAGAGAGAAGGAATCGACTTCACAGAGATATTCGTGCCAGTAGTTAAGCAAGTGTCTATCAGATTCGTGTTGGTATTGGTTGCCCAATATGATCTCGAGCTGGAACAGATGGACGTTTACACTGCATTCCTGCACGGGAAATTGGAAGAGCAAATCTACATGAAGCAACCAGAGGGCTACGAAGTTAAAGGGATAGAGAAAAAGGTTTGTGGGTTAATGAGGTCATTGTACGGCCTGAAACAGTCGCCTAGGCAGTGGTATAAAAAATTTGATTCTTTCATGGTGAGTCAGAAATTTACTCGAAGTGAATACGATCACTGTGTCTATTACAAGACACTGAGTGATGGAAAATTCATCATCCTAGTACTGTATGTTGATGATATGTTGATCGCCCGTCATGATATGTCTGAAATCAACGTACTGAAGACTCAGTTATTAGGGACATTCGAGATGAAAGATCTGAGGGCTGCAAAGAGGGTTCTCGGCATAGATATTCATAGAGACGGGAAGAAGAACAGGCTTTGGTTATCACAGGCAGAATACCTTGAAAAGGTGTTGATCAAGTATGGGATGGACCAAGCAAAGCCGGTGAGCGTTCCCCACGCGGCTCACTTCAAGCTTTCCTCAGAACAATGTCCTAAATCAAATGAGGAAAAGCAAGTTATGTCTCATGTGCCTTATTCGAATGCGGTTGGTAGTTTAATAAATGCCATAGTCTGTATGAGATCAGATATTTCACAGGCAATCGGTGTTGTGAGCAGATACATGTCAAACCCCAGCAAGCAACATTGGGAAGCGGTGAAATGGCTACTTCGATACATTCAAGATACAAAAGGCTACGTCTTAACTTTTGAGAAAACATGGACAAAGTTGGTAGGGTATGTGGATTCCGACTACATAGGCAGTATAGATTCCAAGAAGTCTACTTCGGGATACTCGTTTGTACTATCGGGTGGAGCAATCAGTTGGATGTCGAAGCTTCAGTCCATGGTGGCTCTTTCCACGACCGAAGCAGAATATATGGCAGTGACGGAAGCGTTTAAAGAAGGTGTTTGCTTCAGAGGCATGATAAATCAGTTGAGACTTCAGCAGGAGGCCGTGCCGGTAAACTGTGATAGCAAGAGCGCTATCAATTTGGCTAAAAATTTTGTTTATCACTCACGTACTAAACACATTGATGTTCGTCACCACTTTATCCAATAGGTGCTTGAGGAAGGAGGCATCACACTGGAAAAGATTCACACCAGCATGAATCCAGCAGACATGCTCACCAAGGTCGTTCCTACAGAGAAGTTCAAGTTTTGTACAACTTCTCTGGGCTTGGCGATGGCGTAAAAGAAGGACGGAGTGTGCACGAGAAGCGTTGATTGAAGCTATGATGCGATGAAGAGATAAGAGAAGAGGTCAAGGAGCTACACGGTTGAAGATTGAAGACATGGTGGAGATTGTTGTCAGGACTGATGTCCTCAAACTTCAAGGACACTCGACCGGTCGAGTGGACTGCTCGACCGGTCGAGGCACGCTTGACTCAAAGTCCAGCGAGCTTGTTTTTGGGTGTCCGTGATGCTCGACCAGTCGGGGGTTTTGCTCAACCGGTCGAGCTGGTTGCTCGACCTGTCGAGGCCCTCCTTTGACTAGTCGAGGTTATACAGAACCTGCGCGGATTGCGTAAATTTGAGGCAGTTTCCAGACTTTTCCGGACTAGGTGCGTAAGTGGAGTTTCTTAAACTATAAATAGGGGTCCTTAGGGCTATTCTAAGATATTCTAAGGCTTTCTAAAAGTTTTCCAAGGGTTCCTATAAGGGTTCTAGGGTTATCAAAGGGTGTAGCAAGGGTGAGATTCGAGATTGTTCGAATCGGGTAAGTCCTCTCTCTTGTAATTTCTTTTCATAGTGGATTTTTATCGCTTTGTGCCGTGGTTTTTTCCCGCAAGGGTTTTTCACGTTATGTTGCGCGGCAAGCCAACAACGCAGTGAACCGAGATCCAATCTCAAGCCTCACCCACAAACGATAAGCAAGAAGAAATATAAACTAGAAACAAATCAAAGCAATCCAAACAAACCACAAGACAAGATATACGTGGAAAAACCCCAACAAGGGTAAAAAACCACGGATGCAATCTTCCACTTTGAAGAAAAACAGAGATTACAAAGCGATATACTAACCTTTCCCTTGGAAATATAGAGAAAACCCTTTGCCCACACCTTGGAATTATTTCCTAATGCTTTCCAATGCCCTAGAAAAGCCCTAAGGACACCTATATATAGTTTAGGCAATTTCCCTTTTGCACCCTTGCGAAAGGCGACACAGAAATCCGTAGTCCGCATCAGATTCAGAAATAAGTCTCCGTAACCTCGACTGGTCGAGCGGACTGCACGACCGGTTGAGAGGACCCCTCGACCGGTCGAGAATGATCCACAATCGGTCGAGCACCTCGGAACCCAAAAACCTATGCTCGCTGGACTTTGAGTCGAGCCAGTCCATGACTGGTCACGACCGGTCGAGCAGGGGCCACAACTGGTCGTGCGCAGCCCCAGATGTGGCTCCACTTCTCAACAATCTCCCACTTGGAGACACATCCCCATAAACCTGTCTTCTTCATCCGGAGTGCACCACCTCCCTGTCTTCAAGCCTGAAGACCAATCAAAGCTGAACAGAGCTTCAGCTTCTCCCGTGTGACCGCCTTGATCAGCATATCCGCAGGATTCTCAATTGTATGAATCTTCTCCAGAGCAATCGATCCATCTTCCAGTGACGAACGTATGAAGTGATATCTGATGGCAATATGCTTGGTCCTTGAATGAAAGGCTGAATTCTTAGCCAAGTGTATCGCACTCTGATTGTCACTGTACAGCTTGCAATCTGCTTGCTTCTTACCCAACTCCTCTATAAAACCTTGCATCCACACCATCTCCTTGCACGCTTCTGTAGCCGCAACATATTTTGCTTCCGTCATACTAATAGATACTATCTTCTGTAACTAAGAGACCCAACTGACTGCAGCACTACCCAGAGTAAAGACATAGCCTGTAGTGCTTCTTCTGCTGTCAATATCTCCTGCCAAATCTGAATCCACATAGCTTTGTAGCTTGATTTCCGATCCACCATAGCACAGCCCTACATCCTTAGTACTTACCAAGTATCTAAGGATTTACTTCACAGCTTTCCAATGTTCCTTTCCGGGGTTGTTCATGAACCTGCTAACAACTCCCACTGCTTGAGCAATGTCTGGCCTCGTGCTCACCATAGCATACATGAGACTCCCAATAGCTGACGCGTATGGGACTTTAGCCATGTAGTTCCGTTCCTCCTGCGTCTTTGCACCTTGCTCCTTAGATAACTTGAAGTGATTGGCTAATGGAGTGTTAACCGGCTTAGCACCTCCTATATTGAATCGATCAAGTACCTTGGCTATGTACTCTGCCTGTGACAAAACCAGTTTCTTATTTTTCCTGTCACGCTTTATCCTCATACCTAGGATTTGTTTTACAGCTCCCAAATCCTTCAATGCAAATTCTCTAGACAACTGCCTCTTGAGATCTAAGATGGTCCTTCATGCTTGAACCGGCCACAAACATGTCATCAACGTATAGAAGAAGGACGATGTATGACGTATCAAACTTCTTCAAATAGCAACAGTGGTTAGCATGACATCACCTGTAACCGTTTCCCGACATGAAACTGTCGAACTTCTTGTACCACTGCCTCGGGGCCTACTTCAGGCCATATACTCTTCTTCAGTCTGCACACCTTGTTCTCCTTTCCTAGTGCCACGTATCCTGTTGGCTGATGCATATATCTCTTCTTCAAGGTCCCCATGAAGAAAGGCTGTCTTAACATCTAGTTGCTCTAGATGTAAGTCCTCTATAGCAGCTATATTTAAGACCATGCAAATCGTAGACATTTTCACCACAGGTGAAAATATTTCAGTGAAATCGATACCTGCCTTTTGTTGAAACCCTTTCACAACCAATCTAGCCTTATACTGTTTCGAACCATCGTCCTCCTCCTTCAGTCTGTAAACCGACTTGTTATGAAGAGCTTTCTTACCCTTAGGTAGAGTGACTAGCTCCCATGTACGATTAGACTGAAGAGAGTTCATCTCATCATCCATGGTCTGCTCCCACTTAACCCGTGTATCTGATTGTAATGCCTCTTCAAAACACTTTGGTTCACCATTATCTGTTAGCAGTAGATAATGTAAGGAGGGTGAGTATGGGACCGTGGGTCTTTTCTCCCAAGTAGACCTCCTCACAACTGATGTATGCGGCTCTGCCTCATAATGCTCATGTGCATGATCATCCTGTGGCGCTTTAACACCCGTGTCCGGTAACTCTTCCATCTTTACGAATTCCTTTTTCTCGGCCTTATTTTCTTACACACTGTCCTTATGCATCACTTTTTCATTGAAGACTACGTCCTTGCTTCTGATGATTTTCCTATTTTCTGCATCCCAAAACCTGTAGCCAAAATCATGTTGCCCGTAGCCTATAAACATGCACCTCCTGGACTTCGTATCCAGCTTGTTTTTGTGCTCTGCATCAATGTGAACATATGAAGTGCAACCGAACACTCGGAGATGTGCAAGGTTCACTTCTTTCCCGGTCCACGTTTCTTCTGGTAGCCCACCATCCAATGGCGCTGAGGGACTTCTATTGATGAGATATGCGGTAATATTCACAACATCTGCCCAAAAGGTCTTGGGCAACCCTGCATAAAACCTCATGCTCCTGGCGTGTACAAGGATGGTCCTGTTAATGCGCTCGGCCACACCATTCTGCTGCGATGTCCCTGGAATCGTGTTCTGATGTTTGATTCCATTTGCTGCACAATACTCCTCAAACCTCTTATCACAGTACTCTCCCCCATTATCAGATCTGAGACATTTTACTATTTTACCTGTTTCGCTTTCTACCATAACTTTCCACTGTGTCAGTCCCCACACATCAGTGTGTACAAGCTCCAGTATATGCGTCTTTGGAGCGCTTCCCGTCTTCTTGAAGCTTACCCTCTTCTGCTTGCCATACACGCAGTCCTCGCAGAATTCCAAGTCAATAGTCTTTAGCCCTGGTAGCTTCCCTTTAGACAATAGCACTTTCATCCCCTTCTCACTCATATGTCCCAACCTCTGATGCCATAACTGCCCATTCACTCCAATTGATGCGACTGAGAGTGAACTATACGATCCTGAAGTCACGTACAAAGTACTTTCCTTTTTGCCTCGAGATATCACCAAAGCACCTTTTGTGATATTCCAGGAATCACTGGTGAATGTCGTCACATAACCAGTATCGGCCAACTGCCTCACTGAGATCAGATTATGTTTCAAACTCGGTACATGTCTGACATCCTTCAATTTCAAAATCGTTCCATCTTTCTAATTGACATGAACGTCCCCCTTTCTAACAATATTGCACGCTCATCATCACCAAGGTAGACTCTCCCAAAGTCACCTGACACATAATCACGAAGAACTTCCTTACATGAGGTGGCATGAAACGAAGTACCTAAGTCTATAACCCAAGACTCATTCTTCGCATCAAGAGACAAGATCAATGCCTCTGTGTCACTCCTCAGATAGATTCACTGAATCCTTCCCGCTTTGAGAGCTTCCTTCTTCTTTCTTGAGCGCCCTGTAATCACGTTTCATATGCCCCTTCTTCCCGCAATGCCAACATTCATCTTTGTCTTTCGGTCCCTTGGACTTCTTCCTTGACTTAGAACGCCCGTGTTTATTGCCTCCTTTGTTCAGCGATCTTCCTCTTCCTTTAACGTTTAGAGCATTCCCTGAATCCCCTGAAACTCCTAATGCCTTTCTTCTAGATTCTTCGCTGAGAATTAGACCGACCACATCATCAAATTTCAGCTTTGTTGACCCTGAAGAATTGCTCACAGCAATCACCAAACCATCCCAACTGTCTGGCAGACTGGATAAGATCAATAACGCCCTGACCTCATCCTCAAAAATAATGCCAACGGATTCCAACTGGCTCGTGACTGTATTGAACTCATTTAGATGTTCAACCACGCTCCCACCATCTGACATCTTCATGTTGAATAACTGTTTCATAAGATGAACTTTGTTGGATGCTGAAGGCTTTTCATACATTGTGGCTAGGGCTTCCATTAATTCTTTTGTAGTTTTCACCTTGGATATATTGAAGGCAACGCTCTTAGACAAAGAGAGTCGGATCGTTCTTAAAGCCTTCCTATCCAGTAAAAACCATTTATCATCTGTCATCTTTTCTGGTTTCTTCTCTTTTCCTCCTAGAGGAATATAGAGGTCCTTCTGATACAGATAATCCTCCATCTGCATCTTCCAGAAGGCAAAGTTTGAACCATCAAACTTCTCAATTTTAGTTTTCCCTTCTTCTATCATTGCTCCCAATAGAACTAAACCAATAGCTCTGATACCAGTTGTTGCGCAGCACGCCAACAACGCAGTGAGCCGAGATCCAATCTCAAGCCTCACCCGCAAACGATAAACAAGAAGAAATATAAACTAGAAACAGATCAAAGCAATCCAAACAAACCACAAGACAAGATATACATGGAAAAACCCCAACAAGGGTAAAAAAAACCACGGATGCAATCTTCCACTATGAAAAAAAACAGAGATTACAAAGCGATATACTAACCTCTCCCTTGGAAATATAGAGAAAACCCTTTGTACCAGTTGTTGCGCAGCACGCCAACAACACAGTGAGCCAAAATCCAATCTCAAGCCTCACTCACAAACGATAAACAAGAAGAAATATAAACTAGAAACAGATCAAAGGAATCCAAACAAACCACAAGACAAGATATACGTGGAAAAACCCCAACAAGGGTAAAAAAAACCACGGATGCGATCTTCCACTATGAAGAAAAATAGAGATTAGAGCTGTACACGAGCAGAGGAAGCTCGGGTACTCGCTCGACTCGACTCGACTCGTCAGGTGTTTGAGTCGAGTACGAGTGGGTTTTTTCTACTCGTTATGAGTTCGAGTAGAGTACGAGCAAAGTAGTGCTCGACTCGGTACTCGACTCGTACTCAAGATTCGTACTCGACCAGGGCCATATAGCTACAACTAAAGCCCAAATCCCTCCCGCTCCCAGTCGCTTTCAGCTTTCGCCCGCTCACCCAAAAGGAAAAAACAAGCCCTTCCCTTCCCTTCCCTTCCCTCCCAGCGCCCATCCCTACCCATTGGCCATTCTCCGCCCCCCCCCCCCCCCCCCCCCCCCCCCCCTCTCATTCCCCTGTCCAGCCCTCCTCTCATTCCCCTCTCTCTCTCTCTCTCTCTCTCTCTCTCTCTCTCCCCCTGCCGCTCGTCCCTGCGGCCTGTCCGATGCCCCTGTCTACAGCTCGTCACTATCCTGCCCTATTAGCAGCTCGTCCCTACCCTGCCCGGTGCCCCTGGCCTGCCCGACGCGGTGACGCCCCTATCCGTCCATCAGGTAAGAAGTTCGTTTTGAATCTTTTGCTTTCCAAAGTTGACTCAATTTCTGCTCGTACTCGAACTCGCCTCGAAAACTCGGACTCGACTCGACTCGTTTTCTACTTGTACTCGGGCGAGTAGAGCACGAGCAGCGAATTCATGCTCGATGGCCGAGTACGAGCAGGACTCGGGCATTAAGAGCCGAGTACGAGTAGGGCGATACTCGGCTCGGCTCGGCTTGACTCGTGTACAGCTCTAACAGAGATTACAAAGCGATATACTAACCACTCCCTTGGAAATATAGAGAAAACCCTTTGCCCACACCTTGGAATTATTTTCTAATGCTTTCCAATGCCCTAGAAAAGCCCTAGGGACACCTATATATAGTTTCGGCAACTTCCCTTTCACACCCTTGCGAAAGGCGACACAGAAATCCACAGTCCGCATCAGATTCGGAAACGAGTCTGCGTAACCTCGACTGGTCGAGCAGACTGCACGACTGGTCGAGAATGATCCACGATCAGTCGAGCACCTCGGAACCCAAAAACCTATGCTCGCTGGACTTTGAGTCGAGCCAGTCCACGACTGGTCATGACCGGTCGAGTGGACTCCTCAACCGGTCGAGCAGGGGCCACGACTGGTCGTGCGCGGCCCCAGATGTGGCTCCACTTCTCAACGCGTTAAATCTTTGTGTTTTCTTGTGATTGCTTGACATTATTGGATTGCTATCCTAGATCTAGATCTGTGTGATTCCGCAGTTCAAATCCTCAACACGAACATGGGTCATCATCAAAAGTATACACTTCAAGAGAAACAATTCAGCCATTATCTATATAAAGATATCATATCAGAAAATTCTTATCCATACATGGCGTAAAGGTATAGCCCAAATCGGAGCTCAAGGTTGCACTTCAGATGCATCAGGCAGTGTTTCAAAGCAACCCAAAATCTACTTCTGTTTGAATTTCTTGGTGGGTGACTTTAATTGGGGCTGTGTGTTTGGGACAGGGCAACAGATGAAACCTGAATGGTTCAAAATCTCTTTTCCACCCCCCAAAACAGTATTTTATTCATTTCAAGTACCAGAAAATTGAAATGAGGAGGGCATTTTTTTGGAAGAAAAGCATTCCGTTCATCCCTGATCCCCAAGGTACTTCCAAACACACTTGACTGTTTTGGATCAATGCATGGATATAGTTGAGACTAAAAATTGTAGCTACTAATAGGATTCTGTAGAACTTGAGAAACTTACTTCTGCAATAATTTCAGCCGACGCTATTCCAGTTTCTTCTCTTAATTCTCTGAGGGCTGCAGCTCTTGGTTCTTCACCATCTTCGATACCACCCTACACAAAGAAATGCCAAACCTGTATTGAATTGTGCAGAATTCAAATTTTAAATTATCTAACCAGATATCAGTATCGTTTAAGATCTGTTTTCAAAAATTGGTCCTATTGGCCGATAGTTGGCCTCATTGGTCTTTAGAAACAATATTTTCAACCATGAAACAGTCCATCAATAGTTTTTTATTTTATCCATTGTTAGAGAGAGAGAGAGAGAGAGAGAGAGAGAGAGAGAGAGAGAGAGAGAGAGAGAGTTAAAAGATAAATCTTTCGGGAATAAATCAAGGTCGAAACTAAATCCATTGCTCGAATGCTCGGAAATTGAATTCAGCTGAATGATGACTCAGGCAAATTTACTGATGTAATTCAGTATTTGTGAAACCCAAAACTCAATTGCACTCTAAAAATTTGTCGTAAGTTAACTGATTACTTCAAAAAAAAAAAAAAGGTGTTTCATAGAATTGATTGAGTATTTTGTCATTTTTTGTGAAAAAAAAAAAGAGTTCAGTCTAACAACTCGATGTAATCCCACTCAAACCTCTTTATTTTTGGTGAAGTGAGTCCATACTTCTTCAAATCCTACAAAACAGTTCTACTAAATAAAACTAGATTAAGCTATTTTAGGTCAGTTTCCCTTAGGATTTCAGGTCCATTGCTCCCCATTCCTTTTTCCCGAATCAACTTGATCTTTGGAGAGGATTTTGAGGAGATTAGGCATTCATTTGTTGGGGGATTCAAGACAGGGTTTGAAGCCATGTGTACAAGTGGGTAAGCTATTTCCTTCCAATGTTTGTTCTGCATTTTCCTGATAATACCAAAGTAGAAGATGTAGCAAGATGGCTTCTCCCATCTTTCAAAGGTTTTCGGACAACCTATGGAGTATTTCATGCAGCACATGGATGAATTTTTCCCAATCATAAATTGGCCAAATCGCTCAATGCTTCCCTAATGTTTTCATTTTCAAGTCTAAAATTGTTGCTGAGCTTATCAGATTCTGTTCAGTTTCACTAAAGGGAGGTCATGGGTCACCTGGTTGCACCTAACCTAGTTTGCATTATCAACAACCATCAGATTCTTGACGGGTGCTTATGGTTAATGAGGCTTCCAGCATAACATATAGAACTAGCATTGGAGAGATGACTGTCGGGATTGATCTTGAAAGGCCTAGAATCGCATTGAAAAATTGGGATGGTCAGAAACTAGTGTTGATCGTGTCAAACTGTCAATAGCTATTTGCAGTTCAGATTGGGAAATATGACCACGGATCTTTGTTTTTAAAAAAATGATGTGGATAAGTGGTGAAAAGAAGTTCCCTTGCTTTCTGCTTCCCATACATAGAAGAGACGTGAATCTCAAGGCATTATGAGCGTATGCATTGGCATGGAAAAATTACAAAAGATATGCAGTGTCCTTGTTACATAGACTCTTGATGTTCACTGATTATTATCACTCGTGTTTTTCTGAATTTTTTTTTAATGAATACATTGATGGAATGTTTTATGTGAATTTTGTGACTCTAGAATGTAACGTTTTAACCATAAATGAGAAATGAGATCCAATTTTTCGAATTAGTCTACATCAAAGTATTACTATGCACTTTGTTATTACCTTTCAAAAAATACTATGCACTTTGTTATTCTTGAAAAGCATACTAACTTTTTTCTTCAATTGAGTAGCAAAAGACAATCTCAAAAAGAAAAAGAAGAAGAAGAAGCTTTGTAAGTTTAATGCCAGAATGTTAACATGATTTTTTTTCCAATAATTTAAAATCTTTCAATACTTCAAAGGCCCCAATATAAACCTTGAATGAATTTTTCCGATCAGTTTGCATTTTGGATTTAATTCTTTCCTTACTAGATCATAAGGAGTCAGAGTAGATTGGTATAACATTGGTATATCTCTGTAGAATAGAGAATGTATCTTATCAGCTTGCCAGAGATATCTAATGTAATCTAATATCAGGTATACTTAAGGAGTACCTCAACATTAAAATAATCTACTCTTAACAATACGAACTCATATTTATATGAAAATAGTATTACCTGAGGCATTTGCCAAGCTCCAGGAACATTCAATCTTGAAGCCACAAAAATCTGCAGGGGGCATCGCACAACAATTACCATTTGAACAAAGCTGAAGAAAACACAACAATTACTATTTGAACAAAGCTGAAGAATACATAAAAGAGGTGTCGTCCAACGCTCAGCCTGAATTAAGGCGATTTCATTCAGTACAAGCACTTTGTGCAGGTGGGGGTCCTTAATTCAGTGATTGAGATAGTCCATTGGTTGGTGGGTCCAGTGGTATTTAAGCATTGAACCAGAAATCTCCTATACGAGACAATCCTTGCATCCAACTGTTGGACTCTTAATGCTGCATATGGACCTTTGCTAAGCTTTATTCTACAGTCCATTTGCAGGCTGATTATTGAATTGCCAAGATTGTCCCACAGGGAGATCTTGTGCAGCATCACCCATCCATTGTGGGGTCCACAAGATGGATCACCGAAAGCTGGGCCCACCTGTATGGACTATGGAGTGTTTGCCCACATGAAAACTTTGGTAGTCTGCCCTTTAGCTGGATATATTTCCTTAGGAGGAAAGCACTTTTTGTTCACAGTCAAATCACATCACTTGACTCATCCCAACAAAAAGAAAAGTAGTTTGCTAGGATTGTCCCACAGGGGGATCGTGTGCAGCATCACCCATCCATTGTGGGGTCCACGAGATGGATCACCGAAAGGTGGGCCCACGTGTATGGACTATGGAGTGTTGGCCCACGTGAAAACTTTGGTAGTCTGCCCTTAGCTGGATATATTTTCTTAGGAGGAAAGCACTTTTTCTTCACAGGCAAATCACATCACTTTTGACTCATCCCAACAAAAACAAAAGTAGTCATTGGATTGTGTTATTAAAGCAAAGATTCTTCCATTGGATTAATAGATGCTGATGGTAGAAGATGTCTGTAAAAGCAAGCAAATTACACTAATATTCTTCTCAATCATTAATATTTTTTCTTTCTCAAATCATCAAAAGGAAATACAGTTCTTCGTTGGGGGATTGGTGGACTAAGGACTCATCGGCCTATCGGGCATCCCACATTTGGAAAGGGATTCTAAAGGTCAAACAGGCAATTATCAATAACATAAGTTGCGAGCTGGGAAGTGGGGTGGCTATTCGCTTTTGGGAACAAATATGGGTGAGTGATTTCAAGTTGAAGGACGGTTCCCAAACATTTTCCGCTTGGCACCTATCAAGGACATCTTCATTTCAGATTGTTATTCTCTCTCGAATGCAAAAATTATTTGGGATATCAGAAGCATTAGAAATCTCACAGATAGTGAGATCGATGAGTATGTGGACTTACTTGACTGCATCTCAAAGTCCATGCTGCTGATCTCCAAGCCTGACAAGCCCATATGGAGGATTGATAAGACAGGTAGTTTCACGGTCAGATCCCTATATTCTTCCTTAGCCCTTCCCTCCTCCTCCCCGATCCCTGCCTCTCCTTTCATCTAGAGATATCCGGTCCCCCCTAAATACATTTGCTTTGCTTGGTTGGTGGACTGTAATAGGATCCTAACTATTGACAACCTCTGGAAAAGAGGTATGCAGCTGCCAGCTGGTGAATATCTATCTATGTTGTTTGAATGACGCGGAATCGGTGGACCATCTTCTAGTGCACTGCCCCTTCACCCGTCAAATTTGGATTGATTTTAGCCTCCGTTTCAACCTTTCCTGGTGTACCCCTAACTCGGCCCATAATTTCCTATCCTCTTGGCATGGCTGCAACCTCAGTAAGCCCAGAAGAATCATTTGGAGAATGGCCATCCTGGCTATATCGTGGTCAGTCTGGCTTGAAAGAAACGACAGATGCTTTAACGATAGATCGTCTTTTGCCTCTGTGATTAGTGCCAAAGCTAAAAGACTACTGATTGAATGAGCTGCTAATGTAAAAGATGTGAAAGGATATGATCTTTGCTTTCTAGGCTGCTAGTTTTTTTTTTCCTTTTTAGTTCTGCTATCTCAGCAGTCCTTTTTTTTCTTCTTGTTTTCGGTTGTATTCTCTCTTCTCCCTTTTAAATATATTTTCCTTCGCCGTTGCTTCTAAAAAACTTTTTAAAAAAAAACATGAGATTCTATATTATCCAAAGACGCATCACTACCTAAGAACCAAGATAGCTGTGGCCACATTTCTGTGGCAAACAGCTGCTAGTTCAATTAAAAAATAAATAAATAAAAACTTCAATTTTAAGAGTGTTAACTGATCAAGCTACAAGGATTGCTAGTTGAAGACACCCATCTGCAAATGTCAAAACACAAGTGCTCCAACACATGCCAGGCCATTTATCGAGTGGGTCCCACAGCGAATGTGACCTAGCCCAAAACTCTGTTTGGTCTGTTCTTCAAGTGGGCTACACATGCATCGAATGTCTACTGTGGTGCAATCAAAGAGTGGGCCTGTCTGATTATTGGGTGAGGGCACATTCACCATGTTAACCGCTTGATGAACGGACTAGATCTTGCACATATGCACTACGTTTGCATGCGTGTTGATGCTTGTAGTTTGTGTTTGCATATGGGAATCTACAAATAACATTCCCCAAGCCATTCATAGCAAAAGAAAAGGGCATTCAGCTAACATTAAGATTTTAACAAAAAGAAAAAGAAAGAAAACGTTTCAGCTATCTACCTAAATTAAGATTTTAACAAAAAGCATAATACCCCCAACGCATATTTCTAATAATAAAAAATCCATGAGCTTGTGATTTTACTTTGTTTTAGTATTTCATGGCATATTCTGTAATAAATCAAAATCTGACCAAAACACCTTGGTTGTATTTAAATTAAAATCTCATGTGAACATTTCTACAACTCCCTAAGGCTGCGTTTGGTTGCACCAAATACCGCAAAATTTCATGATATTGCATGATTGATCAGTCTAACTAGGTGCAAAATTTCATGGCATTTCATGAAATTTGGTGCAACCAAACATAGCCTATGCCACAGCAGACTAGCAGAGCCATGAAGGAAAAATGTTATTTCATCCTAAATCTCATTCAGATCGCTTAACGAAAACCAGGGTTTTAAAAATACGAATGATCCAATACAAACTCTTCTGAATGATGCGAGCATCCACGTATCACACACATGTCCACCAGGTGGGTCCCACCATAACCCAGAAATCCCTCTGATCACATTACCAGCATTATCCACAACAACAGAACACAAACTGCAGTCCAAGGTTTCTCGACCATCCATTTGTAATTGCTTGATCAGACAGTCAGGATGATGAAATCAGAGCGATTTTCTTACATGGGCAATCCAAGGTTAGACCAACTTGGTGGACGGTCTAGATCAATCAAATTCAACCCGCACATCCACTGGAAAGGGAGATCTTCATGTCATGAGCTATAAGTATCTTAAATCACTCAACTCAAAATGAAAATTAACATTAAATCCTGAAAACCAGCCCACATCCTCAATTTCCCACAAAAAATTCCACCCAGTCACTCAAACCCACCAAAATGCAACCATCCATTTCTAGGTTCTTGATCAGACAGTTAGATCATCAGATCACAGAAATTTTGGTTCATTTTTAATCCAAGGTTAGACCAACCAGGTGGACGGTCCAGATCAGTCAAATTCAAACAGCTCGTTGCTTCAGGCCAAGAACACATGACAAGTATCTCAAATACTCAACTCAAAGTGAAAATAAAAATAAAAAAATCCCATTAAATCCTGAAAACCAACACAAATCTTCAACTTCACATAAAAAAATCCACCCAAACACTTAGAAACCTGCCAGAACCGACCACCCCAGATCACAAAAAACCCAATCCAGAAAAACCAACATCTTAAACAGCATAAATATAATTTATTTTTTAAAAAATTAAAATTAAAAAAAAAAAAAAACAGCCAACAACCAGATAGAACTTAGAACACAAAAAATCCAACAAAACCCAAAACAATATCAAATCAAATCACTGCATCAACAAAAAAACATTTCAAGATCAATCTCCTTAGAAAAGAAAGAAAACCCATCAAAACCCCAACAAATTTCAATTTCAAAATCTGCAAAAGATTTAAGACAGTTGGAGTAAGCTAACAAAAATACAAAGTAGTCTGTTAGAACTTAAAAACATAGAATGCAAGAACAACCATGCAACAAGCCAATACACATGGAGTTAGTAAGCAAGAAAACATAAATAGTGTGAGTTTGCTACAGCTTACCTGATTCTGAGAATTGAGAAGACAAACTCCAACGTTTGGCCTATAACCGTGTGGAAGCCCCTCCATTTCTTGATTTCTCAGAGCCAGTTCTGAAGGAGGTGGTAGTGGTGGTGGTGTCAGCGCTATATATGGGTGGGTGCGCAGGTTAAGGCCTTAACGTACGCACCACGCAACTGTTTGTGCGAGAGTATATGAAATATAGTAATGATGGTAGTCTCCTGTGTTAGTTTTACACGATTTAAGAAAAAGGTGGTGATTCATGATTCTCACAGGTGGCACTAGCAATCGAGACCGTCCAAATTGTAGGTAGCATTTTGGATGCAGTAGATACCTTAGAATTACAAAGATCAAGCAATGTTAAAAATCAAGATAATGGCTTTAAATGGATGGTTCTGAGTTAAATGGTACATGGTCCCATTCGAAGTAAAAATTCAAGTGCTTGATACTATGCACATTAGTTTATGATATTTTGACGGTTTGGATTTCCCTACAGCAATGTGTTGTGTGGGTTGGAAGAGTCACTATCATTTTTATAAATGATAGAAACTATCATAAGATTTGAGAATATGAAAATGATCATACGCCGCGGCCCTACTTAAAATCTACTTCAACCATTTCATGGGTAAAGAAACCTTGCCATAAGGACAGAAGACCTAGGGCCCGTTTGGAACCCTTGGATTTGAAATACTTTCGTGTGTTTGGCGGATTCAAAATCAACTTTAATCCAAAAGTAGCTATACAAGGTGTATTTACCAGGGTTTGAATTAATTACTAAATTGACTTTAATATCTCTAATTAGTAAACCTATGTAATGTTTGACACAATAGTTGTAATAAGCGTGTGAAAATATATACTTTGCTTGAAAATGGTGAAATTTTAACTCTCGAATAGGCCACAAGCACAAGAATACATCGGAGTGACTAACCAACAATTTTTAACCGTTAATTTACATAGACAATATTTGAACAGCGTTGACCATCATTTTAAAGTAGTGAGTTATGTGTCAATAAATCAATAATTTAATAACACATGTTACACATGCAACTACCGAAAGTATTTTAGACGTAATACAAGCATTCACTATGAATTTGAAACCCCTTTTAGGGGATTTGAAACCCCCAATTACTAACCGGTGCCAAACAACCCGAAGATTTGAAATCCCCCCAAATCTAATTCGCCAGACGACGTTTTAAGCTAATTTGGGATTCAAGTGGACCGTAGGAAGGATATTGCCTAGAGAGATATCCACCCTTATTCTTATTAGACTAAATTATACAAATTTATTCTAACTATTAGATAATACAGTAAAATTTAAGTCCAAAGTCAAAGTATTAATTTATATGTGATTTAGGTGGCTACCAAATTAGAAATAATTAAAAAGGTAAAGGTTGTTTTGTTCACTTTTTCCAATCATACTGTCCACCTGAATTAGAATCAAAGATGGCTTTGATTTAGGTAGATTTTACCAAAATGTCATGGTGGATCCCGTGGAAGCCGCCGTCCCTTAGAATCCAAGGAAAATAGTACCATGATGATTACTTAAAATTTAATGGAATAGCTTATTGAAATATAAATTTTACATTAAGTGGTAGTTTTTGCTTAAAATAGGGTATTTTATGTGAGCCTTATCCATTGCTTCCTATCATGAGCTATCATAAGAACTGGACACGTGGCATAAAATTTCATGATCGTGTCCGTCCTATACGTTTCCTTGGAGGATATATCATAATCAGACAATTTTACGAATCTGATGATCTTAACCGTATAATGAAAAGAATAATGGCATCCATAGCATTGACCAACAAGGCCTACCAATCTTAAAATATCATTTATGTTAAATGAGACTTGTAGTCCTTTTCCGTTGAGGGTCACCTGATGAACGGTCTGGATCATGGTCCGATGTTGCCACGAGTCCAGATACGAGTGCGGCGCACCATGGAAGAGAATTAGTGCACTCTCTTGAGCGCGACTTCCCCACTGAAAAAAGGTTGGCGCATATTAGCGAAGGTCAAAACGGAATCGGCTAAAAGCGGAGTGGAGGAGAAATCGACGGCCAGGGGTTGACTTTCGATGAGCGTGTGAGCAGCCTTTGTCAGAGAACTGAGGGCCCACCGAATGATGTTAGTCGCCGTGGTTCTTGTGTGGGGCCCACCATAAGCATCATTGAAGTGTGCTACCGGACTCTTTTTCTTTCTTTCTTTTTTAGATAAGTTTTGATGCTCTGGCGGAGTGTATGGATGATATGCAGGCACTTGACTGTACTTGGAAATTGCACACACTGGCATACAAGTAGTGGACGCGGATTTCCTGCGAAAGTCTTTCGCAGGAAGTTCCTGCGCAAGAATGCCGTGTAGGCCCACCACCATGTTTTTGAGAAATGTACTCCGTTCATCCGTTTTGCAAGATAATTTTAGGACAAGCTACAAAAAACGAGGTGGATCCAAGACTCAAGTGGGCCACACGAGAGGAAACAGTAGGGATTCAGTCAGAACCGTTGAAACATTCCTATGACCATAAAAGCTTTGTTTTAGGCTAAATTTTTTGTATTTTCACTTCATCCTTGTGTTAATAACCTTATAAAGGGTTTGGATGGTAAATAAACATTAAGGTGGAGCCCAAGAAAGTTTCAACGGTAGGTATTTCTTTCCCTAATTTTCCTTCTCGTGTGACCCACTTTAATATTGGATTCACCTCTTTTTTTTAACTTATCCTAAAATTATCTTGCAAAACGGATGAACAGAGTACATTTCTCAAAAACACGCTGGTGGGCCCTGCACAGCATTCTTGCGCAGGAACTTCCTGCGAAAGGCTTTCGCAGGAAATCCGCGTCCCAAGTAGTCAGATTGAACCGTCCAGATTATGCTATTCAGTGTAGATTTTTCATGAACCGAAAATTAAGTTTATCCGATTATCCCAGTCTCGGATCTGTGGGAATCTATTGGACCGTTAAAAAATTTTTAAAAATCTAACGGTCCTATTTCCCCAAATGAGTGGTTATGGGATTGTTCAACCAGAGTTATCTTGAGACTGCTTGGTGACAGTGGGGTGAACAATCTAGCCGGTTTAATTGAGTTGAGATGCGTCATGTGTGCAATTTCATAGTGCCCGTGTATCAAGCGTCATGGTCAGCCTGAGTATCATATAATTCCTCATGATCTTACAAATATCCAGAACAGCTGGCTAAGAGATGCGGACTGCTTGGTGACTTGGCCACCGGGATATCTCTAGTGGCACGACCGAAGAGCTCACCTTGATGTTTGTATCTTATCCAGGCCGTTCATCAGTCATGGCAGCTCGTTTTTGTTCTTTACAAAAAATAATAATTTTTTTAAATTAAAAAAAACTTTAAAACAATAAAAAAATAAAAGAGGATGATCTAAAGTGTTAGATCCAAAATGGTGCACTCAATTCAAGTAAATTGAATCACTTGTGTAACTAAGGGTGTAGTTTTTGGTATTTGTGTGTGAGTAGGATATCCATAATATCTGCTTGACTTAAGAATTTATTGCATTATTGGTGTTCCTTCTCCCAAATAAATAAATTGAATATTGGGATTGGAAATATAGTCTTCTTACCATTAATATTATGCACCGTTCAGGTGACCTGTGAAAGGAAATGAGGTTAATATTTTCAAATGAGTTCTTTTTATCTTATGATAACATACGTGTGTCAATGAATTTAAGAACTTGTTTTTTCAGTGTGATTAGCTATCAAAGTTCAACAATAAAAATAATAGTGAAAAAATAGATATAAGTCGAAAGTATTATTCTATTAGTGATTTTTATAATATTGGCACTCATAGTCAGCTTGAGGGATGATGATTTATTCATTGTCCAATCGAGATTGAACTTCATAGCAAGATTGATGTGATTTGTAGAATGGACGTTTGTTTGTCACTCGATCCGAATCGAGTGTTGTGGCAAGACAATTGATGCGGGGTTGATTTTTGATAATCTATTCATTGCTTAGTTAAAACGGGGTCATTATAAAAAAATATTAGATGAAGATGATATTTGTGTTTTATCTTCATTCAAGTATGTGAGACCTTACTCACAATTTGGACAGCAAATATAAACATATTGTAAATACTAAGAAGTTTTATAGCACATGCTTCATTTTTTCGGACCATGTGCTAAAATAAGTAGAAAAAGTGGATGGAATTTGTAGATATAAAATGCATACATCATTGTGCGTCCCCATGGCCGACATGGTAGGTTAGATTGCAGGTAAGTAAATTTGTTAGGTGTAGTGGGGTTATGTCTGACAGCAACATGTAGCCTAATCAAATTTTACCGGGTCTAGTCACCATTTCAAAGTAAGAGTAGATTAAATGCTACCTGACCTCACCCGAGATGATGTGACGCTTATCATGGGGCCTACCTTGATGCATATTTCTATATCCACACTGTCCATCCATTTCGCTGATCATTTGAGAGTACCAACCCAAAAATGAAATAGATCCAATTCTTAGGTGGACCATACCATAGAAAATGATGGTAATTGAAAGGTCTACTATTAAAAACCTTCCTAAAGCCTACAGTGATTTGATGTTTCTGTAATGCTTATATAACATCCAACCCGCTGATAATGTCACATAAACCTTAATTTTAAAGGGAAAAAAAAAAAATGAGAAACAAACACCAACTTAGATATAGAAACTTCGTCGGCCCATTAATAGTCAAACCAATGCTTCTATGGTATGGTCCACTTCATTGGACGGTTATTGAATATATGTATCGAGGTGGGCCCCACGGTAAGGGCCTCACCTAATCCGTTCCCTTCTAGACCTCAGTAGGTATGACATGGTCAGGCACTTTGACTGGGAAGAGAAACTACATGTCATGTGATTGGCATACCGCATATGCAATAAAGCCCCGCCCACGTGTTGTTGACCTCATGCAAGCGGGCCCCACGATGGCTCCTGCGCAACGTACGCGCGCACTGTCGGAAATATAGGACGTGGCATATTGGACGTTGTTCCTGTAGGTGAAGCTACGTGGGGCCCACAGTGAGGTTTCTGAGGAATCTACCCCGTCCATCTACATCACTAAGTCATATTAGAACATTACGTAAAGAACGGAGGCGATCCAAAACTCAAGTGGGCCACATTACAGGAAAGAGTTGGGTAGAAATGCCCACCGTTGAAACTTTCTTAGGCCCACCATGATGTTTATTTTCCATCCAAACCGTTCATAATGTCATTCCCATTGTAATAAAGTTAGATACAAAATATTATCTTGATCCAAAACTTCTATGGGCCTATGAATGTCCCAATAGTAGGCATTCAGTTCCTACTTTTTTCAGTTATGTGGCCCACTTGAGTGTTGGATCTGCCTAATTTTTGGGCTCCTATATTAATATGAGCTGGTGAAACAGATGGACGGGATGGATTTCTCTTGAACAATACGGTGGGCTCCACTTAGCTTCAGCCTACACAACTTCATCTTGATTAGAGCACATGCAATTCATGGCCGGGCATATAATTACTACAATTAAATCATCCAGACCATTGGCCCTAATTTAGACCGGCCACAATTGAAGCATCAACGCATGGGTGACGTAACTGGGGTAGACATGTGATTGACGGCTGAAATGAAATGTAGGTAGTGACCTTGAAAGAAAAAAAAAAACACAAATGTTCAAAAAGTCCACTTGCTCGATAAAGATGTATCAGGAAACAACTGGCCCGTTCCACTTCAGATGCATCTTTGAAAATATACAAAACATAGTGGGCCCCACATGCAAGATAGAAGGCTTTTAATGGAGTGCATCCCATACCAACTGTTCCATTTGGTGTGGCCCACCTAAGATTTGGATTAGCCTTATTTTTCAAGGCCAACGAGAAAGGCATGGGGCACATATGATGGACAGATTGGATGTCATTGAAACATCTCGGTGGGCCCCACAAGTTGATTTCTTTGGATCCAGCCTCATTTGGAGTACATGTGCTGACTTGACTTGACTTGACGGGCGTGATAATCTGATTTTTGGTATATGGCACATTCAAAGATTGCCCTAACTAATGGAAGCGGATTGGCTGGTGTACCACACACCAGCTATATAGCTGCTGTAATTACGTGTCGTGCGAAGCCGAGCATAGGCACTCCTCCAACTCCAAGTTATACAAACGGCTCAAAGGAGAGCAAAGTTACATGGCCCCAGATTGATGCATTTATTATATCTACATAGTTTATATATTTTTATAGTTCTTTTAGAGCATTATCCAAAAAATGAATCATATCTAAAGGTCATATGGACTACACCACAAATAGCAGTGGAGATAATAATTTTAACTCTTAAACAATTCGTAGGGCTCACCATAACATTTATTTTCCATCCAATCTGTTTATAAGGCCATAAAGACCTGAATTAAGAGGAAAAACAAATTTCATATTGATCCAAAACTTCTGTGACCCCAAAAAGGGTTTCAATGGTAGACGTTTAATCTCCTACTACTACTTTTTTCAGTGTGGTCTACTTAATAGTTAGATCTGTCTTATTTTTAGTCACAATCCTTAAGTGAGCTCGCCAAATGAATGAACAATTTGGATATAACACATACCTCATGATGAGACCCATAGAGCTTGCTGACGTCAATACAACAGCTATATAGCTGGTGTGAGGTACACTAACCAATCCGCTTCCCTAACTAATGGCCCAAATGTTCAACACGTGTGTTGCACGTACATAGGTTTGACACATGTAAACACAAGCCCAAGTGAGGTCTGCCTGTTTAGTGCAAAAAATGTTTTTTGAAAAGAAAAAACAATTTTTGTTAATTGCTTCTTAAGCAATTAAAGCATGTTTTTTACTAAAAATATGTTTACCCACTGCATAGATAGCTTTCAAAAATTAGAATAGCACAAAATTACATTCTCAAGCAACGCCAAACAGGCCCTAAATGGTCCTCTCCAACCACATGCAACAACAAATGCCTACCTCTCTCACACACGCGTGTTTGGGATATGAGCAATCCGTTTAATGGGCCACACTATATTTATTAGCCAAAAAAGTAAGAAATTTCACACCTAGAGCAAGCAAATGTGTAAAAAATAAATGAATGGCTATGAACAATTAACTTACCCACCTGTCTAATTTGTGCATTGTCACTCCATGGGTGAAATAGAATGATCTTTTTTTTAATAGAATGTCCAAATGTTATGGTTCACTCATGGAAAGCTTGCTTGGAACGTGTGGCTATGGATAGAGGTAGGTGTTACGCCGTGAAAATTGGGGGTCGTGCATACACGCGACTTCCAAGTTCCCGGGTATCACTTATAACTGATTTTTACTAAATTGCATTTAATCATGTTTAAATGCGCAGCATAGAATTACTTGGAACATTAAACACAATCACAACTAGTCTACTGAAATGAAAGAGGTCAAATATATACAAGTCCAAAAGAATATAAATGGGTCGCACAAGGCGTTGCCCAACAAAATCACAAAAGAATGACAAGTCCAAAAGAATAGTGCGCTGAGTCTACCACTCAGTGATCCAAACTCGCCCACTAGGCCGATGGGAGACTGTCCATCAGCTGCAAGTAGGACAACTCGTCCTCCTCCTCAAGACTCGCGCCGAAGGCTCCTCATACTCAGCGTCACCTGCAACTACTGAAGAGTCTGCTTGGTGTTTTAAAACAACGTCCCAAAGTGGGAGTGAGTGATCAACTCAATGGGTGCTATTAGTCTTAAGTTATATAAACATCAATTATATTATAAATTTAATGAAAGGTATATGATCACAAATCTCTAACTAGTCTTATTAATGCATATGCATGGGTTATGACATGATGCGTGCCCTCACAACAACACTCCCTCGAGCGACATCGTCTCACGATCGCATATGACAACACTCCCTCATTGCGACCTCGACTGCCGAGTCGCCAACCTAACTAATGTGATGCGATATGATAGTGTTAGCCGAGTTTTTAATTAAGTCCATTCAAACAGCAGATTTGAGAAACTAGTACACCCCGCGATGTCAATACCCTAAACTGGTTGCGAGGCTAGGGCCCCCAACGTGTGAGGCCAAGATCCAGCGATTCTTGATCCCATCAAGTTTCCCCATCCTCGACTTCGAGAACATGGGGGGGGGGGGGGGTGCTGAAATGTGAGATCGCTCGCGGTCACTACGGGGAGGCTCGTCACCCCAGCGTAGGCTGACAGCTCGGACACAATGTCCCATTCCATCATGCCCGGCTCTCGAGTCAATGGATCGGTTTCAATCGATTATCGATGGGCTCCAATGGTTAAAGGGTGTTCTAGGTTCCATACAGGCGTGAGCAAACAGGGTTAACAAACATGGTTGGTTAGTGAGTAGACTAGACCGCACGAGTTCAAGCAAGCACGTGACAGACGACATCGGGTACAAGCGACCCATGTAATCCAACTATTGTCGCTCATACGCACCCGCCCAATTCCACGGGTTTAGCCTCAGGGTAGTCCTACCAACGGGACCACCTTCTCTCACCTCAGTTTCCTGACCAACCTAGGGATTCGATAGTATTCAATAGTACTTCAACAAATTAGAAATTATCTTCTTATACAAATGGTGTCGTGTAATCATGCACTAAACATATAAATTTAGAATTTGATATAAATGTAACTACTAACAACTTTACGAAATAAATGTGCATGTGTGTTGTGTGGGTTAGTGAGGAAACCAAGAATCTCATATATCTCATAGCACAAACATGTACAAGAGTTAATGCATCACACATCCTATAAGGAAAACGTTGTATAAGAATCAATCAAGACATGAACATGCAATCATCAAATACATACCCAATCATGAGAGAGACAACAAACATTTCATGTTGATTGAGAAGATCAAAGGTGAGGTCTTTCCTAGATTTTCTGTAGATTATCCAATACATCATCCAATCGAGCATAATCATTAGATTCATACTAAAATTAATGCTAGGCCACTTAGGAATAATAGTCCACACCTTAAGAGGAGATTTCCATTCTTCGAGATCTTAGGAGTTGGGGATTTGGGTAAAACCGTTAATTCATAAATTAAAATCAAGAAAGACAACATTAATGCCTAGAAATCTACACTATGTTACTCTATTGAAGGGAAAATATATCATTCTTACCTCCGCTTCTTGGCATGGGTGGGTTTGGTGAAGGTTTTGTAGTAGCCACCAGTTTGGTTGAAGAAATACCAACTCTACAAGCATCAAGATTTTTCTCACCCACACAAACACTCTCTCCCTTCTTCACTCTCCCTTCCTCTCTTCATCCTTTCTTCTTTCTCTCTTTTCTCTCTTCTCTCTTTCCTTTCTCTAGGGCAAATTCGTATGGGGAGAGGGGTGCCCAAAAGGAGCCCCTTTTATAATGTCAGGTTTGGTGTAAATGACCCCAAGGGCTAGGTTTTTACTATACAAGACCTATGGGAGGGCCTTTCTAAGCTCTAGGGCTCACTATGGGGTGTACGTATTGATATACATCGTAGGATAGTTATCCCTAATGATGATCTACGTATGTATATGATCGGCGCGCCATTTTGATGCGCCGATCGACAGATATGATTAGAAGTCTGTTTAACGATCATCGATAATCGATCGGGGCCGCGGCTATACGGATATGAGCAGAGAAATATCCTTACTCCACGGGTAAAGTTTGGTCATAAACCGACGGTCCGAAATCCTCAACTTTGCATGAGAGTGGACGACCCAATTCACTTAAGTTTCAGTTCATTCTTTTAGGGATTTGCACTTCTTCTGCACTCGTCCTTTAGCTCAAGTTGAGCGGTTCTAGACAGCACCCAGGTCTAACTCCCGCGATGGACGTCAAGCCCAGTAAGATGGATATTATTCTATAGTTTTGGAACTAGTGGCCCACCAACGAGCAGTCTAGAGCTTGTTCGAAAAATCGGGGCATTTCCGGAATGAATTAGGTATTGAAATTTCTCGTGGACAATGATTAGGGTTTGGATTAACTATGTTCCTAATGTGGCCTATTTATAACTAGTGAAAGTGGAGATTTGGTCATGATTACTCTAAACCGTCGGTTTTAGGCTAAAAGAGTAACGAGGTTGGTTTAGTCTATTATTCAAGATTCGGACCTTATCTGTCTCGGCCCCAACTAGATCTTTAATTTAGTCATAATTGTCTTGATTAGTTAGCGATGGGTTGGTTAGATTTGGATCATACGTGAGTAAATCAAGGGGCTACACCTGATGTTCAAGTGATCGGGTAGATTCATTGGCTTCCTACGGTTAATTAATCGGACTTGTGCGGTTCTTTACTGGTACCACTCCTGTATAAACTAACATTGAGTACTAATGGTTATTAAGTGATATCATAAGTTAATTAATTAAAAAAAATTTAAGAATTTTTGGAAATCCAAAACAGTGAAAATTCAGGATGTTACAATCTACCTCTCTTAAAAGCAATTTCGTCCCCGAAATTACTTAAGGGTAATAAGTAAAGATATTATCATTTCATTTGCTTAAGTTTTGTTAGTTTCGGGTTTACATACATTTTAGGGTATATAATAAATACGCTGGCCTAGCTCATCGTGATCTACCCCCCTTAAAAGTTTTCACATTTGAGGTTTAAAAACAAATGTCAAAATCATCATTATCGTGCTAGGTGTTTGATGATAAAGTTTACCTAAGGGCGATATATTCTACTCTTTATGATTGGGTTAATACGGAAAGACAGTTGTGATAGGCTTTGTTTCCATACGTTGATCCTCTGCCTGACTAGGGCAGAAAGATCGTTGTATCCATTCCTAGTCCTGGTAAATCCCGGTCTTCTGCTCGGTCAAAGTAGTGAGTCTGTTGGTATTCATTCAGGATTGAGAATTGGGTTAAGCCGCGAATACTTCACAGGTGTATGCTTCTGTAATTCCATAGTTCGATCAATCTAAATGTTTAAGGAAAAATCATACATCATTAAAAGGTTAAAATCTCCTATTTATAAGGTCGTCCTTTGAGTCTTGCTCCAAGAGAGTTCTCATTTTACTTATTGTCTAACTTAGTAATTTAAATCTCTCACGGTGCTTATGGCCAAACGATTATCCTAGGAATGCTTCTTATGGCCTAAACATGTTTCTGTATATTGTCGTCTTGATCTTATGGGCGTAGGTTATGAGCGAATCACGCTTTGGTTTCGTTGATTTTGGAAAAAGGAAGAATCAAAAGTTTTAAGATATCTTAGAGATTTGGAGGGCTGATGACTCTAAGAACGATGCAAAAAGAGAAGGAAGAAAAATTTTTAGGAACTCATAATGTTTTAGCGAAGTTTGCATCGAATACGAACTTATAAGATCTTAAGTAATAAAATTCAATCCTTCTAAGGAGTCGTAATCCAACCATGCTAGAAACTACTTGAAATATAAAAATATACTAAAAATAATCTGATTTAATTATACAAGACGATTCCTAGCTCAGCCCGCCTCCTCGCGAGCCGGTCTTTTTTTTTCCATGAGGGAAAGGATCACCGGGATGGAAAAGAAGGAGGCAATGGTTGCAAGGAAGGTCATCTTTCTTAGCTAGAGGTGGATTGGATGTGAGGAAGAGATTTTAAGAAGAGGCTTGAGATTGAGTTTTAGGAAAGGGTTTGGGGAATGGCCTTAAGAAATGAGTTTTGGGAATGGTTCTTAGGAGTGGGTTTTAAAAGCGGGTTTGAGAACGGGTTTTAAGAATGGTCTTGGAGATAGGTTTTAGAAATGGTTTTGGAAATGACCCTTGGGAATGATGGAGTGAAATGAATAGAGAGAAAGGGATAGTGTGAAGGAAAGGAAGATGGGAGATTGAGATATGGGTTTTTAGGAGTGATGGAATGAAGTGAGTTGAAGGTGGATGGGTTTTTGAGAATGGGTTTAAGAATTGAAGAGGGAGAGGGTTTCTTTAGAGGTTTTGGGAGGGTTAGTAGTGAAACGAGAAAGAATAAATAACTGAAAGTTCTAGGATATTTCATAGGTTTGAAGGGATGGTGACCCTAGAAAGGCCGCAGGAATGGAAAGAGGAAGAACATCATCTCCTCAATGTGGTATGAATCTTGATTACATAATAAAATAAGAAAACTTACAATATTTTAGTGAAGTCTGCTTCAAATATGAACTTAAAAAGTATTAAACAATCAAACTCAACCCTATTCAAGAGTCGAAGTTCAACCGTACTAGAAATTTTTGAAGTAGAAAAAATATACTAAAAATAATCTAATTTAATCATACAAGATGATTTCTATCATGGTTAGAAGTAATTTCTAAAAAGAAAAAAAATACTAAAACACCAATATGAAAAAATACACTTGGTTCATTGGCAACTTTTAGTTGTAGAAACTTTCAGTTTCAATACATCTTTTATTCATAAAGTATTTATTACTTTTAATTATTGGATAATTTTTATGGTAATTCATCATTAATTTGACCCTTTTCATACAAAATTTCAATTTATTTCAAGTTCCATAAAAATTATAAAAATTTTAGAAACATAAGTTATTCAAAACCAACGATTTTCTGTAAGATACTAAAACGTATCTAATTCTTGTAACGTTTCTTTTACTTTTATTAATTGGATTATTTTTTAAAATTTTATAATGATTTATCATTAAGTTTCAAGTCGTCCCACAAAATTTCATTTCATTTGGAATTGTAGATAAATTATTAAAATTCTAGGAGAAACAGTTGTCCAAAATTAATAATTTTTGGATAGTTGGTAAAACATCTTAATTTTAACTATATTAAAAATTTTATTTTATTTTATTCTTATTTTTATATAAAACTAGACTCATAAATATTCAATATAACTTTTGAATCACCTAAATCAAAGTTTTAACGAATGAGATATGAATTTTTGAAGTCGACCCAAATTGCAAGGAATTCCGGCGGGGGCCACGCGGGCCTCTGGCTTCTCGGGCGGTCGAGGTCTTTCGACGCTCATATCTCACAAACCGGAATGAGTTATTCAATGTGCCATATATGAATTTGGGGTAGGAGAAGCCGATCTATGTAATTAGACTAGTGGTTTCGCGAGATTCCCCTCGGTGAGTGGTTAAAATCTAAAATTTCTACAGTTTTACTAATTTCGGTAAAATTCCATTCACCTCTCTGTCTTCTTCCCCAAATGGTTTGGAACTATCAAATTTGGTCCAGTATTAGCTCATTTAGACTTAGAGGGTGGTCTCGACCGTTTAATCATTCAGTTCCTGTTCGTTCTTATCATCGGTTTAAGGTATTGTAAGTCTTTCAGACCTGTTTCCTAGCGTCGCTACTATCTCTCGCTACCCAACCCTAACACCTTCGAAATCTCCCTTCTGTCTAATATTGTCAGTTCAGGGACTGGGGTGGTTCCTAGCATTTTCGTATTTTCTATTGCATTTCCTCTCAAGTCAGCGGACGCATTAGTGAGTTCATGACCCATGGCCCAATTAATTCCAAACTATTGCTCTGATATCATCTTGTAACACTCTGAAAATTGAGGGCTGTGCATACACGCGACTCCCAAGTTCCCGGGTATCACATATAACTGATTTTTACTAAATTGTATTTAATCAGGTTTAAATGCGCAGCATGGAATTACTTGGAACATAGAACACAATCACAACTAGTTTACTGAAATGAAAGAGGTCAAATATATACAAGTTCAAAAGAATATAAATGGATCGCACAAGGCGTTGCCCAACAAAATTACAAAAGAATGACAGTCTAAAAGAATAGTGCGCCGAGTCCACCACTTAAAATTACAATAGGTTTTTATTATACATGACCTATGGGAGGGTCTTTCTAAGCTCTAGGGCCCACTATAAGGTGTACATATTGATACACACCGCAGGATAGTTAGCCCTAATGATAATCTACGTATGTATATGATCGGCCCGCCGTTTTGATGCGCCAATCAACAGATATTATTAGAACTCTATTCAACGGTCACCCATAGTCGATCGGGGCCGCGGCTATACGGGTATGAGTAGGGAAATATCCTTACTCCAAGGGTAAAGTTTGGTCGTAAACAGACGGTCCGAAATCCTCAATTTTGCATAAGAGTGGACGACCCAATTCACTTAAGTTTCGGTTCATTCTTTTAGGGTATTTGCACTTCTCATGCAATCGTCCTTTAGCTCAAGTTGAGCGGTTCTGGACAGCACCCAGGTCTGACTCCCGCGATGGACATCAAGCCCAGTAAGACGGGTATTATTCTATAGTTTTGGAACTAGTGGCCCACCAACGAGCAATCTAGAGCTTGTTCGAAAAATCGGGGCTTTTCTGGAATGAATTAGGTATTGAGATTTCTCATGGGCAATGATTAGGGTTTGAATTAAATATGTTCCTAATGTGACCTATTTATAACTAGTGAAAGTGGAGATTTGGTCATGATTACTCTAAACCGTCGGTTTTAGGCTAAAAGAGTAACGGGGTTGATTTAGTCTATTATTCAAGATTTGGGCCTTATCTGGCTCGGTCCCGTTAGATCTTTAATTTAGTCATAATTGTCTTGATTAGTTAGCGATGGGTCTGTTAGATTTGGGTCCTATGTGAGTAAATCATGGGGCTACACTTGATGTTCAAGTGATCGGGCGGATTCGTTGACTTCCTACAGTTGATTAATCGGACTTGTGCGGTTTTTTACTGGTACCACTCCTATATAAACTAACATCGAGTGCTAATAGTCATTAAGTGATATCATAAGTTAATTAATATTAATAAATTAAAGGATTTTTAGAAATCCAGAACAGTGAAAATCCACGATGTCACAGTAGGGTTAGCGTCTAGGCTTAGAAAACCTTACGTGTGAAATTAATGTAGTCGAAAGTTGTGGAGCATACACAATATTTTACACTTGTACCTACCAACTAGACAAGTCGTAATGCCTTGAAAATTAGCACCTGAGTACATAAACTCAGATCCCGAATTTTTAGGTGTTAACTTAATAAAATGCATGTGTTCTTATTCATATTCGCATTTATTCAACACATGAATAATCAGAGTAGTGCAATTCAACTTAGTATAATCAAAGCAAGGTAGAGATAACAAAAATCTATAAATATATGACTAAGAGTCAAAATGCAATTCCAATAGTGGTGATCGCCCAAAATGGTGATTATACAAGCCACAATGAACATACAACAAAATTTACACATAAAGCACGCCCCAGCGGGGCTCTAACATTTACATGCACAAAATTAAAATAAAAGCAAAGTCTTTCAACTTTGCCCGACACTCCCAAGGTAACATAGTGAAAGGGCAAGCCAATCCAAGCCTGCCTGCTGGAGGCCTCGATAGCACCTGCAATAATAATGATGCCTGATTGTTGTTTTAAAACACCGTCCCGGGTGGGAGTGAGTAACTATAGACAGCCCACCCAGGCTATCATCTTGAGAAGACGAAGATAACCGGGAAACCCTAATCAAACCCTAACCCTAGCCTAAACCTTAATCTAAACCCTGACCACCACCCAAGCCAGTGCCTACATGCAAATTAGTCCAATTCCCTAAAATGCATCCAATCATTTTGAGCCAAAACTCAGAAAACAGACTTTGGACTGAGCTAAAACACCGAAGCAAGCCCACCGGCCAAAGCCCAGAGAGAACCTAGCCCGTGCGGTAATCGAATTACTGGGGGTAGTCCACCGCGGGAGGTAGTCGGACTACCGCCGACGGTAATCGGATTGCCGCTCCTTATTCGACAGGTGTCTCCTTTGAGCACACAGTTGTCCCCCGTCCCAAAGTCAACTTTCATATGGAATTACCCCTGAAGTTCACCATATTTACCATTTTACCTAACCCCAAGAGCTTATAAGAGCATGACACATGATATTTTTCTCTCCTCAACCAATCCCAAGTTGTCATGTCGGCTTTTATTCTTCACAAACCCAACAATTACTAAAATGCCATCACAAAAGGCTATAAATAGCCTTCACCTCTTCTCATTTCAAAAAAAAAAACAACAATCCCATTTCTCAAATTTTCCAAAGGGGAGAGTGAGAGAGAGTGGAAGACAGTTAGGGTGAAAGGGAGCTTCAAGCCTTCAAGATCCGATCTTTTAACCACCCCTAGCCTCCTCCAAGCCATCCTCGATACTACAATCCCACCTGGGTTAGTCATGGTGCATTCCATGTCCTAGCCATCTCAAGAGCAAGCCAAAGATCAACTCATTTTTCATTCAAGCATTCATCATATCATCTTCTCTCTTCTCAACCCCCTTGCTACTCTTGAACACTATCGAACGTATGTTATATGACTTACCTTATATCGGATCCTGTCACATCAGAAACTCATAGTGATATAGTCCACTTTTCTTTATTATTATATTAGCATCATTACATTCTCTTTTCTAGACACTTTTCGGACGTATGCTTTGTGGCTAGTCGGAATCCTGGATCTTGATACATCAGAAATCCAAGTGTGCTTAGTCCTACTCCGATTACATCACTTATCCCTTAAGATTACTTACCACACAGAGTAGAGACCGTACACTCGTACGGACAGAGAGGGTGCCTAACACCTTCCCTCTTTGTAACCGAGGTCCCTTACTCAGAATCCTGAATCGCAGACTAGGAGTCAACTTAAAGCAAGAGAGTCATCAAATGTTCTAGCTTTACATATTCTGCAGGTTCTAGCCATCTGTGGGATTTTGAGATCAAGTGGCAAGTGGCGACTCCAAACCTACATTTATCAGGTCACCCCCATAAACACCAAGACCATAACATCCAACGCCAAGCGTGGGCACCGATTTCCCAGCGTTCACAGTAACTAACTCAGTGATTCCATTACTTCTAAGTTATACATGTTATCCCCACAATCAGTGCAATTAATGATAAATAATGTACATTTGATATTATGAAATGATGCATGCACCTTATAATCTAACACTCCCCCACAAGCGACTTCAACGCCTATTCACAAATGTCAATACTTCCTCACAAGCAACTCTAACGTCAAATCACAATCTATGATAGGATATGCATTATTAGTTAAGTGATTATTAATTCCAATTCATACAACCGATTGGCGAAGCTAGGCTACCAACGTTATATCACGAGCCCTTATCTGGATCACGTGGCTCATTGTGGTATATAGCGGATCTTCACCAGTGTCCATTGATCCAAATTTAGGTATCACCCATTTATTTAAAAAATTAGTGATTCCAAAAGGTACGACATGATACCCGAACGTATGAGGATTAACTCGGTATGAGTCGTCACCCAAATACCGAGTATGATCACTCAGTTACGAGGTGCAAACTTATCACATAAAACCAAATCACCACAAAGGAAAGGGCTCGTCATCCAATTCCATTCACACCGAGGTCGTTTGAATGATACTTTAGCACGGAATCATCAGCTGAGTAATTTGATGAGAGTTGTTCAAACAATGATTTATCACTTCCATTAGTGCTCGCTTATTGAAAAGGTCAAGTTATATGTCCTAGAGGGGGGGTGAATAGGACTGTGCTAAATTAAAATTTAACCACGGAATTGAAATACGATAACCTTATAAACAGATAAATAAAGAACAATACTTTAAATAAATCAAAGAACTGAAATGTAAAGTAATCTTAAAAAGAGCTTGATACTAACGTTGTTCTAAGGACAACCTTTGTACCATAAAAACTAAGGGTTTATGGCAGGACAACCTTACTAGAACAAATTGAATATAAAAACTCAAACAGAAAGGAAATAAAGAAAATAGCAAAAAATAAATTCTAAACTATTACAACATTCCTTACTTTGTTTGAAATGTAAATATTACAACATTCACATCCACATATACATTCCAAAAATCTGAACGATTAAAGATATAGAAATTAAAAGAACATTCAAATCACAAAACACACTGATATATAGTGGTTTGCCTGTGTGTTCACCAACTGTTAAACAACAGCCACACAGCTTGCTACTCCACTCCTAATATCCTCACACAGGGGATATTAGCATTCACTATCAAAATAGGTTTCACAGGTTCACCTAAAACTTCACAATTGTGTTTTTTTAACTTGTGAGACATGAAGTATGAACATTGAACTTCATTCTTTCAGATGATGGTTAACCTTTGAAGCTTGAGATCTCTACTTGATGTAGCTTGATCTTGAGATCTTTTACAACTTGAATTTAAACTTCAACTTGACTTGCACTTGAGTCTTGAACAAACACTCTTCTTATCGATGTACCTATGAACATTGATGCATATAGAAGAGGACAAAATACATAACCTTGCATTCCTTGAAGCAGAGCACCGTACATGTCTTGAACCATTGTGACGCTGTCTTGAATCATATATATATCAACATACAAGCACAAGACACACAGATAAAGGTTTTGACACCACAAGAGGTTTTGACACTACAAAATTTGACAATCAAAGGAGCATGAGACCATAGCACTTATACTTATCACTACGGGGAGGCTCATCGCCCCAACATAGGCCAACATCTCGAACATTGTGTCTCATACCACCATGCCCGACTCATGAGTCTTAGTGGGATCATATCGTACTAACGGTTATGAATGGACTCATCCATTGGAACGGGGTATCCTAGATTATATTTGGTCGTGTCACATATTTTGAACATACATGATCAGTTGGCTTGTGGACTATTTTGATTAACTTCAGAGAACCTCGGCGCAATCGACATTGGGTGCAAGCATCTCGCGTAGTCTAACTATTGTCGATCATCCGTGTTCAACTCGGGTCGATCGAATAAGCCTAGGGTGGCCGACCTAACTCAGGTCACCCCTTGGTTTGGGCGGTTAGCCAACTGACCCAACATAATAAGTAATTCTAAACATCGCTAAGGACTAACAATTAATCTTGTACTTATAACAAGATTTTATCTGAAATCTAAATTTAACAACACAACCACCTAAGTATTTCATCGAGCATATGAGCATCAATAACACAACACCATCACTTAGGAATTTCATCGAACATGTGAGCATTAATAAAACCACACATTCACTTAAGCATTCCATCAAACATATGAGCATCAATAGAGTAACATATTTAATCACTTAGGCATTTTATCAAATATGTGAGCAACTATAAACAAGTAATAACACAAGTGGTAATGAAATTGAAATGTGAATATGTTAACATACACCAACCTATTTATAAACAACAAAATCATTAACTAAGACACTCAAGGGTAGATAAATGATAACCTAGGAATAATGATCCGCACCATGAGTTGATTCGTCGAATTCGGACTTGCACTTAAGGTTAAGATTCCACGGGACGGTTCACCAATGCCCTATACCAGCGCAATTCGCTTGTAAGGATCCATGCATTCAACCCTCAAGACTCGAACCTTAAAAGGGGATTCGTTAATTACCTCCAATGGTCATTAGGGTGACTTCGGCGATGTAGTGTGGTCACGGCTATGTTGCTTGCTAGCAGGGACGAGGTGAATCCTCCAATCAACCCTCTCCCACACTTCCTCCCCATCTTCTCCTCTCTCTCTCTCTCAAATTTTAAATGAAAAATTCGTATAAGAGTGAGAGGGTGGAAATGGGGGGCTATTTATAATGCCAGAATGTGCACAAATAACCCCGGTGACTCTTTTATCAATAAAACTACCTACGGGGAGGTTGTTCTCAACTCACGGGGCCTTTTGGGGGCCCACTGGCTTATCTACACCATGGGACAAGTACCTTGCTATGGGATCTATGTTTGGACACAACCGGGCGACGATTGGATACTCCAACCAGTCATGGGGGCCCATTTACAATCGAATGGTCGTCGATAATCGATCGGGGCCGTGATTACATGAACATGTGCAGAGAAATATCTTTAACTCGCACCTCAAATTTGGTCACGATCTAATGGTCAAAAAAATACAACTTCACAAAAGAGTGTAATGTTTATTTCACTTAAGTTTCAGGTTTCAGCCTAGGGCTCTCGCGTCTTCCAAGCACTCGACCGCTGGCTCAAGTTGAGCAGTTTTGAGTGCTTTCTTGGTTCGCCAGACGCAATGGGCGTCGAGCTCGGTTAGACAGACATTATTCTATAATTTCGAGACTAGTGGCCCACTAATGAGCGGTCTAAAGCTTGTTTGGATAATCAAGGTATTTCTGGAATGAATTATGTATCAAGATTTCTTATGTGCAATGATTTGAGTTTGGATTAACTAAGTTTATAGTGTGGCTTATTCACAACTAGCGAAAATGACGATTCATTCATAATCACCTTAAACCATCGGTTCTTAAGCTAGACGAGTAACTGAGTCAATTTGATTTATTAATTAAGATCTAACCCCTAATCGTCTTGACTTTAGGTAGATTTTTATTTAGTTATGATGGTCTTGATTAGTCAGTGATATGTTAGCTAGATTTTGGGCCTCATATGAATAAATCATGAGGCTAGACTCGATGTTTAAGTGATCGGGTGGATTCATTGGCTTCATGTAACACCCCGTACTTTCAGTACTTGGGTGTCACCATGTATATCTAAATTAACTTTCACGTAGGGGGTAACCCACGTAATTTACCTTACACGTTACTATCCTACGACTCTCAACCTATCCATCTTAACCCTTAGATTTTGGGCTATGACAGCTCACAACACCATCATAAGATTTGAGATTAATCTGTCCATTTGACTATCACAAGTTGACCTCGTACTTAAATAAATGGAAATTCTACCTTTAGGATCTTGATCGTGATGACATTTCGTTATACGCCTATTTAGTGCAATTGAATCATATACAACGTTCATCAGTCTTAAACATCGAGTCTAGCCTCATGAATTTAGGGATCAGAATCACAAGATCCACCGTTCATCAGTCTATAACGTCCTGTAAGAAGATCCATCACTTGAAAGCACAGATTGGATTATCCAACCTCATATCCAACTCCCAAATCACACCTAAACATTCGTTAGGACCCCTAGAGTTATCAATAATTAAATACCAGACAATCAAATCGCTGGACCGTTTAAATGCTCAGTAAATCATGATTTGGAAATTAGAGACCCACGTTGTATGACCCACTTTAATGCAGAGTAACCCTGATGTTAGGGCATGTAGCTATATGGCGCATGACAAATAGTCTCACGTCTTACATATAAGTATAATAATAATAACAATGAATAAGTAAGTAAATAAATAAAAAGATTAATATGTAATAATATGTATGAGAAATAATAATGATAATAATAATATAAAACCATGATCCAGATAGTCCTAATAACTTACAGAACGGGACTCACAACAGTAAACACGTGCATATGTAAAAATAATAATATTAGTAATAAAGTGGAACAAACAATGGTAATAATAATAGTAATAAAATTTAGATTATAAGTAGTACTTGGGTTAGTGACATGTCATGAAGGTCTTGAACGTACACGTGACCCATTAACACCTTTTAACCGTTGACGTTCGATCTTGAGAAGATCCGGCCATCGGATCATCACAAGAGACACTTATAAATCCTTATTCAATTAATACGACCCACCTAAGCATTGGATCTGTCTCATCTCCGGTCATGATGGCCCAATTAAGCCACGAAACATAATGAATGGAGTGGATTTCATCCAAACCCCATTGTGGACCCCACTCGAATTGTGCATGTGCACATTTCACGTGCACCCGCCGTGCACTGGTCGGCCCAGCTCGGTCAAAGCGGGCTGACCCGTTGTTTCCTTAACAGAGACTCTCTCTCCCTCTAGTTGCGCCAGCCGACGGACAATGTCCGCTTGGGATGCGTTGGGGCCCACCATCTCTGATCAGATGGGAGATTTGATCTGTCCATCGTGTCTGGGGCTTGGGTCCCACCAAAACTCAGCCTAACTCGCACGTTGAACTGCAATCGCGTGCGCACAACCCTTGCCGTAAGCAGGCCCTTCAAAACCATGTTTCTAAAAATGGAAACTGCCAGCTGGCACGATCCGCGTGAGAAGAAGTCCTCCCATCCCGACCGTCCATTGTAAAACAATCCTAGCCCTTGATGCTAGGTTTTCTCTTCGTAAAGAGAATGAGGGAGGGAGCAGTCGTTTCCTCTTTCCCTTGCAACCACCGATCTAACTCCTCCCAACTTCCATAGAGCTTCAATTTCAGCAGTCCAAAAGCTCCATGGAGCTCATTCGAATCATCCACAGAAGCTGGATCGGAGGAAGAAGCCTCCGCTCGAGATCCGCCATTAATGGCCGTCCCTTCTTCCTCGTTGAAGCCGCACCAAGTCGTCCCAAGTTGGGGCGAAATCAGGTCGAGCCATGGGCTCTATCAAGCCTCTGAAACAGCAGGAAGGAAGAAGAAGAAGGAAGAAAGAAAGGAAATAGAGAAGGGGAAATGGAGAGAGAAAGGAAGAAGGAAGAGAAAGAGAGAGAGGTGTAGGCGTGACGCCGCCACTGCTGCTGTTGTTGCGGCCATTGCAGCACCTGAGAAGGAGCTCAGTGGGCCACACCATCACGATGGGCCTCACTTGAGATGATTCTCGGTGGGCCTCACCACATGCAAATGGGCCGCACCTTGCGCAACGCAGGTGGGCCGCACCCCCTTGCAGCTGCTGCACCATGGCAGTAGCTCGAACTGAGCCAAGTTCGGGCCGAGTCAGACCGGGTCGACGGTCCTTGCTGGGAGTTTCCAGCTACAGGAAAAGAAGAAAAGAAAGAAAAGGAAGAAAATGGAGAGAAGAGTAGAGAGAGAGAGAGAGAGAGAGAGAGAGAGAGAGAGAGAGAGATGGAAGCCATGGTTGCCGTAACCGGATCCAACCGAGTCGAGTTGGGTTTGGATGGTCTAGATTTTGCTGGGGTCCAGCAGATGGGAAGTAGAGTGAAAGCAAAGCAAGGAAGAGAGGAAGAAATCAGCAGAGAGAGAGAGAGAGAGAGAGAGAGAGAGAGAGAGAGAGAGAGAGAGAGAGATATAAAGAGAGATGGTTGCTGCTGAGTTGACTCGGCTAGAACCGAGTCCAGCCGAGTCGAGTTGGGATGGGTCTATCCAGACTCATTGCTGGATATCGCAGTAAGAAGGGAAGGAGGAGGAGAAGCAAAGAAGTGGGAAGAAAAGTAGAAAGGGAGAGAATAGAGGTATGATGGTTGTATTGAGCCGAGTCAACTTGACTTGAACCGAGTCAACAAGGTAAGGAGTTTCATCTCTTTTCATCAATCGGAATTGCCATTAGTTTCTTTTGCTATTAGTGATATCATTAGTACTCTCTAACTATATGACGATTAATGTTATTTTGTTGCTATTACTTGTATTGTTTAATAAACACTACAATGTATTAATTAGTGTATGGTTATTATTATCACCAATTATAATTATCCTCATAACGACTACTAATAACATGTCGCACTAATATTAGTTCCTATGAATGAAACTACCATTAATAATATTAGTATAGTATCCATCACTTGAGAATATTATCTTAAATAATAGGCTATATAATCTTATTACAATTTTTAATACAAATTAGTACCATGGTCACAAATAATAGTTGTACCATTACCTCTAAAGGGTAACTAACCCTATTATTTCATTTTGTATAAATTACATATACATTATAGATCAACCCCTAAAACTAAATCCTAAGACAGCACCCTAAATATAGATAGTGTGTTAGGTTCGGGCTAATTATAGAATGTCATAGTTCATGGTAGGTCGTGGTAACTATTATCATGGCTAGATTCGTTATTGATAAGTTATAACTAATAGCATTGGAATGTATTTATCATGTCCCTTATGAAATTAGTGTGATACTTAACATTTAGTAGTAGCCCTTATTATCTTATCATTGGTAAATATTCTGTTGCTATTACTTGTATTGTTTAATAGAATATTATCATTATAAGAAGATTAAATAATGTTGGAATATCTAAAGATGAACTTATGAACCACCATTATTAATATTGATGGATTAATACTCCCATCATGAATATTATTTGACCCGTTGCACAGTGTTAATGGTGATAATAATATTAAAAATAATTTAGGATCCAAATCCTAGAATATAAGGTTAAGAACTAAACCCTAGGACGAAAACCCTAATTCTACGTTAAAACCCTAAGATAGATAACTCAAACCCTAAGTTGCGATCTTAAACCTAGGAAGTGTGCAAGACCTGAATCTAATTATACAAGTTCGTAATTTGTGGTAGGATACAATTCTAAGGGCGCAAGCACTTAGCGACACTAGAAGGCGATTCAAAGTATAAGGTGATGATTCTTCTCCTTGAGCTTTCCATCTTCTCATTAGCTTAAGTTATAGTTCTTATTTTAATTTGTAATTGAGATCTCCTTTTTTTATAATCACATGTGTTAGCTTGTGAAAATTGAATTGCTGTATTACATGCTTAATATTTACCTTGTATATTTATTCATGCTTGTGGATAATTTGTGGATTGCTTATGGAACCTAAACTAGTACATCAAGGTGAAATCTCCACTTATAAATGTACACCCATACTTGGGATGTAACTTGATTGATTGTGACTATAATGGACATTCGACTTAGTAGTTATTGAATGGCGGTTTGAATTGACCATTGATGGGGGCCTACCATCCAAGGTCATTGTGTCCAATGGTTTTTAAGGATGGTCTTTATCGCATGGTTTTGATACTTGCTTTATGTGGCTTATTTTAATATCCGCCCTAGGTGGCTTGTTTCGATATCGCCCTAAGGGGCTTTGGTTTAGTATTTGCTCTATATGGGTTTGATATTTTATTTTGTGCAATTATGCGATAGTAAACCCCATATACTGAATATCGCTAGCTACTAGTCGATTGAGATCTATTAAACATCCTAAGGTGGTAGCCTCATGAGCCAGGGATGGTGGAATGAGATACTATAACTGAGCTGTCGGCCTACGCTTGGCTTTGAGCTCCCCGTAGTGACCTTTGAGCTTATTAAACCTGCTGGTTGTAAACGGACTAATAATGGTTGGGCTAATCATGCATTTTCATAGCATATAGTCTTTTCTGGGAGATTAAATTCTCTTTAGGCGATTTATGATTTATGCTCTTTTCTGGGTGATTAAATTTCCCTTAGGCAATCTATGTTTTATGGTCTTTTCCGGGCGATTAAATTCTCCTTGGGCGATTTATATATTATGGTCTTTTCCAGATAGTTGGTTCTCCTCGGGCGTACCTTTGTGTATTTTTTCAGGTAACTAATTCTCTTAGGGCGACCCTTTGTTTTGACAGCAGGATGTGTATCCCCAAGTCGATGATGCATTCACGCATCCATCTATTTAATAAGACTGTATCATATATTGTTTTGTATGCTTTGCCATGTTTCTATAACTATGCCAACCTAATACGACGGTATGTAATCCTGAGGGGAGTTCACACTGAGTTGGCCACTCATCCATCAAATATACAACCGTACAGGTAGCACAGATGGCTCAAGCGATTTTCAGGTTCAGGCTGATGAGAAGCCAGGTTCAAGTGTCAGGGTTGCATGACTATACCTACCTAGAGAAGCTGAGGAGTCTTGCGGCTCAAATTTATTTGCATTCTACTATTTCTCATGTATTGGATCATATAGTTCTTGTATTTGTAAATTTTGGAGACATTGGTTTGTATAAGTTATTTTGGGCAGCTTCTTGTATAATTGAATAATAATGAAATTTTCTTTTATGTTGATTTGTCCATACTACGCTCATTTGCTTACTCTGATAATTGAAAAAAAAAGTGTACACTCGAATTTGACCATCCTCTAAGGTTAACACTCGGGTTTTTGGGACACGAGTTGTGTACTCGGGTCCTGAAAAGTCGGGGTATTACACTTCACGTGGTTGATTAATCGAATTTGTGTGGTTCTTTACTGGTACCACTCACGTATAGGATACATCGAGTGTTAATGGTCAGTAAGTGACGACATAAGTTAATTATATTGAAAGTTTTTTAAAGGATTTTTAGAAATTCAAAATAACGAAAATCTGGGACGTTATGTAAGTGTGAGAGAATGCGGAGCTGTGTATATCTAGACCAAGCCACTCATGAAAACAACATGTGTAAGGGGTCATTTGGCAAGGATCACATTTATCATGTAAGCCGTATAAATTGGAATCGAAATCCAAATCACATTTATCATGTAAGCCGTATAAATTGGAATCCTTATTTTGTTTAGCTCTATGCAAGGATTACATGTGAATTTCAAATTTGTGTTTAACACCTTTCTTGCATATGCATAATACATATTCTACCGATTTATATACATGACCCATTGTGATGTTTAAGTAAAATCTACCCTGATCACTAGGTGTGTCACTCCATTTTAGTTATAGGATCTAAAAACAGCCCGGTTCATGATTCGGGTGCACCATACGATTGAAAACAATATGCAGGGCGTTCATCATCCAATTGTTTCCCTTCGTATGGCCTACTTGAATCATAGATCAGGCTGATTTTCAAGCCCTACAACTAAAATGGGGTGATGCATCTGCTAATTGGGGTGGATTTCACTTAAACATTATGATGGGGCTCACCAATTCACAAAGTCAAAATTACCCTATTTTTCATGTTGAGGTGTGAACTCCTTGGCGTCTAAATTTTTTTTAAGACATAGCTCACTATGATGTTTATATAAAATCCACCTCAAACATTGAGTGTATTACCTCATTTTAACTAGAGGGCCCAAAAATCAGCCCATTCTGCGATATAGGTGAGCCCACCGTGATGTTTATTTGCCATCCAAACCATTCATAGGCCATTCCCACTGTGATGAGCTTAAAACAAAGATATTATCTTAATTCAAAACTTATGTTGTGGCCCATAAATGTTTCAATAGTGAGCGTTCAATCCCTACTTTTTTCAATTACATGGCCCACTTAGTGTTGAATATGCCTTATTTTTTAGCCGCTGACAAAATAGATGGACCGAGTGGATTTCTCATGAATATCGTGGTGGGTTCTACTTAACTTCTAAGTTCACAACTTCATGTTAATGGCCGAAATGAAATGCAAGTAGTCGCTGAGAAAGGGAAAAAACAAATGTTCAAAGTCCACTTATTTCGCTGAGAAAGAAAAAAAAAACAAATGTTCAAAGTCCACTTATTTGATAAACATGTATAAAAAAAATTACAACTACCCCATTCCTCGTAGTATGCATCTTTGGAATGGACTAGATACAATATATAAAACATAGTGGGCCCCACATACAATCTAAAAGGCTTCTAATGTTGGGCATCCTCATCCCAACTGTTCCATTTGGAGTGGCTCACCTAAGTTTTGGATTAGCCTTATTTTTTAAAGCCAAAGAGAAAGGCAGGGGACCCATATGATGGACAGATTGGATGTCATTAAAAGACTCAGTGGGCCCACAAGTCGATTTGTACCTTAAGGTTAAAGTAGAATATTCGAATTGGATCCTACCTAATTTAGAGACTAGGAAAAAAGTCCAACATTCTAGATTTGATATAGATGTGTGGCTGACTTGATTTTTGGTATATGGTAGGAATGGCTCAAATTTCCAACACGTGTATTGTACGCACATAGATTTGACACGTGTTTCCCTGTGTAGTGCAAAACAAAAAAAAAAAACAAAAAAAAAAAAAAACAAAGATTGTTAATTGCTTCTTAAGCAATTATTGCATGTTCCTGCCCAAAATTGTATTTACCTACTACACGGATAGTTTTCGAAAATTAAGATAACACAAAATTACATTCCTAAGCAACATCAAACAGGCCATGAATGGAATGAATGGAACTCTCCAACCACATGCAACAACACATGCCGACCTCACAACACACGTTTGAGATACGAGCAGTCCTTTGGAGGGTCACACACACACTATATATATAGCCCAATGCTCAGTAGCGCACTAGATCGGACGGTACTCGTCCAAACTTTTTTGAGAACTCATCATACGTGATGTCACTCCAAAATCTAAACGGTCCACGTGAAGCAGGACCTCATGAAACCCCCAAGCCCATTTTTTACTTTGATCCAAAACTTTTGGCGGGCCATGAAAAATGAAAATAGTTTCCTCTCTTGATTTGCCTTTCTCTTTGGTATGGCCCACTAGACGTTTAAATCAGGGTGAAAATTTTTCTCTTGCGATTTCATGGGATTCCTCATCACATGGACCGTTCGGATTAGACACCCATGACACGTGTGCAGAGGTACGCACATGCGTAAGTGCGCAGGTGAGCATGCCTCTCATATATATATATATATATATATATATATATATATATATATATATATATATATATATATATATATTCGCTCCTAAAGAAAGCAAATGTGTAAAAAATAAATGGATGACCATGAATAATTAACTTACCCACATATCTAATTTATGCATTGTCACTTCATGAGCGAAATGGAATTAATTTTTTGAATATAGAATGTCCAAATATTATGGTCCATTCATGGGAAGCCTGTTTGGAACGTGTGGCTGTGGAAGGAAGTGGGGTTAGCATCTGAGCATAAAAAACCTCATATGCCAAATTA
>JAJHSJ010000009.1:15660320-15779689 GCA_021015155.1 Magnolia officinalis | reverse complement strand
TATTGTGCATTACATAGTTAGCTTAATATGTATGAATTACATTACTTTTTTCTTAGTTTATTATTGTGAGTTAGATAATTAGTTTTCCATTTGAGGATTTCTATGTGGCTAAACATAGATAGATATAGTGTGATTTTGGTGGCATAGAAATCGCTCAAATTGAACCATTTTGGACAGTTCAAGGTTATATAGATAGTATACTTTCATATAACATATTTAAATGTTCATGCCTAATTTGCGCTCTATCTCTTCATTTCTCTGGATGTGTTTTTTGTATTTCATTTCTTATGTCAAATATCTTCACATTGCTTAGATATTTGGCATCAAAATGTAATAGAATATCAACTTATCTAGATAGACATGGGAAGATGCAATCGGATTTTCGGCGTGGGCATTTAAATGGAAATATGAATGTATTACAATATATCCAACCTTGAATGGGTGACTAATTTAGGGTCCAGTATAAACTTTTAAGGCATCAGAGTACTAATGCTAATCTGATTTAGTATCTTTCAATTAGAAGATGACTAGTGAGGAAATTTTCAATACCCCCGGCGGTTTGTCAGTCACATCGCCGATGATTTTGTATGATGAAGGATTAAGTCTAGAAGATGAAGAGGTTCCCATTGATATTAGTAGCTCACAGTCATAGATTTTAGGAAAAGTGAAAAAAAAAAAAAAAGATCGGTAGTGTAGGAATTTTTTGAAAAAGTATCCCTAAAAAATTGCACGGTGAAGATACAATACAAGTATTACAATGCTCAATATGCTAAAAAAGTATATGGGTCGACCACAACTCTGAATAAACATATTTTGAAGTTTCATTAAAAAGTGAGAAGCCAGACCTCATGGCAACATACACTTTCAATTACCCAATCTTTAGTAGGTCTGTCGCAAGGTACATTGTTCATCTATAAGTATAGCAGATACCATGTGAATGAGTTGACGACTAGATTTATTATTGTCAATGAAAGACCATTTTAGATGGTAGAGAGTCTTTTTTCCGTCGAATTAGCCAGAGGCCTTAACCTTAAATATAAGAAGGTCTCTCGTACAATAATAAAGAGAGTGTGCATGAAGATGTATACAAACAAGAAGCTCAAATTGAAAGTACAGTTGGAATCGATTTACCAAATCAGCCTGACATCATATTTGTGGACGACATCTAATCAACAAAAGAAGTATATGTCACTAACTACCCACTACGTTGATGCTGAATGGAGGCTTTGCAAAAGAGTTATAAACTTTCGCTATCTTGCGCCTCCTTACACTGGATTGATGATTTTAGACTGCATCTACAGATGTCTAGTGGAGTGAGGCATTGAGAAGAAAATCTCCTCAATAACTTTAGACAATGACTATACAAATGATAGCGTGATAACGAATTTGCAGAACCAGTTTAGGGTAACCGATGACTTGTATTTTGGTGAAAAAAATATATCATGTTAGGTGTTGTGGCCACATCCTAAACTTGATTGTACAAGGTGGCCTTAAAACAACTGAGCCAATGATTGAGAACATAAGAGAGAGTGTGACGTACATATAGGGGTCACCTTCATAATGAAATACATGGAATGAGATCGTGAAACGATTGAATTTGTCATATCAAAGAACGATGAAGCTAGATGTCATGATAGGTTAGAATTCACCTTACGAAATATTAAATTCGGCAATAGCTTTCAGAGATGCATTCTCTTGCTATGCGGAGCGTGATGATTCGTATCAGTGGTTGCCTTCTGATGATGATTGGACAAGAGCTGAAGCAGTTGCCAAGTTCCTTTCAGTTTTTTAAGACACAACGAAGAAAATTTCAGGAAGCAAGTATCCAACAACAAATATATTTATGCCAAAACTTTAAAGAGCAAAAGATGTTTTGTATAGAAGCTATAGTGGACTAGACTTTTTACAATTAATGACTATGTATATGCAGTTAAAGTTTGATAAGTATTGGTCTGAGTATAGTATGGTAATGACTATTGCAGTTGTTTTTTTATCCTTGATACAAGATGTTCATGGTTATATTCATCTTTAATAAGTTGTATGGTGAGAAGAGTGACATTAAGGTCAATAAGATTCGTGATGCAGTTGATGATTTGTACAATTTCTATGTACAAACTTTAGGCACTGCAAAAGACAATACTCCAGTCATAGGTCTGACTCCTGAAGTGGGTTTTATTTCAGTGTTGATGAACAACAAAACACGATCGATGATTTCATGTCTTTCATGACATAGGTTGAGACTCAAACGCAGACAACCCAAACAGAACTTGACCACTATCTCAATGAGCCACTTATAAATTACAAATGCGAAGAATTTGATGTTTTAGACTAACGAAAGTCGAAAACTAGTGATTCACAATACCTTATGCTCTCATTAATTATGGCACGAGACATATTATCGATTTCAATTTCAACCGTGACGTCAGAATCTGCTTTTAGTATGGAGAGTAGGGTCGTGAACAAGTATCGAAGCTTACTTACACTGGAATCAGTTGAAGCACTCATTTGCTAGATGATCAATTGATACACGTGAAACCATAAGAGGAGAGCTCCAATATGCTTGATTAGATAAGGTGATGACCAACAAAGACGTATGGCACAAAGTAATTGGTCAAGCATATCGAAAATTGTGAATGATTATTTCAAGATAAAAATACAATCAACTACGATTGCTATATGATTGGTCGATTGGAAGGAAATCCTGTGAACTTGTCTTAAGTTAAAAGTGTAATCGAACACATCTGCTAATCAGCCAATCAATTAAGAGAAGATCTAACAAACTGCCATACGCATCTATAAATTCAGTGGAGAATGAAAAGTTAGGGTCCCACACAATGCCAATACAACACAACACCACTCTTTTCGGTGCTACGATTCATATTCTTCATATACCATGGACATTTATCATCATCATCACCGTTATTAAATCTAGCTCCTCCACTACCAAGCCAACACAATAATCCAAAACCAGCCCGGATTAAGTAATGATAAGATAGCTAGGCACCCTATGATGTAGAGCGGGTCACAGACAGTTACATGGCCAAGATGGATCAGAAAAGGCCCGGTCGGCGACAGAAGTGATCCAGACCATCAGACCTTAAATTGGGTGTATCTTGCAATCCGGAATGAGTTACCTGACGTAAAATATATGATTTTGGGGTAGAACGAGCTACTTTAGCCAACCAACCCCGTTATGCTGGGTTGCGACGCCCGGAATTGCGAAAAACCCCTGGATCGATGATCGTTTCCCTGTTTTAATTTCAATTTTACTATAAATAATAAGTTTTAGTTTGATTTAACTCTATAACTTTCTCCGTCGGGCTTTAGGAGTTGAGCCCAACGTGAAAAGAGCTTAGAATAATTAGAGAACGGTTTGGTGAAGCCAAATAGGACACTTACTATTTTTGGCCGAAAACCTTGCGCACGAGTAGACATCACGACCATCTTAAATAGTAAGTTTACTATTTATAGTAAGTCGCGAATTCTAGGAGTTGTAGTTGTAGTTTGATTCTGATTTCTTTTCCATTGCTTGGTACCCCTATTTAAAGGGTTGCGAACTCGTTTTTATTCATTCATTAATCAATTTCGAATTTATTAGAAATTATTTCTATTTCCTGCTTTATTTCCTCGTGGATTCGAGAAGTCTCTATGAGGAGTCCAGAGAAGTTCCGTGGATTCGGAATAGTTATCCCCTTGAGGAAGACGATGCCTGACCTCACGTCTTCCCCTGCGTCACCCTATGTCCACGATCATGTCGATGGACCTTAAGAAATCTCTTGGCCTCAAATAGATGGCCAACGGGGCCATCTTACCACGTGCATGGAGATTCCACTCGACAATCTTGCCGCGAAGTTCGATTAAGTCATGAACAGGTTGTCATTTAAATGTAGTTACCTAGCCACGGAGCTCGGTTGAGCAACGAATGGGTGGTCGCCCACGATAGCCATGCCCACTAAGGAGCCATTTGACATGTTTATTAATAACAACTTATTTGACTTATTTATGAAAAAAGAAAATTACGTTTTATTGTTAAAATAGGTTGTTTGGTAAAGCTTTAATATTACTACTTAATTTTTTAGAAATTAGTATTAAAAAAAAAAAAACAAAGTTCATAAATGGTAAGTAGAAGAGAGATTATTTTAAAGAGCTTATTTGGCATTTGCAAGTAGAGATTTTTGGGGTTTTAAAATTTTCCAAAATTTCAAAACTATCTCTCTCCCCTCTCTTGCGGCTTCTCTTCCCCCTCTCTCGTTATTTCTCCTCTATCTCTCTCCCTCTTTCTCTCTCACCATCCCTCTCATTCGTGCTTTTGGTGTCATAGCCAACAATTGTTGTAGCTACCATGGCCGAAATCTAGCAGCCATAGTTGGAAGTGATGTGTTTTTTCTGCAAATCCTAAAAGAGAAGAAAAAAATTGGGCTCAAGCCTAGGTGTTGGGCAATGGGTATGGCCCACCTAAGTTTGTTATGTGGAAATCCAGGCCATCCAAACAAATTTATAATGCTAATAATAACCTCGAGGAGATGTTAATAACCATTTGACTTGTCCCATGAACTTAGGCCACTCAGTGTTTTACTTCTAACCAACTATATATTTCTCGGATGTTGGATGATAAGACTAATCTAATAATGTGATTTTCAAGCTAGTAACAAATGCAAGGAATATCTAACAGGTGCGTAAGTTGGCCCCCAAAGAACATCAAAGTGTTCCCACTTCCTATAGATTACCATGAAGTTCTTTTAAAATTGTCCATATTAATTAATCACAATAACGGAGTTGTAATTTTTTTAAATGACATCAACTATACTTTTTAAAAAAATTATTGAAATATTTTACCAAACTTGCTCATTTCAAATGAGAGTTTATTTTTGTTCTAAAAAATTCATTTTACCAAACAAGCTTATTTAAAACAAGATTTAAATTAAAAAAATTTATTTAAAAATTGTTATCAAATTAGATAAGAGAAAGCAAACGAGCCCTGAGTCAGGATCCAAGCAATGAACGACTAGTCATTCCTACGACTATCATACCATAAATTGAGGATCCAAAGCAATGAACAAGTTGTCACCCTTTGACTTCCCACCATGAAATAACGTGGCTAAGTGTTGAACGATTAATCATCTAAATAATGACTGACTTGCCAATAAAGCTCAATTGTGTGAGGTAACGAATGAACTATCATTTCTCAACAATCGGCTCTCCATAAACCTAGTCATATGATGAACGAACCATTAAATATTTGCCCGTCATCGGTTGTCTAGCCATAGAACTCGGTCATGTGCAACGAATAGACAATTGCCATAGAGATTGTCCAGCCACTATGCTAGTTGTGTGACAAATAGATGTCTACCCCTTCCAACGAATCACAATTATCTTACATAACAAAGCCCAGCTTATGTTAAACAGATTGTCGTTCCCAACTACTATTTAGCTACGAAGCCAGTTGAGCAGGTGATCCATCTTTCATGCCTGATGACATTCTTGAAATAAACAAACAGTTATTCTGATAACCATCTCACTATGAGTTATCTTCTTTTTTTTTTAATCATTTATTCTTCCAGTCGAGTGTAGCTAAAACTCGTTAATTTAATTGTTCATCTTTGGTTTAATTTTATTCTTTTTTACTCATATTACTTTATTGTTAAATTGTGTAAAGCAAATCATGCACTTAATCGAAAGAAAAGTCCTTACTCCAAAGCAAAAAATAATTCATTAGAAGGACAAATCCATCCCTTTGTAAATCGCTTGATTATTCACAATTGGTGGCTGAGTAGTTAAGCTACAATTAGCTTTAGCATGCCTGACAATTCGTAAATCCAATCCTAAGTTGACTATCTTGGTGCTTAGGGTCGAAAGGTGTTCAATTCGAGTTAAGCTACTATTAGCTTTAGCATGCCCGACACATATACACGTATACATGTGACCGAATTCAAAACTAACACATATTGTTATGGACAGATGTCTTAAATCTATCTGGTAGTCTGTCGATGATATCGACAGATGTCTTAAAACTGTCAGTTGGTCTGTCGATGATATCGACAGGGTCTTGATGCCATCGATAATTCACAGTATTTTTCACCCCTGGTTGCTGACAGTTTTGGTCCTATTCCGATATCATCGAGAGACCTTCAGATGATATCGAGGTTGTCATTGAGAGTGGCTCGATGACATCAATAAGTTCCGCATATGCGATTGCGAAAACGCAGATTTTGCGGATTTTGTTTCCTATTCCGAGTCTGCTTCTTTCTAAACTTATATAAAGGGGTATATGCGGGATTGAGAGGTATTCTAAGGGCTTTCTAAAGGAGTTTCAAGGGTTTCTAAAAGGATTTTAGGGTTTCTAAAGGGTGTAGCAAGGGTGAGATTTGAGGTTGTTCGAATCGAGTAAGTCCTCTCTTTGTAATTTCTATTTTCATAGTGGAGATCTGTTGCTTTGTATCGGGATTTTTTCCCGCAAGGATTTTCCACGTTAAATCTGTGTTCTCTTGTGTGTGCTTGGTGTCATTGGATTGTTATCCTAGATCAAGATCTGTGTGATTCCGCAAGTCAAAATCCCCAACAAGTGGTATTAGAGCAATCGTTGCGGCACAGATCTGAATCTGAGGGATTAGTAATAATGGTGAGCACCAGGTATGAGATTGAGAAGTACTCAGGAAAAAATAATTTTGAGTTATGGAAGATCAAGATGATGAGTTCCTTAATCAAGCGAGGCGAAGATGGTGCTCTTGAGGAGCGAAAGTCTACTATGACTGATGATAATTGGAATACTCTTGATAAGAAGGCATTATCATCGATCTGTTTATGTCTCACGGATGAGGTTCTCTACAACGTTATGAGGGAGAAAACTGCGACTAAGTTATGGGTGAAGTTAGAGGATGTCTATGCAAAAAAATCCTCTGAAAATTGCCTACACTTGAAGCGGCAGTGGTATAACTTCAAGATGGCAGAGGGTGGAGATCTGAAGGCTCACATCAGCAACTTTAATAAACTAGTTTTCAAATTGTTGGATATGGAGGAAGTGATTAAAGATGAAGAACAAGCATGTATGTTGTTGAATTCTCTTCCAGTGTCGTATGAGTCATTCAAGGACACTATGTGCAGCACAAATAAAACCCTGAGTGTCGACACCGTTATCTCGACCCTTCAAGGGAAGGCTATGAGAAAGGTAAACGGCGACATGGGGACATCTTCTGATGCACTGTTTACAATGGGTAAGAATTCTGAACAAGGTACGGGTTCTTTAGGTTATAGATCCAAATCAAAGGGCAAGGACAAAATAAAGGTAAAGAGCTGGAATTGTGGGAAGGAAGGACATGTGAAGAGAGATTGTGGAAATCCTAAATCGAAGAGAGAAGATTTTGAGGCTTCGTACAGGGAATCCAATGCTGCCACATTAGATGGATCGAGTAAATGTGATGGTGATGTTTTGTTTGTGTCTACTATCATACGATGATCGTAAGGACGAGTGGATACTAGACATAGGGGCATCTTTTCACATGACTCCTCATCGGAGTTGGTTCGCCGGCTACAGGGAGTGCGATGGTGGACAGGTATTTATGGGCAATGGCTTTGCCTGTAATGTTGTGGCTGTCGGTACGGTGTGTATCAAGATGTTTGATGGGGTGGAGCGTACCTTGACTGATGTCAGGCACGTTCCTGATTTGAAGCAGAATCTGATTTCTCTTGGTGTACTTGAGGCAAAAGGATGCAAGTACACAGGTATTGATAGTGCTCTTAAGGTATCTAAAGGGGCACAGGTAATCATGAGAGCGCAACGACTAGGTAACTTATACAGGTTGATCGGGAGCACTTCAAAAGGTGGAGCTGCAGTGGATGTAGCGGATTCCACCTCTGCACGTGTGTGGTATGTTGGACATGGCCACATGAGCGGGCAAGGCAGGAAGGCTGAGACGTGTGGACAGGGATACAGAGTAGGTAGAGCAGCCACCTGTGAGAAGAATCACATGGCATGATTGCAGGAATCTGCGAGGTACATGGACGACTCCAATATCGCAGGAGATTCATCTTCTATTCAAATGGCTCTAGGTGAGCCTGATGCTGAGATGTGGAAGGTGACTATGAGCGATATGATGGATTCGTTGTACCAGACCGACATATGGGAGCGGGTGGAGCTTCCAGTGGGCCGAAAAGTGGTTGGATGCAGGTGGATCTTCAGGAGGATACAACATAAATACAGGGCGAGGTTGGTAGCGAAGGGTTATGCTCAGAGAGAAGGGATCGACTTCTCAGAGATATTCACGCCGACGGTATAGCAGGTGTTTATTAGATTTGTGATTGGCGCTGGTTGGCCAATGTGATCTTGAGCTGGAAAGATGGATGTGGAGTCTGCACTTCTGTAAGGAAAAGTGAAGAGTAGATTTACATGAAGCAACCAGAGTGGTTCGAAGTTAAAGGGGTTGAGAAAAGACATTGCATGAGGTCGTGGTTCGACCTGTCGCCTTGGCAGTGGTTTGATTCCTTCATGGTGAGTCAAGAATTGATGACATGTAAATTGTCAATTATGACATGTCTGAAATCAATGTACTGAAGACTCGGTTAAGTGGGACATTCAGGATGAAGGATCGGGGGGCTGCAAAGATGGTTCTTGGCATTGAGACTGAAGGAGGAGTAGGCTTTGGTAATCACAGGAGGAATACCTTGTGTGTAGGTATTGATCAAGGATGTGATGAGCCAGGTAACGCCGGAGAGTGTTCCCTACACATCTCTCCTCAAGTTTTCCTCAGGACATGTCCCAAAACAGATCAGGAAAAGCAGGATATCTCATGAGCCTTATTTCGAATGCGGTTGGCAATGTATGTCATGATCTGGATTAGACCGGTTATTTAACAGGCTATCAATGTTGTAAGCAAGTACCCCGACAAGCATTTTGAGTAGCGATGAGATGGTAAGAAGACTACGTCTTTCCTTTTTGAGAAGACAGGAACAAAGATGGTTGAGCATGTGGATTTTGATTCGGCAGACATGCTCACTTAGATCGTTCCTACAGAAAAGTTTAAGTTCTGTGTAACTTCTCTGGGCTTGGCGATGACGTAAAAGAAAGACGGAGTGTGAAAGAGAAGCTATAATATGGTGTAGAAATAAGAGAAGGGGACAAGAAGCTACACGGATGAAGATTGAAGACATGGTGGAGATTGTTATGGACAGATGTCTTAAATCTGTCTGGTTGTCTGTCGATGATATCGACAGGGTTTTAGATGATATCGACAGATGTCTTAAAACTGTATGTTGGTCTGTCGATGATATCGATAGGGTCTCGATGCCATCGATAATTCACAGTATTTTTCACCCCTGGTTGCTGGACAGTTTTGGTCCTGTTCCGATATCATTGAGAGACCTTCAGATGATATCGAGACTGTCATCGAGAGTGGCTCGATGACATCGATAAGTTCCGCAGATGCGATTACGGAAACGTAGATTTTGCTGATTTTGTTTCCTATTCCGAGTCTGCTTCTTTCTAAACTTATATAAAAGGGTGTATGCGGGATTGGGAGGTACTATAAGTACTTTCTAAAGGAGTACCAAGGGTTCCTAAAAGGATTTTGGGGTTTCTAAAGGGTGTAGCAAGGGTGAGATTCGAAGTTGTTCGAATCGGGTAAGTCCTCTCTCTTTGTAATTTTTATTTTCATAGTGGAGATCTGTCGCTTTATGCCGTGGTTTTTTCCCGCAAGGGTTTTCCACGTTAAATCTGTGTTATCTTTTGTGTGCTTGGTGTCATTGGATTGCTATCCTAGATCTATATCTGTGTGATTCATTCCCCAACACATATATCATAGGATCTCTTTAAGCAAATGCTTTGTGAACTAATCCATAACCAATACGAAAAGCTAAAGGCTTAATGCCAACCTCCAATGCAAGCTTATAGTAATTGAGAACTCACTTGTCACTCCACCAGTAATTAGCTCTCCAGGAATCCTATGGTAAGTTTTTTCCAAGTTAATAACAACCATGTGGAGATCTTTCATAATCTCCTTATATTTATTTAGGGATTTTGACCGTACTAGCCTCGTTGTATGGTCAAATTCCCTAAAGGGATTCAACTTTTCAAATATTTCGAGGGTGGCCTTCTGACAAGCCTTGGAAATTCTTTCGGACCAAAATGTCATTGTCCTTGGTTCAATGGTTGTACGGTTCTTTAGTGGATAATAAGTTACATTGTATTTAATGTTGATAAAGTAACATGGCCAAAAGCCTTTTTGGTAAGGTCAAACTCGTGGGGCCCTACATTGATGCATATGTATAATTCACGCCGCCTATCCTTTTTGTTGTGTCATTTTAGGGCTAGAGCCCAAATATCAGCCTGATTCAAAGCTCGTGTGGGCCACATAATAGAAAATATTGGTGACAGTGGCACCCATCGTTGAAACTTTTCAGGCTCACTGTGATGTATGTTAGAAGTGGACACTGCCCAAGTCAGGACTTTTTGGGCCCACGACGACCTGGCCGACAAGGTGGACGGAACAGATCATCCCATTGTAGGCTTTAGGGTATGGTACCAATGACTAGCCTTTCATTTAGTAGTAAAGGAAGTGAATATATAACATGACAACTATGATCCATATAACATAGACAACTACGACTCATATAACAGGACAACTACGACCCATATAACACGACAATTACGACCCATGTAAAATGACAACTTCGACCCATATAACATGAGAACTACGACAAATACAACTTATATAACACGAAAACCTCAACCCTTACCACATTACAACCACGACGCATCTAACATGACAATCACAACCCACATAACATGACAACCACGACCTCAACCCTTACTACATTACAACCATGACCTTAATCCGTAGCCTTTGATCCATTTTTTGTAGTGCTGGCAGTTAACAAGTGACAATCTCAACTCTTAACACATCACAACCTCGACCCTCACAACCTCGACTCTTAACACACGAGGTCGAGGTTGTCATGTGTTAAGGGTTGAGATTGTTACTTATTCACTGTCTACACTACCAAAAATGGATCAAAGTCTACGGATTAAGGTTATGGTTGTAATGTAGTAAGGGTCGAGGTCATGATTGTCATGTTATGTGGGTCGTGATTTTCATATTAGATGGGTCGTGGTTGTAATATGGTAAGGGTTGAGATTTTCATGTTATATGGGTTGTGTTTGTCACAAGTCATAGTTGTCATGTTATATGGGTCATAGTTGTCATGTTATATGGGTCATAGTTGTATGGGGTTGTAGTAGTCCTGTTATATGGGTCGTAGTTGTAATGTTATATGGGTCATAGTTGTCCTATTATATGGGTCGTAGCTGTCTATGTTATATGGGTCATAGTTGTCATATTATATGCTCACTTCCTTTATTACCAAATGAAAGGCTAGTCATTGGTACCATACCCTGAGGCCCACAATGGGGTGATCCGTTTCGTCCACCTTGTCAGCTAGGTCATCATGGGCTCAAAAAGTCCTGACTTGGGCAGTATCCACTTCTAACATACATCACAGTGAGCCTGAAAAGTTTCAACAGTTGGTGCCACTGTCACCATTATTTTCTATTATGTGGCCCACACGAGTTTTGGATCAGCCTAATATTTGGGCTCTAGCCCTAAAATAACACGACAAAAAGGATGGGCGGCGTGGATTATACACGTGCATCAATGTGAGCCCCACGAGTTCGGCCTTGCCCACGCCCAAAAAGACTTCCATCCACGTCACTTTCTCGGAATTGAAATAATACGTAACTTCTTCCGCACTCTAAACAGGACAACTATTGAACTAAGGACAATGACATTTTAGTTAGAAAGAATTTCCAAGGCTTGTCGGAAGGTCACTCTCATAATATTTGAAAGTTTGAATACCTTTACGGAATTTGACCATACAACGAGGTCAAAATCCCATTTATTTATCAATTGCCAAAGTTAAAAAAACAGCCTGTATGGTAGAAGCACAAAACTAAACAACAGAGCTACAACAGCCAAAATAAATGACACATTGAAGAAATTTGTTTTAATCGTTATTTTACTGTTTACATTATGTCCCGGCTAAGTGATACAACCTAAAGCATCCGAGGACCTGACTAACTTGGTTTTCAGGCCATGGAAGATATCTAGTGGGGCCCTCTTGATAAAGGGTTCGGATCTTTCACATATATGTGAAGATCCTATCAATTTAAAACTTTGGTCCTCATCCAAGTTTGTTAACCACCTATTTTTGGCCCCTTGAACAAAGGTTAGATTGTCATCCATCACGGGGGGGGCCCACCAAATCGAGTATAAATCATTCAGAAGTGGGCCCAGGAATAAAATCTAACCAATGCATACTAAGGTGGGACTGGGCAAGCCTAGCCTATTTGGTACTAGCATGATTGTCATGCAGGTTAGTGGCATTAGGCAGCAGTGGCTATGGGTTCAGTAGGCCTGTTGATCCACTGACCCAACCCACATCTGAGGTGGGTTTGGGCCAACCCAAATGGGTGCAGCGGGTTGAGTTTGGGTTAGAAATTGTCGCCATTTAAGTAAGTTAAGTTGGTTTTGGGATGAACCGTAACCAACCTATTGAACCGGCCCGTATAGCTATTAAGGACCAGATGACCCAAACTGACCCGATCGTGAACCCAAAATAAAATAATAGACATATGCTGGGTCAGATAGGTCTGACCCAATTACAACTAAATGGGCCCAGCCGGTTCCGCTCGAGTTTGGTGAATTAAGTGGGTCAGCCACATGATACTTAGGAGTCGGGTGGGTTGGGTTGGGTCGGGTTGATGCTCAACCCAACCCAAGTTTCCTATACCTTAACCCTAACCCAACCCAACTCAACCTCAGGTTGGGAATTCTCAACCCAAGCCCACCCACGCGGGCTCGGTCGGGTTGGTCTGGTGGATACACGATAATATTTTCGTTATTACATAAGTCTTTTATATTTCAATACACGTCTTAATTTTTGTACCAATAGTTTTATTAATCATATACGTAGTTGTAGTTATTTATTGTAAAGAACTTCATTTTTTTTAAAACAAAAAAGCTAAAATATAGGACAACTACTCCTTAAAAAGTCATGTTGTGTAGTACACAGTTTATTGGGGAGAGAGAAATCTGGCGTATCATGTTAGCTTGAGCCATTGGAAATGATGTGGACCAATGAGACCCGACGGCACTGAATTTCCCGTGCCTTCAATACAGGTGATCTGCACTCAATTATAATTTATAAGTAACTTATATATCGATTGAGTTCAGGTTCGGGCAACTCGAGCCTGACCCAAGTTTTATCAGGTTGGTGTTTGTATAGCCCAAGCGCAAGACTGAACCCGATACATCCTGCCCAAGCCTAATTGAACGTCGGGTTAGTCACGGGTCGGTCGGGTTGAACCCGCCTGACTTTCAACACCAATGGTACTGAATCACAGGTGAGATTCGTGCTGGAATTCTTGGCCCGTTTAGTAAGTGGGTTGGGCTTGGGCTGACCTTGATATGGCCTGAACCCAACCCGTCACGGGCACTAGCATTAGCTAGTTCCTCTTAAGGATAATGTAATTGACACAGGTGGGGTTTATCAGTGTTAAATACAAGGGTTGGGGTCTAATCAAGCCGGGGTTTGGATTTGGGGTATGAATAGGGTCTTTAGACGTTGGTTCAAGTTGGTTTGGGTCGTGCCCATCTCAAATAAAGGCATTCACGTTGTTGGCCCACTTGAATGGATGGATTGGATCATACACGTGTGATATTTGACACTTGTTAGGTACTTAGGTATGGCAAACCTCATTCTTTGATAGAATAATCAACATATATGTCTAAAATAATAATTTTACCACTAGAATTAACTAAACCTCATTTGGCAGACTTAATCGGGTCCAGGATGGTGGAACCAGATCCGGGTAGTTCCGTTCTTTACCCGGTCCAAATGGCAGACCCAAACCCAACACTATTACGAGACCGATCTGACAAATTCGACCCGGTCGGGTCAATGGGCACCCATTGACGGCGGACGTTGATTAGCTACTCACAGTAGTGACGTCACCAAGTTGTGTGGGCCCCACCATTATACATGTGTTGCATCCACACCGTCCATCCATTTGGAGAGATCATTTTAGTGCTTGAGTCAAAGATTGAAGCCGATCCAAAGCTCAAGTGTAACCCACTACAAAAAACAGTGGGGACAGTGACTCCCACCGTTGAAACTTTACTGGGGCCCACCGTCATGTTTATTTCAGATCCAATCTGTTCATAAATTAACACAGACATGGACGAAGGGAAAACACGAATATCAGCATGATCCAAAACTTCTGTAGCCGCCCCAAGAAGTTTTTAATGGTAGGCGTTCAATCCCACTTTTTCCTGTGTGGGGTCTACTTGAGCTTTGCATCTGCCTCATTCTTTAGCTAATGCCCTAAAATGATACCTTCAAATGTATAGACGGTGTGGATACAACACATATATCATAGTGGGGCCCACACAACTTGGTGACGTCACGTCAGTGGCTACTGATGGTGTGAGTAGCTAATCCACGTCCATTGACGGCCATAAATAAATCCTCAGGTATCATGCGGACCAGTCGGCCCACCTTTCATGGATCCCAAAGGTGTACATCTAGTCCAGCTCGACTCGGCTCGGTCACTGACTGACCTCATCTTGAACTCGGCTCGGCTCAGCTCGATCCTCGAGCCTGACTGGCCAGCTCGGCCGAGTTCGAGCCAAGATCAAACCGCCATTGAGGCATTTCCACAAACACCTTAACTGCAACTTCAAAATCCCATTGTTTTACAAACAAAAGAATGAGTTTTACAGGTATTTTATCAAACATTTTCTAAGTAATATAAAAACAAAAAAAAAAAAAAACAAAACAAAGAGAAAAAGGGTATTTGCTTCATGTACGTACCTTCCTTGGCACCAGCCACATTTCGTTGAGTCATTTTATCAGATGGTTTGTGAGCAACATCAATGGCAAAGTAACCGAGTCACCGAACTGGTTCGATCCGAGTTCAATTCGAGCTGGATTCAATCCGAATCGAGTTGAGCTGAGGCCTGCTCAAACTCGACTCGAACTCATTTTCAAGCTCAAAAAATCAGGTCAAACTCAGCTTCAAATCGAGTCAAATCGAGCTTTTTTGAGTCGAGTCGAGCGAGCTAACTGAGCTAGCTCGGTTCATGTACACCCCTAATCCCAATCGTTCGTTGGCCCATCACAGGATGGGCCATAATCCAAAATCTGTCCATCACACGTACATGTGGGCCATGGTTCGGTAATACAAACCGTTGATATGATGAGACGCACACTTGATTAAGCCTTCCTTGAAAATCTTCAATATTGGAAGATCCTAACCATTCGATCAAAATCTCACAAAAACAAAAAGTGATGAAGAAAATGGTCCATATTGAAAGCAGTTCAATGTTCAATTATTTACGGATGTCCCCATCTATATAGAGGCCTATCGTATAAACGGTTTGGATCATAGCAGCACATCACATGTGCCGAATCGATCAAACTATATGATTTGGAGATGAGTAGGATCCTACACAATCAACGAGAATTCAGAGGCATGGTTAATCCACAGTGGGTCCAGAAAGACCAACGACCCAAATAAATGTACCAATGGGAGTTGGGCCCACTGGGACAAACCGACACCAATGAGATGCCTGCATGACATCTACTCCATCCATCGGGTTTATAAGATCATTTTATGATATGAGTCTAAAAATGAATCTGATCCAAAACTCAAGTGAGCCACACCACAAGAAAGAGTGATGATTGAACACCTACCATCAAAATATTATTTGTCTTTTTCACCTTACGAACGGTTGGCGTGGACATGGTGGTGGGTCCCATAGAATTGGGGCCACACCGGCTTCATGTAACGTGGGCTACATGCAACTCAAATCCTTATAAGTATCCTCTAGATAAAGTGGTGCCACTTTCCATTGATCTAAGCCATTAGTTTTTCCTCTCACCACTTATGAGTCATGACTCAGATAACTCGTCAATATGAGATAATAGCGACTATTTTTGTCAAGTGACATAAGCAATCCTATGATATCTAATTAGATTGGTGCAACTATAGGATGGCATAATGGCATGTAAAATGCCATGGTCTCCCAAATAATTTAAAAAGAAAATAAATTAAAGATAAAATAAAGGGATAAAAAATTATGTAAAAATACAATAAGTGAGGAAAAGTATTTTCTTTTATAAATTTATTAAAATATAAGACTGTCAAGTCAACTAACAACTTCCAAATGAATACATACTAAAACATGTGAAAGAACAATATATAAATTTTATTTATGTCATTGTAGGAGAGAACGAGAGGTGTAGAGTGTGAGTGAGAGTAAAAGAATTAAAGAGACTAAGGACCTGTTTGATTTTGTAGGGATCCAGTAAATGCCACTTTTTGGAGCATTTATTACTTGCATTTGCATTTGGGGGTGAAATGTCACGGGCCATCATCACAAGTTTCCCTGTTTGGATATCCATGATATCCATAATATCCGTGGAAATATATAGACAATGCTTGCTATTTCCCTTGTTTGACCGTAGCCCATACAAAAGTGGTCGGAGTGGAAGGGATGTGGATGTCAATATTCTGGTTTGAGTTGCGAGACACCAGGAAATGGATTGGCTACTACCCCTACCACCAGCCAATCGGTGCTCTGTGGGCTCCACCATGATGTATGTGTTTCATCCATGCCATCCATTTATTTTTCCAGATCATTTTATGATGCCAAATAAACAGTACGGTGGGCCTTAGTAGGATTTGGTGGTGGATATCCAATCGCTATTGTTTTCCTGTGAGGAGAGTAGGACGCAGTGAAAGCCAGCCAGTCTACTCCAGCTTCTGATCTTCCTCAGCTGCTATCCTGCATTACTGCATCCCGGAGAAACGTGCTCACATAGATGAAGTTCCATGCAATAGATCGAAGATCAGTTTCATAGGTCATATGGTTCAAAACTAATGTATGCTGATCACCAAAAAATATCGGTTAGCAACCAAAAGTAAATAGCTTGTACATTCTGAAGTCCACCGAAAAACCATCCGTTTATAATTACACAATGTCCGTAGATCTACACTATATTGTTAGGCAATACGACCACAAAATTGCCAGGATCTATGATGCATCCATGACATATTGGTTCAATGATAGAGCACCAATAGCTGAAAAGTCATAACCATAATAGCAACGCCGAATACAATGAACAACAGCAAGGTCGAGTCACGATCAAAGTCACTACAGCCAATTGAATTCCCAGGATGGCCTATATGTGTGGTTGATGATCCTCTACGAGCTGGTATTTCAAGTGCGAGGTAATCATGGACAGGATGATCATCAACAATCGTGCTCTTAGGCATCGCACCATCAACACCACTACAAGCATGCTTCGGTATGACTTCACCGGTGAATGCGCTGCACGCTTTAAACGCCTCATCTACATACTTGTATGACTTAAAACGAGCATGGTTGTATCTGTCAACTTCGGCCTTGCATTCCTCCCAAGAGTAATATATTCCTAGTTTTCTTCTAATGAAGACTACGTACAATTTGCCCATTTATTCAAAAGAAGAAATCATTAATCAGTGTGAGGTTATCCATAATTACGAGCAGATATGCACCAGGTATTATTTGACCGAAACAAGTGTCCAACTTACTTCATGCATATGTTAAACCTGCATGTAATTCAAATAAATAACAATACGTGCTCAAGATTAAGCTACACGTATATCAAGCCCATGTGTCGTAGTGTTCGTGTTGTGCTCAAGATTAATCTACACGTATATCAAACCCTTGTGTCGTAGTGTTCGTGTTGTGCTCAAATATCTGCATTGGATATATATATATATATATATATATATATATATATATATATATATATATATATATATATATATATATATATATATATATATAAATTCGTCCCAAAAAAAGCTACCTATCCAAATATTAAAGTTCCTTAAAACATGTCCAAAATGGTTAAACTAATAAAACAAGTCCTTTCATATGTCGGTCCATCCCCATTCAACAATATCCTGATGAATGAAATCCTCTTCTCTTTGGAGAAGTTAAGAAATGCATCCCCACATGATTCTTCCTTAGATAGTAACTTCATCGCCCACAACACCTCATCAGTCGTAAGTCCCTCTAATTCTTCTAAAGCTAGTATAATTTGCGACATCCGTCCGAAGTTCTTCCCCTTGTTGATTGATATCGCAATTGACTTCATTTAACTGTGCCGTTGGTGTTACCAGAGGCATTCCCATTCTACGTCGGAGAGGCACTCAGATGGGGGATATTATTACCTCTATGGTTGTCATATGACCATTGTATATCCAGTGCAATGTCACCGGGATCTTCAGAAGATATTATGTTAATATCATCATTGAGATGGGTAGGCCCTAGCTTTTGTATTTTCATCCTGAATGCACATTTATAAGCTTAAAAAATGGTTGGTGAAAAATGGAACAAGGGTCGTATTAAAATTAGTATTGTAATTAGCATCTACGTGTGGTTCCAGCACTGAACGCCTTGGATCTTTTTCTCAATAGGCAGTCGATCAGGAAATGTCTCCGGTAAGACCTGTAAGAGTCTTTACAAGGTCAATCAGACCTAGAATGAGAAAGGCGGTGTAGTGGGGAGAGGTAAGGAATCAAATTCGTCCATCACTTTCCCAAAGACCCAAGACCAAATGGTTTACATGTTATGTCCATCTCAGCCAACGCTTACAAAAAAACTCAGAGAAGACACCATGTTTGGGAGAAAGCAAGAACACCTACCTGCGATTGGGTACATAAGGCAGACGATGTGATTAGGATAGAGTTCTGACCACCCACTAGATTCTTCAGGCCAATTACTACAGTATAACCATACCTGTGAAGAGGAAGAAGAGCAATGGATAGTTATGGTCTTCGTAAACAATCCATCCTATCGTCGGCATACAAATAACCCAGCGAAGATCCCATATAATAACCGACGAAGCCAAAAGACGTACCTGTTGCTAAGGGGGAGTGGAAGGGACATAGTGTTGAGAGCGGAAGAATTCCTCCCCGAGGATTGAATTCTTGTAGGTGATATTTACAATCTTCCTCACTTCTGAAGAGGAAAAAGAGGACTCGGTTAGATGTGGTGTACATGTCGGGTGCATGTGCGAGGAAGAAGAGTAGAAAGCAACCTCAACGTCCCGCGATGGAGTCTTAGTGGAAGGGAGGTGTTCGTGTTTATCTCGACTCATCTATATAGAAGGTGGTGCATTTGTTAAATACTCTCGCGGACCACCGAGAGTGGAAGAGGGTCTTGTCTTGTCGTCGAGAAGATCGTAGAAGATCGCCCGGGATTTCCGTTGGAAATTATCGAGTGCGAATAGTGATTTTCACATTTCGTTCTTGCAGGCATTAACCACACCTGTTAAACGATGGACGGGGTCATGATGACCCATTTCGCTGTGAATTCACCACCCCTTAAAAATCAAATACTGCCTAAGAGATTGAGAGAAGAGAGTAATGGAGTGAGTAAGAGAGAGAACAATAAAGTTTTAAAAAGGGAGAGGAGGAAGTACATTTATTCGTCAAAAACACGAGTTTGTTTGTCATCGAGTCAGTTGAGCTTTATTGGTAGTCGAAAATATTCAAAGACTTGAAGGCGTGTTACAATCAAGGCATGAAGAAATGGGTAAATTGAAGTGCCTTGGTATCCCTATACCTAAACCCTCCTTAATCCCAAAATCTCAACCTCTAAATGATCCATTTTCCGATAGGAAAATCCTTGATCAATCATCATAAAGCATTAAGAAATATTTTGATCAACTTCATTAAGCTTTTAGAGGTGTTACGGGGTTTGTCAATTCGACCTAGACAATTGTCGGTTCAATCGAAATTGACTGAAAGTGTCTAGCAATCAAAACAGTAGATTCTAGAAATTATTAATCTAACTAATGGTTCCATCAATTCGTGTTGGTCCGATCGATGGCCCCATCAGTCGAACCAACAGGGTGAAAAACAGTCCATCACCCCTCTGTTCTACCCTGCCCCTATCGGTAGAATTGACAGCCAGTAGGTTCAACCGACATGTAGCCATATTATAGCCATTAGATCTGTCGCTATTTATTTCTATATATTGGATCCATTAAGGCATTTGCTACTATATGATTTTGTTTATAGAGCAATAGTCTAACTGTTTCCCTCTCTTAATCACTTCTCTTAGACTCTATTTCTCTTGAGATCATGCTATATCATTTGCGATTCATTACTTTGAATGAACATTTCAAGCTCAAAATAAGATATGCATGATCTCTTGCATCCTCTAAAGATAGATCTTGATTTAATAGGTAAATCATTTGCCTAGAGCCCTAAGATGATCAATTAGATGAATCCCCTTATTGGAAGCAACTAAATCCTAGTTGTAAGAGATTCATACACCATGCCATTCTCCCATTACCTTGACATTCTCAATAGAAAGATCCATTACAAGGTTGCCGATAGTGGAGCTCAAGAAGATCCACCTCAAAGATCGTGGGAGCTGAAGAGAAGTTGATTCAAGATTGAATAAACATATCAAGGCTTATGTTATTCAAGGAGCTCATCAAAATATGTGAGAGTTTTTGTTTGGAGTTCATTTACTCAATCGAAGTCTTTGTGTAAGCCACAAAATGTTGAAATACATGATTTGTGAAAAAAGAGACTTATATTCTTAGAGCCGCATACAACTGGTATTTATACAAGAATAGAGAAAACTAAATAAAGAAAAACAATGAAGAAGAAGATCTACAACAATGAAGAAGAAGATCTATAGAGATTACAGAGGGGCTGGATTCGGACGCGGATTCGGACGCGTATCTTCAACGGCTGGATTCGGACGCGGAGTCGGACGCATATCTTCAACACTCCCCCTCAAGCTGGGTCTAAAGATATTCGAAAGGCCAAGCTTGAAAATGATTGCGTCATGCTGGTCACGGGAAAGAGGTTTAGTGAAAATATCTGCCAGTTGGTCCCCAGTGCGAACATGTGGAGTTATAATTTCATGAGATTTAATTTTCTCTCGAATAAAATGGCAATCCACCTCAATATGTTTTGTGCGCTCATGAAAAACCGGATTCGTAGAAATGTAAATGGAAGCCTGATTATCACATATCATCGGCATAGGTCTAGATGGAGAGAAGCCAAGCTCGGTCAGAAATTTCTTAAGCCAAAGTAACTCCCAAGTTGTATGGGCCATAGCCATATATTTGGCCTCAGCACTGGATCGAGCAACAGCCAGCTGCTTCTTACTTTTCCAAGTAATCAAGTTTTCCCCCACAAATAAGCAGTAACCGGTTGTAGATTTCCTATCATCTTTGGCACCGACCCAGTCTGTATATAAAAAAAACGGAAATATACAAGTGTCCATGTCTGGAATAAAGAAGGCCCTTACCAAGGGAACCTTTGAGATAACGGAGAACACGATAGGCAGCATCCAAATGGGCAGCCCGTGGTGAGTGCATAAACTGACTAAGCACACTCACAGCATGAGAGATATCGAGTCTTATAATAATTAAGTAAATAAGACGGCCAATGAGTCGTTGATATGGACCAGGATCGGAGAGAGACTCACCAAGGAGAGAGGTGAGCGGATAATTGATCTCAAGAGGAGTAGCAACAGGCTTACAGCCCAGCATACCCGTCTCATGTAGTAAGTCCAATGTATATTTCCGCCGACATAAGGAAATACCAGAGCAAGAACGAGCAATCTCAATGCCAAGAAAGTAATGCAAGGAGCCCAAATCTTTAACCTCAAAGGTACTAGCAAGGTACTAACAAGATGAGACTTAATGTCAGATATAGAAGTAGAATCATCGCCTGTAATAATGATGTCATCAACGTAGACCGAGACCATGGTGAGCCCAGTGGTGGTGCGCTTCCAAAAAATAGAATGATCGGAGTTACACTGATGAAAATGGGCAGCCTGCATAGCATGAGTGAATTTGTCGAATCATGCCTGTAATGACTGCTTAAGGCCATAGATGGACTTACGAAGGTGACAAATTTTATGTTCCTCTCTCTTACGACGAAACCCGGGAGGTAAGGACATATACACTTCTTCATGAAGGTCACCATGCAAACAGGCATTCTTGACATCAAGTTAATGCAGGGGTCAATCCAAATTTGCCGCCATAGACAAGAGAACCCGAATAGAATTTATTTTTGCAACTAGAGCAAATGTTTCTGTGTAGTCGATGCCATAAGTTTGTGTGAAGCCTTTTACAACAAGACGTGATTTGTATTGATCAATGGTACCATCAGATTTATGTTTTACAGTGTAAACCCACTTACAGCCTACAACATGTTTACCGACTGGTAAATCAACAAGCTCCCAAGTTTGATTTTTTGTCTAAGGCATTCATCTCCTCAAGCATAGCATACTTCCAGTGAGGGTGTGTCAATGCCACATCCACTCGTGTAGGAATAGATACAGAATCAACATTGGCAAGAAAAGTTCTGTAGGATGGAGATAATAATTGATAAGAAACGAAATGTTGAATAGGATGAAACGTGCAAGGATGAAGACCTTTCCCCGGAGAAGAAGAAAGAACCGAGTCAGAAGCAGATCTTGGAGCATCGGATGATGGTGGAGGCAGTGAAGTGGTGGCTCGTCCTTTTCTGAGCTGCAAGAAAGATGAGGCTTGAGTGCAGACATAATCCTGAAAATGGAGAGGTCGAGTGGTGGGGCGAGTGGAGCGACGTGGTGGTGGTGGAGGAGTCGTGGAAAGTGATGGCGGAAAAGGGGAGGTAGGGGACGGTGAGTTTAGAAAAGGGATAAGAGTAACATGTGGGGATAAGATAGGAGATAAAGTCTTTGGAGAAAAGAAACTGAGAGACTCAAAAAATGTCGCATCTAGAGTGACATAGTGACGACCAGTATGCGGATCCACAAATTTATAAGCTTTTTGGGTAGGTGAATACCCAACAAACATGCAAGAGATGGATCTATCTGATAACTTTGTTCGAGATGGAGAGAAGTCATACACGTAAGCAATGCAACCGAAAACTCGAAGAGGAATATCGGTGACATGGTGAACTTTCTTAAACAAAGAAATCGGAGTTTGAAAGTTCAAAGCAGAATGAGGCAGTCGATTGGCCAAGTAGCAAGCGGTGAGAATTGCATCTCCCCAATAACGTTTGGGAACATGCATCTCAGTGAGGAGACAACGAGTGATATTCAATAATTGTTGATTTTTTCTTTCTGCCATCCCATTTTGTGGAGGAGTGGAAGCACAAGTGGTGTTTGATTCGATGTCGTGCTGACGAAGATAGGAAAGAAAAATAGTGGAAAGGTATTCGCCACCATTATCTGAGTGAAGGATTTTGACCTTTGCCGTAAACTGATTAATCAACCAAACATGAAAAGAGCAAAAAGTTTCAAACACATCACTTTTATTTTCGAGAAGATAGATTCATGTCATCTTGGTAGTACAATCTATAAAAGATACAAAATACCGAAATCCCATGAAGGAGGGAATAGGAGCAAGTCCCCAAACATCAGATTGAATAATAAAAAACATACGACCAGAGTCTTTATTCAAGACTAAAGGAAAAGAATCACGTTTCTACTTGGATAAAGCACGAGTACCACACTGAAAGGTCTTAACATCTTTGTGGGAAGCTAAAGCAGGAAATAAATTGCGTAAAATGGAAAAAGAGGGATGACCATATCGACAGTGCCATCGAAAAAATCCTCCTGAGTGACTGAAAGAAGATGGGCTGCTATTTTAGGTTGAACATCATGATCGAATTGGTAAAGACCAGCACATTCACGCCCACCACCAATCATCTTCTGCGTCCTGAGGTCCTAAAACAGACAGTGAAATGGAAGAAAAATGGCAGCACAGTTACATTGCTTGGTGAGTGCATTAACGGAAAGCAAGTTGGAGTCAAGACCAAGGACAAGAAGGGTCTTGTCGAGGGAGACAGTAGAGGTTAGAGATACAGCTCCGAACCCCGTAATGAGAGTAAGATTTTCATTGGCTAACTTCACTGATCCTAAAGTACAACTGGAATGAAAAGATGAAAAAAATGAGACATACCAGTCATATAATCTGTGGCCCCAGTGTGTATGATCCGGGGTTGTGAAGAGGATGCAGGAGTGGAGGTACCGGATGTTGGGGAACCGGAAGTAGACATGGATGTTGAGACTGAGAGGCCAGTCTTTTGGGCGAGCAGGTTATCATATTCTTCTTGAGAAATCTGGACCATAGTAGTGGAGGAAGCGGACGGTGTCTCCTTGGATTTAGTAGCAGACAAATTGGCCCAACAACCACCTGACGAACAACCACGTCCACGAGCGAAGCCTCCCCGTATGGGAGGTTTACCATGTTTGATCCAGCAATAGTCAACCATATGGTTAGTATGTTTGCAATGAGTGCAAAAAAGAGAACCACGACCACGACCTCGAGTTCCACGACCACAACCCTTATGATCAGAAAAAAAAAAACATCAGCCTGTAAGGTAGACTGTGTGATCGAGGCATGTGGAATCATAACCTGCTTTCGCTTTTCTTCTCTTACAAGCTGAGCATAAACCTGATTCAAGGTCAACGTCTCAGCATTATAAATGATTTGTTGTCGGAGTATCTCATACTCATTATTAAGGACATCTAAAAATTTGAAGATCCGTTGTCGCTCCTGACGTTTCTTGATAAGAATTACATCCTGAGAATAATAGGTATCTTCCTCATCATGATAGGCGAGCTCCTCTCATAAACTCCGGAGTTTAGCATAGTACTCTATGAGGCTTTTGTCATTCTGCTGCAGAGAGGCGATCTCCTTCTCTAATTGAAAGATGTGTGACATGTTATGCGCATCACTATAGAGTTCGTGGACCGTGTCCCATATTTCTTTCACTGTTTTTAAGAAAAGAAGGCCACTTCGGACATTGTCGGCCATGGAGTTCCATAACCATGACATGACAATCATGTCATCAGATTCCCATTCTGCTTTCTTGGAGTCTCCATCAGTAGGACAAGAAAGGGTCCCAGTGATGTGGCCTAGTTTCCGTTTGCCACCAATAAAGATGCGGACAGCCTATTGCCACTAGAGGAAATTGGACCCTATGAGAGGAGATGATGTGATCTTCAGTCCTGGATTTTCAAACTGTTTAAAATCCTTATCATGAGAGGATGAAATATCATCAAAGACCGTGGATGATGCCATGAAAAATATCAAGGCTGAGGGAAATCAAACTAGATTTTTTTTTCTTCTTTTTTTTGTATGAAAATGAGCAAGGATCCAAATTTATGACTAGTAGGATGTGCTGATCAGAATAATTGTCAATACAAAGAGAAAAGAAGAATCTGATCACCCAAAAGCATGCAATGGACGGGACACAATAATTTGAAAATAAACCAAACAAATCTATAGAGAAATACAAAGAAAAAAAAAGTCGCATAATGCCATTTGAAATCACAGGTTCCTCTAACTGTAATTGTGATTCCAACCAGAAGATCATCCATCTGCATCATTGAAAGTAAGAAAGCATGGTATGCATGATCATCAATCGGATATCCATACTGAGCATGAGTTAGGCCCACCACCTAGCCTCAGTGGCAAAGCATTTGATGGGCCGGTTAACCACAACGTTAAGAGAGAGAGAGATGAGAGAGAGAGATAGAGGAGGGAGACGTGAGAGAGAGAGAGAGAGATGAGGGAGACGTGTTATACTCTCCAACCAAAAAATAAAAAAATAATAAAAAAAAGTTTTTGTTCTTATCTTCTTAAAGGTAAGAAGAAAAAAAAAAAAAAAAGGTGTTCCTCTCTGCGACCTTATTGTGGCAGGTATTTGGGATGGCAGAAATCGGTCAGGTATTTGGGATGGCAGAAAGAGAAGATGAAAGTGGGGGATTTGCTGTGGTGATCGGCTTGGAGATAGGAGACGGTGGCAACCATGTTCTCAGAGAGGCCCTGGCCGAAGAGAGAGAGCATCAGTCATGGCTTTGATACCATGTTGAAATACATGATTTGTGAAAGAAGAGACTTATATTCTTAGAGTCGCATACAACTGGTATTTATCCTAGAATAGATAAAACTAAATAGAGAGAAACAATGAAGAAGAAGATCTACAACAATGAAGAAGAAGATCTACAGAGATTACAGAGGGGCTGGATTCGGACGCGTATCTTCAACGGCTGGATTCGGACGCGGAGTCGGACGCGTATCTTCAACACAAACCCATGTACATATTTAGTTCTTATGTAGAACTATTCGCCAAGTCCTTATGTGGGCCACCGGTAGGCGTATTCATGTTTGGTGTGTAGAACTATTCAAGAGTTTGTGATCCAAACTCATGAGTAGGTACTTATGTAGGCTGCCAAGGGTTGTGTACATGATTAATTCTTATGTAGGACTAATTACGAGTTTAAAATCAAAACTCATGATAAGACCTTGTGTAGGCCACCGAATGGTGTGTACGTATTAGTATTTGTGTAGGATGTAATGGTTTGTGGTAAACTTATTAAAAACCAATTGAGATAGTGAAATCAGAAAAAGTCAAGTTTGAGTTCGCCATCCGGGAGTAGAGTAGGCAAGTTGCCGAACCACTATACATCGTTATGTTTGCAATAGTTCTTTGTATTTTTATTTATGCTTTATTATTCTAAATGCATGAATAGATTGTATGTTTTATGTTTAGTTTATTGCATTTATTAGATATTGTTATTTCACATCATAGACTAATCATTTCATATATACAATTTATATCTATATTTGTTTATGAGGTTGTACCCATCTCACCTTGTGCATGTGGACTAATTTGATTTAAATGACAAATATTTTAAATTATTATATTCAATCCCCCCCCCCCCCCCCACGCGCGCGCTGTAGGACTTAACCATAATTCCAAGCTTCAATAATTGTGATATTAATATAATACTCATAATTTTAATACCTACATTATCAGTGAAAAGTGAGAGGAAAAGAAAAGGAAATCTCAAAGTAAAAAAATATAATCATTTGGAAGATATGTCATTGCGTATTATACACGTGTTTGGCTGAAATTTAGTCATGCATATTGGGTGTGCTAGAGTCGAATGCAGCTTGAATTGAACCGAACGCCTATAACCTCGGGTGTTGAAATAGACCGAAAGACTAAAGTTCGTATAGTTCAGTTGTATATCCAACCACCAATCATAAACGATCATGTAATTTGCAAATGGAGGCTTCATCATTTTGATTGGTTCTTTTTTAAATTGCGTGGAATAGTTTACCCCAACGAGTGCGGAAGCTTGGCGAAGCTATAGAATTATGGCTAAGACCTAGGAGGTGATTAAGACCAATTAAAATTATTTACCTAATAAACTAATTTATCAATAAAACTAATAAAGAAAAATAACACTAAGGCTTTCAAGGCAAAGTGGGTCCAATCACATAGATTACAGATGATGTTCCAATTAAGCAACTAGTCAATATAGAGTAAACTTGTGTGTGCTTTGCAAGTTAAGTGCCTAGCTGTAACACCCAAGCCAAACTGTCACTGCATCCTAGGGCGTCCACTATTGGAACCGCCATAAGACCGCGTTAGGCAGCCTGCATGGAGCACATGTGTGAGGCCCTAAAAACTAGGGATAAATGACGTCAGGTGTCACTGTCACCAAGCTACAAAAGGATGGCGTCACAAACGTAGTTAAACCTAAATATAACCTGAATCAGAAATGGGCCGTGAGGCCGGCTCTCGCAACAATCCACTGCGACAGATGAAAATGACCATGGGCCGCTCATCGAAATCTCGCTAAGTCCAAAACTATAGGAGAACGTCAGCCTCACTGGACTTGAGGTCCATCGCAGATGGCAAACCTAGATGGTGCCCTGAACTGCACAACTTGGGCCGGGAAAGAAGTGCTTGAAACGGGCAACTCTCCTAAACCTGAATCTGAAACTTAAGTGAAATAGGCACCACCACTCATTTGCAAAATTGTGACTTTTCGACCATCAGATTATGACCAAACTCAAGCTATGAGTCAAGGATATTTCCATGCTCATATCTGTATAACTGTGGCCCTGATCGAACACTGATAGATGTCGATCACAAGTAGGGTCCCCACGGCAGATTGAGGTATCCGATCTCCACTCGATTTGGACCAATCGCAGATCCTATGACAGGGCACCTGCCTCATGGCGTGGGTGGGCCAACGGGCCCCTGAAATAGCCTTATGGGCCAAAATTCAGCTAAGTAGGGGCATGCATGCTAGAAAAGGGCCCCCATGGCCATTTAGATATAAAATATGGGCTATATAAGGCCCAAAAATTCACTCCCTCACTCCCATACGAATTCCAACTGTAAGGGAGAGAGAGAGTGGGGAGAAGTGGAAGGAGCTCCTTGGGGAGCTATTTCAGAGGATTTCCAAACTGCCGCTGACCCACGTCGAAAATTGCCACCACGCCCCACCATAGGGGGCAGGCCGACGGTAAGGAAGAGGTAATCTTCTAGCCATCTTCAAATTTCAGCATTGTAGGTCATTTGCATGCACCCTTATAAGCTAATCCCATCGACACAGAGCTTCGATACACCAATCCACAGGCTCGAATCCTAGAGGCGGCACTAGGAATTCAATGGACTACTTCTAGGTGCAGACCATTATCCTTAGGTGACCAATTATTGAACCTATGTTGCAAATAATGATTGTGCTATGAAAATTGTGATGCGCATGTTAATCAGCGAGTAACCTTTGATTGTTCGTCTTCCATGAATTTGTGAATCATGCTTAATGTAGCCGAACTTTGATTTCATGCTAAAATAGGCGAGAATTATTGAACTGTTGTCCATGATTTATTTTATTCTTTGACACGTGCAGCTAATTGCTTGATAATTGTGAAGTCTGCGATGATTTGAGCAATGTATCTGCATGTGCGACATAATGCTCAATTCGAATAGAATGCCCTGATTTATTGCCATGTATGCCTGCAATTTTCTGAAATAAGTAATGTATGTGACCTACTATGAAATGTTAACTGACTGGCCAATTGGATTGACTAGCAAATTGCAAAAGACATATGGGCAACCCTATCGGGTTGACTACCCGGGGCCGATCTGACCGATCCAGGTCGAACACGGACAGCCGGCAGTAGTTGGACTATACAGGATGCTCGCACCCAGTGCTGGTTGCGTCGTAGTTCGCCTGAATCAGCCGAATTAGTTCACTAGATAGCCAACCATATGTGTTTACCATGTATGATCACGCCTACCTGAACCTGGAACACCCCACGCCCCTGGAACGCCCACTTACAACCATTAGTGAGACGATCCATAAGTCTCGAGGGCCAGACATGATGGTATATGACAATGTATTTGATCTGTCAACCTACGTTGGGGTGACGAGCCACCCTTAGTGACCGCGAGCAATCCAATTTAAATCATGCCTATCGTATCAGCTCAGTAAGGAGTGACGAACCCAGATGATCGAGGGTCGCAGGCGCAGAGTCGCTACGGTCGCCCCGGGCCTCGCGATCGGGTTAGGGCCTTTGATTTCGTAGGAGTGCCTCATTTTCCCCAATCTTGCTGGACGAACGGACTTAACTAAATACTAGAAATACTAGGCCAGCATGATCATTTGTTACATTTGATTAGATAGGTGGTGACTTGGCAGTTGAGGTCACGTGATGAGAGAGTGTTGGTCATTTACGAACGTAAGATGGAGTCACTATGAGGGAGTGTTGGATTACGAGGGCATGCATCATATCATAACAGCATGCATGTGCATTAACAAGAGTATTTAGGGATCATATGCTTAGTTGTTTTTCATTAATTGTGCATGTGGAATTGATAACTTGTGTAACTTGATGTTAATCGAACTACTGGGTTGATCACTCCCACTCTGGGACGGTGTTTTAAAACACCAACCAAACCCTATCTTAGATGCAGGTATCACAGGACCCGACGCGCTGGATGAGGCAATCATAGACTCCGAAGAGGAGCTCTCATACTTCCAACTGTTGAGCGAGTCGCGGCTGCCTTAGGGCCAATGATGGGGCCTTAGGTAGGGATATTTTGTATTTTTTTGGACTGTATGTATTTTGCTGGGACATGGTCCCATACACTGAACGTAAACTCATCGTTTTGTTAGTCATGTCTTAAGTTAAGTTACGTTTATTTCAGTGTACTTGTACTTCTATTTAATTTCTTGAATGCTCACACACAGAGTAAGTAAAAACCAAAATCATCCACTTCTGCTAAGTATAAGTGACGCCCGGGACATCATGATTCGAGCATTACTCATAACGTCATGGATTTTCAATGTTTTGGATTTCCAAAAACTCTTGAAAACCTTCGATATTACTAGCATATGTTGTCGCTTATTGACCATTAACGCTCGAAGCAAGCCTATACACGAGTGGTACTGGTAAAGAATCGTACAAATTTGATTAATCAACCATAGAAAGCTAACGAATTCGCCCAATCACTTAAGCACTGAGTATAACCTCGTGATTTATTCACATAGGACCCAAATCTAGCTGACTTATCACTAACTAATCAAGACGATCACAACTAAATTAAAGATCTACCCAATGCCAAGACAACTAGGGGTCAGATCGTAATTAACAAACCGAAGTGACCCAATTATCCATATAGCCTACGAACCAACGGTTTAAAGTGATTATGACTGAATTGCCATTTTCACTAATTGTAAATAGGCCACACTATGAACATAGTTAATTCAAACTGTAATTATTGCGCACAAGAAATCTTGCTACCTAATTCATTCCAGAAATGCCTTGATTTTTCAAACGAGCTTTGGACTGCTCGTTAGTGGACCATTAGTTCCGAAACTATAGAATAATGTTCATCTTACTAGACTTAACGTCCATTACGAGACATCTAGTCGAGATCGTAACTCAAATCACTCAACTTGGACTTACAAGGTCGGTGCATGAGTTGTATGAATATTCTTGAAATTAACCAATAACTTAAGTACTTATCTGCGTTCAGTCTTTGCCCAAGTTGTGGCTTTCGGACCATTAGATCATGACCAAATTTGGGGCAACAACCTAGAGAAATGTCCTATACTGATCTGTATAGTCGCGGGCCCGATCGATAGTCGGTGACCGTCGAACGAACTTCTGATCATACTCGTCAATCGACGCGTCCAAATGGCAGGCCGATTGTGTCTATGAGTAAATCATCGCTAGGGCCAACTATCCAATGGCGGGTGTCGACTCCTACGTGTTCACACCCCAAGTATAGGATTGTGATGTAGTAATAAACTCGATGAGACCGAGGTCGAATCCATAAGGACTGAAACCTGTACGTTATCTGAAAATAACCAGGACTAGAACTAGAATAAGATGAGATCTAAATCGAGAGAATCTGAGGAAATAATGGTGAATGATTAAACTAAAACTTGTGAAATTTAAAGGTAAGAAACTAGAGATTCAGAGGATCCACTTGTAGAGATCAGGGAGATCTATGCTTGATTCATGAACTCAACTGGACTTCGAGTCTCATCTTCATCAAGTTGGAATATATAACCTGAAAATCAATTCTGAACTTCCTTTGATCTAGTTTTCAAGAGAGCAGACGGTTGTAAATTAGAATGGATTCCATCACAAAACCATGCCCATGAGACAAGATAAACAACAGAATTATACCAATCCACAACCAATCTGAGAGATATATGAATGTTAGGAAGGATTCCATCATCCAACCATACCCAGGAGACGCTGGTGAACAACAGGGTTCCCAAATTCATAACCCTATAATGCTAAGAACATGCTCAAAGCTATCGCAGATCTATTGTAATTTCAGTCACAACAAACTATTAAAAACTGAAAGCATTCCTATCAATCAAACTAAATCAACATCAATTCAATTCAAAAGGATAAATCAAAACCGTAGAGTCTGCCCATCACGCCACAAGCTTCACCTCTTAGCCCTAGCTAAGAGGTTTAACCCAACATGGTGGGCTAAGCTCTAAAGAAGAAAAGAAAAGAAAACAACTAAAAGAAAAAGATAACTCTCTCCCTAATCACGTATGCTTCACGTCCAAACCGAGATACCCCTCTTTCTTCCTCTCTCTCTCTCTCTCTTATAGGCAGGGAAGGTCGGCTACTCCTGCGCTGGAGTCGGTGAAAATCTTCTTTAGAAACTGCCTCTACAGCTGTTAACGTATGTTGTTCCATAGCCGGACGTAGCACGCAACGTATGTTGAAGTCGCAGCTGGAAGACATCGCCCACAACTCCCACTTTCCTTGCAATCTCGTCCTCAATACTAACGTTCCTTGGGACGTTTTTCGACAGCCTTCACAATGGACGGTCTGGATCGTTCATCCGACCACGATCAAAGGCCCGCAACGTCCGGAATTTTTGGACGTGCGTAACCAGATTCCGCAGACATATCGACGTTGGACTCTCGGTGGGACCCACTTCTTGGTGTCTTTTGAGAATCCAGTCCGTTCCTTGTATTCAGCTTGAAAAACCACCCAAAAATGGGTATTTTGTTCTCGAATTTAATGTGGCCCACCTATACTTTTACTCCACCGTCCGTTTTACACTCGAACAGTCGAAAACAGATCTACATAGTCTTGTGGGATTCCGTCACCTAGGAGTGGGTTATGGCTACCCCACGGAACGAATGGACGGTCCAGATTGTTGATATAGGCAATGAGTGGGTCCCACTAGCAAAAATCAGTGTCCGCAAAGACGGACACTGTTTTGCGCAAACAGGGTCGGGTTAGCGTAAGTTGACCGGACCTTTTGGTCCAGTGCACTCATGCACTATGCACTGTCATAGTCGGTGGGGTCTACATGTGATGTTTTGAGAGATCTATTCCATTCATCTGCGTTTCCACTCCCTTTAAGGGGTCGAGACAAAACTTGAAGTATTTCACAATACCAGGCGGGCCCTAAATCAAGATTTTATGGGATGATCTGTCAGTTTAGCCACTTTCATAGGGATACTGGAGCTGAAATTTGATGCGTACGGTTCATTTATGGTCCTTAGGACATGTATGGAGTTTCGTGCTGAACAGACGATGGAAACCCTGTGATCTTGCATTCTAGACAACTTTTAGGCCCCTTTGGACCCAATCACTCGGATATCTGGCGTGTATATTCTCCGATCTTGGTCCCCTGGGCTCCGTCCTCTGCCTTGGTGTCTTCAGAGCATCAAATCCACACTTTTAGTATATGTTTCCAGTCCAAGCTTGCAATTACACCTTGCATCACAAACACGATTAAAATGGGTCATTAAACAGTATCATGTTCATAAATCTAGGCAGTAACAGGGGTCTTATATGCAATATTTGACCCTCAACACAACCCCCAACCAGCATTTTGCTAGTCCCGAGCAAAATATGCGAAAAATAAGTTGAGATTTACAGGACAATTTCCATAAACTCGAGTGATTTATGAAAAACAATCCATATCCTAGAATTCTAAAATTCAAGAATATTGGGCATTACTTTCTCTTGGACTCAAGCGCACGGTAAACTTTATAATCAAGTTCAATGTATTAACCATCAATTGGAAAATATTCTAAACATTGAGTTCCATGGGTGTATAGTGTAGTCTCGACTTATCTTCATTAAGAGATTCAATCGTTAATTTACATGATAACATTGATGATTCAAAGAGCATTTTGGACAATCAAAACCTAAACCAGAACTTGCCTTACAGTTCTCCTTTTCATTCTTCCAGCTTTTGATTTTTCCATCGAAGGGGAAGGGGATCGAATCTGCACCTGTAGGGAGCAAACCTATGGTGAAGATCGTACACCCATTCCTTTTCACATATCATCCATGGGGAATTAAATCTATACCTATAGGGAGCAAACTTATGGTGAAGATTATTCGCCCAACCCTTTTCAAAGGTATCTGTTTTTTTTTTTTTGCTAGGTATTTTCTTTTTCTTCAATTGATCATGATGGCAAATTTTTCAAGCTGGTTTCTTACATGCTTAGTGATTACCAAGTTAACCCTTCAATATCAAACTGAAACCGTAATGTGAAAGCAAGATGTGACGTGTGAAATTATAACTCAATCAATGTTTACAACTTCTAATTCTAGATTAACAATTCAAACTTAACTGTGAAATCTAACAGATACTGAATCTAAGAGTCAGAAATTACCAACATCACGTATCTTGAAATTCTAAGTGCCCTAGATGGCCGTCAAAATCACATCGCATTCACAAGAAAGTCCAGAAATTTTTGAAAATTTTTTACAATTTTCGCACTTAAGACCAAGAAAACACTAATTAGGTTACCTAATCTCCCACCCCCAACCTAAAATCTACATTGTCCTCAATGTAAAGGAAATAAGCATGCAATGCACATAGGATATCGAAAGTAAATGAGAAGTGATGGGAAGATAGTACCTGGATAATGAATCGAGAGAGACTTTTTCATAAAGATCTCAGCAGAAGAGCAAGGTAGCACGAGAGTGAAACAAGAAAGCAACCTATCCTAAAACAATGTATAAAGCAAACTAATCTAATGGCATAAAATCATCCAACCTAGAATAGCATAAAGCAAATTACCCAAGTCCTATGAAAGTAGTAAATTATAATCCTCAACTGTGAAAGCATGAAAAATCTACTCAATCATGCATCCAGGTTCTTCTGTTGGCTAGTATCTTGGCAAATTTCTCAGAAGGTTTTTCAACAAGATCATCCAAAAGCCCATTTTGCAGTAGGCTTGGATGTCCTGGAGCGTGAACATCCAGAGAAATTGAGGGACCTCAGCATAAAGTTTTCTTTTAATCGTCTAAAGTGTTCAAAGTATAGACAATTCACCTGTGACCGAAAAATTTTCGAAGTTAGTACACAATGATGAATCAGAGACTACAAGTAGATAAAGTTTAGAAAACTTCTCAGGAAGTGATGTAGTCTCAACACATTCCGAAGTGCCAGACTTTGGTTCCATTGTCAGATCCTCCTCTTTTAATGCTAAACATTCAGGATCCGAAGGAGGAGGTACTTCAGAATAAGAGTTCTCTCGGTCTGTGACAACTATCGAGATATTGTTTTGTGAGGCATCCACTATTTCTTGTATCATGGGATCGTTTGCATCTGCAAAGTGAGCCAAGCAATCCTCCAAAGAGTCGAAACATTCAGTTGAAAGGAGTTTATTCATCCTATCGAGATCTGTGATGATATGTCCAATAACTCCTTTATCTTCTTCGAGAGTAGAAATGAGCATACTCTCTTGTTTGTTCTCAAGGTGAGATGAAATCACCACTTGGTATGTCTCTTCTTGACCTAAATGGGCATATTCTAAATCAAAGGGTAAAGTTTTTAGGTCAAGCTTCGATGGCTTGAGGTTGGACGATAGAGGCACGACATCAGTTTGGGGTACTTCTTCAAATTGTAACCTCCACTGGTTAACTTCAAGTACCGGCGCAGTATTAAGCAAGGCACACCTCTCCCTAATCATGTCATCATCCAAGTCATGAGAGTGTGCCAGACACATCTCTAGAGGGTCAGAGGATAAGGTCAGAGGCGTTCTATCTTCCATGAAAGAATCAATCATGTTAATGTCATGGAAATCGTCATCATCCTCTGAGTTTCTGCCGTTATTGAAAAAGATGTTTGACTCCAATGTCATATTCCAGAAAGACATAGTCATGACACCATTCCTGCAATTGATAATTGCGTTTAAAGTGGCAAGGAATGGGCGACCAAGAATGACGGGAATCTGAGTGCTCATGTTATTGATGGGTTCGGTGTCTATGATGATAAAATCTATAGGGTAGTAAAATCTATCGACCTGGACCATCACATCCTCAATTATCCCTCTTGGTACACGAACAGAGCGATCAGCAAGTTGTAGTGTGGTTAGGGTGGGTTTTAATTCACCCAAGCCTAACTGTTTGTATACCGAGTAGGGAATCAAATTGACGCTCGCTCATAAGTCAAGAAGTGCGTGATCAATTTGATAGTCCCCAATTACACATGATATAGTTGAGCTACTGGGATCTTTGAATTTCTGCGGCACGTCTTGCTTCAGGATGACACTCACTTTCTCAGTCAAGAAGATCTTCTTTTGAATACTCTGCCGTCGTTTGGTCGTGTATAGGTCTTTCAGGAATTTGACATATAAGGGTATTTTTTTTACAGCATCAAGTAGAGGAATGTTGACTTTCACTTGTTTCAACACCTCTAGAATATCCTGAGAGTTAGAGAGAGGTTTTGGTGCAACCAACCGTTAGGGAAATGGAGCAACTAGCTTCTCTAGAAGTTCCAGTTCTAATTTTTGTCGGGCATCACTAAATCCATCATTGTTGTCCTCTTCTGACTCTTGAGGCTTTTCGGGCCTAACCGGAAGGGTTTTATCAATAATCTTCCCACTCCTAAGAGTGGTGATGGATTTAGCGTTCTTCATTTGATTTGAAGAGCTTGGGTTGCCAACTTTATATTGCAGGTTTGGATTGGGAAGAGGTTGAGCTGGGAGGCTCCCCTTATTCCCAATCATGTTTTCAGCCTTAAGTCCTTGTAATGTTTTATTAAGGTCTTGCAAGACTTGTAGCAAACCCTGATTGAAATGATCTTGCTTTTCAAAATGTTTTAAAATCGGATCCTCTTGAGGTTTCTCTTGTTGTTGTTGTGAAGTCTGATTAAAGAAACCTTGAAGGGTAGCAGTTTATCCATTCCTCCAACTAAAATTCGGATGATTTTTTCCACCAGGATTGTACGTATTAGATGTAGGTCCATTGAAAGGTCTTTGATAGTTATTTACGGCATCGGATTGCTCAATTAGTACCTCTTGAAAGGCAGATATGGTTGGACAATTTTCAGTTGTGTGATTGTTACAACAACAAATACCGCAAACAACTTCCTTACCCTTATCCTTCCTTGATTCCATGGCCTCGAATTTCTTTATGAGATTAGCCACTTTAGAATTGAGATCATCATCCTCTTTTAGAAGATACAATCCACCTTTCTCCTTAGATTGAGTCAGCCTAGACGTGGTGTTCGAATTTGGGTAATGGTCTCATACTTGTGTTTTTTCAGCAAGTCTATCGAGGTAATCCCATACCTCATCGACATCTTTATTCATGAATTCTCCATTACACATTGTCTCGACCAATTGACACATGGAAGATGTCAGTCTATCATAGAAAAAATTTGTAATGTGCCACGTTTCAAAGCTATGTTGTGGGCATGAACTGACAAGGTCCTTAAACCTTTCCCAACATTGAAAGAATGTTTCATCCTCCTTTTGGGCGAAATTCATGATTGTTTTTCTAAGGGTAATCATTTTATGATATGAAAAAATTTTCTTTATGAATTCCCTCTGCATATCATTCCATGTGCCAATGGATCTAGGACGCAGTGAATGTAACCACGTCTTAGCCTTCTCTTTCAAGGAAAGGGGAAAGAGTTTCAGCCTGACTATATCCTCAAATACATTTGAAAAGTATAAAGTGGCTATGATCTCATCGAACCCTTTCAAATGTAAGTATGGACTTTCTGATTCAAGCCCATAGAATTTAGGAAGGAGTTGGATAACCCCTGGCTTGATGTTCATATGTCTTATATTTTCAGAAAAAATCATGCATGAGGGTGTACTCACCCCCGCCGGTTGTAAATAATCTCGTAAGGTACGAGGCGGAGATGCTTGATGCACCATATTCTCATCCTGGATGTCCTCCACCCTAGATTGGGGTAGAAGAGGTTGATTTACGGCCATAACCTCAGTTAACTCTGAGGATCTCAAGTGGTGTTTAATCCTGTGATGGATAAATAACCCCTCAACCAATCCCCTTGAGACGTAGAGTGTTGTCACGAACCCACTTGGGCATGAAACACTCGTAGCCCTCAATTCAAATTCTAAACCTATACCTAGAAGAAAAGAAGAAATATAAATCCAGAAAATAAGAGAAAAGAGTTGGAAGGAAGTTACCAAATTAGAAATCCTAAATTAAGAACCAATTTAGAATGTCTATGTTAAGGTCCAAAACAGGAAAACAGGTTAGTTTCTAGAAATAAGAAAAATCTAAACCTAAAGATAGAAAATCCCAATCTTAACCTAATTCTAAAATTAGTCAATTTCAAAAAAATGTAACGGTCAATCCCCGGCAACGGCGCCAAAAACTTGTTCACACCCCAAGTATAGGGTTGGGATGAAGTAATAAACTCGGTGAGACCGAGGTCGAATCCACGAGGACTGAAACCTGTACGTTATCTGAAAATAACCAGGACTAGAACTAGAATAAGATGAGATCTAAATAGAGAGAATCTGAGGAAATAATGGTGAATGATTAAACTAAAACTTGTGAAATTTAAAGGTAGGAAACTAGGGATTCAGAGGATCCACTTGTAGAGATCAGGGAGATCTATGCTTGATTCATGAACTCAACTGGACTTCGAGTCTCATCTTCATCAAGTTGGAATATATAACCTGAAAATCAATTTTGAACTTCCTTTGATCTAGTTTTCAAGAGAGCATATGGTTGTAAATTAGAATGGATTCCATCACAAAACCATGCCCATGAGACAAGATAAACAACAAAATTATATCAATCCACAGCCAATCTGAGAGATATATGAATGTTAGGAAGGATTTCATCATCCAACTATGCCCAGGAGACGATGGTGAACAATAGGGTTCCCAAATTCATAACCCTATAATGCTAAGAACAAGCTCAATCAAACCATTAAAAACTGAAAGCATTCCTATCAATCAAACTAAATCAACATCAATTCAATTCGATGGGGGTTTTCTCCACCAGCCCCTCGCGTGGTTTTCAGGTCATTCGATGGGAGAAACCCGCCACAGGATGGGTGAAATTGAATGTTGATGGTTCGGCCAGTGGTAATTCGGGCCGCTCAGGAGGAGGGGGTGTTTGCAGAAACGAGGATGGGAAGCTCCTGTTTGCTTTTTCTGTGGGGTACGGGGTGGGCACAAACAACAAGGCTGGAGTTAGAGCTATTCACGATGGTCTTATGCTCTGTCTGGAGGGTTGTCTGCGATATATTATAGTTGAATCGGATTCCTCTGTGGCGATCGGCCTCATTACCTCCACGTCATCTGTTCCCTGGCAATGGAGCCCGTGGATCAACAGGATCAAGAGGCTGGGTTTGAGCGGGTCTTTTTCTTTTACGCGGATCCCTAGAGAGGGGAATGGTCCGGCATATGGCATGGCTAGGGAGGGCAGTCAGCAGCAGGTTGCCAGGGTTACTGAACATTTTACCGACCTCTCCCCTCATGTCCGTGGCCTTCTCTTCCTGGACAGACTCGGCATTGGCTCGGTGAGATCCTCCCTTTCTTAATTCTCCCTGCCTCTTCTCCCAGTCCTTTGCTGGATCTTTGCTTCCTGTTCGGTGCCTAAGTGGGTTCGTGCTTTCAGCTTGGGCCTCCTTTGGGTTGGGGCTCCCTGTTTCAGCGGTTTTGGGCCCCCTGTAAAGCGTTTGCTGCTGCTCTGTTTTCGCCCATCTTTAGCATGGGTCCTGTGTGTAGCGTGCTTTTGTTTGGGTTTGGCCTCCCTGTAATTAGAAGTTCACGATAGGTGTGGCCCGTTCTTTTTGTCTGGCCATGCCCGAAGGGCTGTACAATAAAAAAAAAAAAAAAAAAAACAAGCTCTGGTTGGTTCATGAGCTGTGCCCACTGCATGAAAAAAAAAAAACATCAATTCAATTCAAAAGGATAAATCAAAACCGTAGAGTCTGCCCATCACGCCACAAGCTTCACCTCTTAGCCCTAGCTAAGAGGTTTAACCCAACATGGTGGGCTAAGCTCTAAAGAAGAAAAGAAAAGAAAACAACTAAAAGAAAAAGATAACTCTCTCCCTGATCACGTATGCTTCACGTCCAAACCGAGATACCCCTCTTTCTTCTCCTCTCTCTCTCTCTCTCTTATAGGCAGGGAAGGTCGGCTGCTCCTGCGCTGAAGTCGGTGAAAATCTTCTTTAGAAACTGCCTCTACAGCTGTTAACGTATGTTGTTCCGCAGCCGGACGTAGCACGCAACGTATGTTGAAGTCGCAGCTGAAAGACATCACCCACAACTCCCACTTTCCTTGCAATCTCGTCCTCAATACTAACGTTCCTTGGGACATTTTTCGACAGCCTTCATAATGAACGGTCTGGATCGTTCATCTGACCACGATCAAAGGCCCGCAATGTCCAGAATTTTCGAACGTGCGTAACCAAATTCCGCAGACATATCGACGCTGGACTCTCGGTGGGACCCACTTCTTGGTGTCTTTTAAGAATCCAGTCCGTTCCTTGTATTCAGCTCGAAAAACCACCTAGAAATCGGTATTTTGTTCTCGGATTTAGTGTGGCCCACCTATACTTTTACTCCACCGTCCGTTTTACACTCGAACAGTCGAAAACGGATCTACATAGTCTTGCGGGATTCCGTCACCTAGGAGTGGGTTATGGCTGCCCCACGGAACGAATGGACGGTCCAGATTGTTGATATAGGCAATGAGTGGGTCCCACTAGCAAAAATCAACGTCCGTAGAGACGGACGCTATTTTGCGCAAACAAGGTCGAGTCAGCGTAAGTTGACCGGACCTTTTGGTCCAGTGCACTTCGAGTGCACTCGTGCACTATGCACTGTCATAGTCGGTGGGGTCTACATGTGATGTTTTTGAGAGATCCATTCCATTCATTTGCGTTTCCATTCCCTTTAAGGGGTCGAGACAAAACTTGAAGTATTTCACAATACCAGGCGGGCCCTAAATCAAGATTTTATGGGATGATTTGTCAGTTTAGCCACTTCCACAGGGATACTGGAGCTGAAATTTGATGCGTACGGTTCATTTATGATCCTTAGGACATGTATGGAGTTTCGAGCTGAACAGACGATGGGAACCCTGTGATCTTGCATTCTAGACAACTTTTAGGCCCCTTTAGCCCCAATCACTCGGATATCTGGCGTGTATATTCTCCGATCTTGGTCCCCTGGGCTCCGTCCTCTGCCTTGGTGTCTTCAGAGCATCAAATCCATACTTTTAGTACATGTTTCCAGTCCAAGCTTGCAATTACACCTTGCATCACAAACACGATTAAAATGGGTCATTAAACAGTATCATGTTCGTAAATCTAGGCAGTAACTGGGGTCTTATATGCAATATTTGACCCTCAACACTACGCCCCTTTGTGGCCCCTAAAGGATAAAAAAACACTCCCCTAGGGTTAGTATATAAAAACTCAGCCCATAGGGCTATTTACACCAAATCTGGCATTATATAAAGCCTTCATTTGGGCACCCCCTCCTCCCATACGAATTTCATGCCCTAGAGCAAGAGAAAAAGGGAGAAAGAGAGAAGTGAAAGAGGAGAAAGGAGAAGAGAGAGAGCTTGGGGTGTAGGTGTTAGTGCACCTCCGCCCTCATACCCATCTTTAGCCGCCTCGCCGTTACAAGAGTCGTTGTTGGAGCTTTTCCGATAATAAATGGAGGTAAGTGTTGAATTTCACTCATAATCTAGGGTTTCAATACTTGTTTGTCCATAATCTCACAAGCTTGTATGTCGCTTAGGTATTTCAATGATTTTCTCGAAATTCTAACCCAAGGAGCGCCATGAATGGGCGAAACGTCACAAGGTGCGGACCATAAATGTTTAGGTTGTCGTTTATTAATTCTACAGTTCAGTGAATGATTTATGATTGCCAACTTGGAATTTACATGATAACCTATGTGTATTTCGATTTCAGTCCATGATTTACAAATCTTAAGATTGTGACACCTACGTGTTCGATGAAATGCCTAAATGAGTAGATTATTGATTTTGATGATTGAATGTGAATCCAATCATCTTTTAATGTTCGTTGACTTTATTAGATTAAGAAGTAGGACTACAAGAGTAGTCTTGTTAGTCGGCAAATTCTCGGATATAGGTTGACCAAATTAGTTTGGCCACCCTGGGCAAGTTCGATCGATTCGTGTTGAACACGGACGACCGACAGCGATTAGGCCACGCGGAGTGCTTACACACTCAATGCCAGTGTTCGCCCATATCAACCGAAATTATCCAAAGAACTGGCTAACTCTATATATGTTCACCATGTATGATTACAACTGTTTGAATCTGGAACACCCCCTTACCAATTGCAAAGGTTTACTATTAACCATTACCATCGCGATCCTCAAGACTCGTGAGCCGAGCATGGTGGTATGGGACACCGTGTCCATGTTGTCGGCCTACGCTGGGGTAATGAGCCTCCCCGTGAGACCGCGAACATTACTTTTATTACTTGCCTTTTGTATATATTCAGCTGGGAATGACGAACCCAAACGGATCAAGGATTACAAGCGTAGGACCGTTGTGGTCGTCCCATGTCTAATGATTCAGTTGAGACCAATAACTAAAAGGGAGGTATCCTAGCTTCCCCAAATTGCTAAATAAATAGGCATAATTAATCACTCAGCTAACAAAACCATTCACCACATCGCATTAGTATAGAATGTGGCGAAATAGGCGTTAAAGTCACGTGTTGAGGAAGTGTTGTCATTTGCGAACCAGGTGGTCGGAGTCGCGTGTTGAGGGAGTGTTGGATGGTGAGGGCATGCATCATTTCATAAACTCCATTATTTGCATTAATAAGAATAATTAGGAAGTGATTGTTTTACATTGCTTTATCATTCATGTGCTAATAGACATGATAACATGTGTAACCTATGCTTTATGGAACCACTGAGTTGATCACTCACTCTCACTCTGGGATGGTGTTTTAAAACACCAACCAGATGCTGATATAGATTTAGGGACCACCGAGGCCGATGCATTGGACCAGGCGAGCATGGGTGAGGAGTTCTCTTACTTCCAGCTTTCTGATGGGTCGATGTAGGCTACGTACTTCTAGATAGGGAAAGCTAGACATATGGGATTAGTTGGATGTTATATTGTCACATTTTGTTTATTTTTGGAATTGCATATATATATATATATATATATATATATATATATATATATATATATATATATATATATATATATATTGAACCCAGCTGTCAACCCATACTCTAGAAGATATCTCACAATATATGTTTTCGACTTACACATTTGCTTTAATCACATTAAATCTGGAATACGATACACTGTTTAGTATAATTTTATGCATGCTCAAATGCCCAATGTAGAAGTAATTGGGAAATCGGCTTCCATAAAACATAAGTGATGTCTGAAATCTCGAGAGTCGAGCCTTGCTTGACCTTCAAATTTCGGGGCGTTACATTACTCGACTTCCGAAATTCAGGGCATTACACTAGCATACAATCTAATTCAAGTATTCATATAATCCAACTAATCAACCACATAACAATGAATAGAATCGTGGTCAAATGACAATCGTAAACATAAGTATGTATAGTGGTTCAGTTTCCTTACTCTACTCACATTGAATACACTCTCCTCGAGTGTACTGGTATTCATTATTTGAGGTTGTAAATCGGATTTACATCTAACCTATAAAAGTATATACTCCTGCCGGAGGAACACGTTTTCACCCGTGTTAATGACTCCCACAAGATACTTTATTTGGTTTTCTATCGGCTAACCAACAATCACAAGTGGTCCTAATCCAACACTATAACGTCTCCGAAAAATCCGTACAAAGACCCGAGTACCACCTCAGGCAGAAATCACTAAGAACCAAATCCTTTAAAAATTAAACGAAAATTAATTAAGTGCTAAACTGAATTAAACGCTAGATTAGCTTAAACAACTTTTTATACGATCTATAAGACCCAAAACTAGTAGAATCGCTAACGCTAATTGCCTAAAAACGTAGGATCAATCTCAAAACCTAGTTACTCTCGAGAGCAGCTTGAAACTCCGTATCGGACCTGGACCGCAGGTTGAAAGTTCAATTATCGCGAAGCTATACGATTATGACTGCCTTACTGGACTTGACAACCACCTCGGAAATCAAGTCCAGATAGTATCCAGAAGCGCACAACCTGGACCCGGAGCGAAGTGTGTGAAAAACGCAAATATCTTTTGAAAACGAACTCAGATTAAGTGAATTGGGTCATTCGCTTACGGACCAAATTTAAGGTTTCAGACCGTCAGAATCTGACCCAAATACACCCTCGGATCAAGGAAATTTTTCTACACATGTCAATGTAAACCAAAATCTTAACCTGACATAGATCCATTGTCAGGGAACTTCCTCTGGACCATATGCAGAAAATGGGCCTCCAGATGTGCTCCATTGGGCCGAAACAACTGACTTTTGGCTATAACCTAAGTATACCATGGCCCTGGGGTCATTTACATCAGTCCTGGGCCTATATAAGGGCCTTAAACCCTCTCTCTCCCTTGTCATACGAATTTTAAAACCCTAGGTGAGAGAATAGAGAAAAGAGAAGAAGAAAGTGAAGAGAAGAGAGAGAGAGAGAGAGTGAGGGTTTGTTCCTGGGATTCAATCCCACGTACTTAGCTAACGCTTCCGTGTCGCTATACCGGCGATTCCGATTCCGTTTTCGGGTAAGAAATCCTAACCCTAATCTGTTTTAGGGATTCAAATAAAGTAAATGATGAAGTAGCTAACTTATTTCATGTTATAGGTTGCCGTTGTGCCGTAGGCAAGGACTTAGTGTTTAAACTGAGTTCGTTACGTGTCTATCGGCGAAAGGTACGGACTATAAACGTTTAGGTTATGGTTTTTATGGCTTTCAATGTCAGTTAATGATTTATGACTGACTGATTGCTATCACGTATGCTTAGATACGATGTTTTCCGTATATTACACATATATATGTAACCATGTTGTTTTTAATGCATTCCAAGTGTTTGTTGAAATGTCTGAATGAATATGGAATTATGATTTGTGCTTGTCATGCTTATTCGTTTTGTATACATGATTGTTGTACGTGTGGCGAGTCCTTTGTGAAAGGATTTGCCACAACACCTGCTATAACTACCTTTCATATGTATGTTAATATGTGTAGTCTAAGTGTTTGATAAAATGCATGATGAGAAAATGCTTGTTGAAACGAATGTATAGAGGGTGTTGAGATGTGATTCTCAATGTCCTTATCTATAGTTACAATTTCCTTCATGTAACCTATCTTATTACTACGTGATTTATGAATGAAATGCTTATGTATGATAACATGTACTTTATGTGTTTGTTGAAATGCTCAAATACGATTCATATTTAGATTTGGTTGTCACATGTTGCCTTTGATTTTCACATGTGAATGATGTTGTTTGAAGTGTGATTGGGACTATAATGTAGTCCAGGCAATCGGTAATGGTTTACGATCGGTGGCCAATCTGTTTTAGCCACGATGGATGCATTCGATGAATCTGAGTCGTACGTTGTTTGACGACAGTGGTTAGGTCACGTGGAATGCTTACACACTCCATGTTGATTAAGTCGACGTACACTCGTACCAGTCGAGCTCGTCAAGTAACACGATCGGCCTAATGTATGTTCACCATGTATGGACGTTGCTGCTTAAATCTAAGGTACCAAACTCATCAGTGAAAGACCCGTTTAACCTTGGTACCTCGATCCGCTAAGACTCATGAGCTGGGCATGGTGGTATGGGACACCGTGGTCGAGCTGTCGGCCTACGTTGGGGCGACGAGCCTCCCCATAGTGTCCAGTGAGCAACCTAAACTCGTGAACTGAATACGGTAGTATGGGACATTGTATTCGAGCTGTCGGCCTGTGATCAGGTGACGAGCCTCTCGTAGTGACCTCGAGTATACACTAGGACTACGCTAAGGTGACGAGCCTTTCCGTAGTTACCTCAAGTATAACTAGGCCTGCGCTGAGGTGACGAGTCTCTCCGTAGCGACCTAGAACTGTTATCGTATGAGATTAACTAGGATTGACGACCCTAGATGGATCATTGTTTGGGTAAATGATATAAAGGGAGGTACCTTAGCTTCCCGAATCTACTGTACGAATAAGCCTAAATAAGAACTTGGCTAACACGACCATGCATCGCATTGCACAGAGCTTTGGTGAGGAAGCGCACTTTTACCGGGAGTGTAGCATGCGCGATCGTGAGATGATGTCGTTGAGGGAGTGCAGGCGAGGGCATGCATCATTATCACATACCATCCTTGCATTAATAAGAGTACTTAGGACCTAATTGTTGTATTGCCTTATCATTACTGCTTGACTGAATTAATAACATGTTAACCTTTGCCTTATAGTTCCACTGAGTTAATCGCTCACTCCCACTCTGGGACGGTGTTTTAAAACACTAACCAGACACTGTTTTAGATGCAGATACTGGCGCGACGTATGAGGTCGAGCCAGACTTCTACGATGATGAGAAAGAGTTCTCATACATGCAGCTATCAGGCAGGTTTATGCAGATCGTTCTGATCGACGGGATTACAAGGTTATATGATTAGTTGGACATTCACATTTTGTTATTTTGGAAACTATGCATGTAATTATTTGACCTGGTGACATGTTCATACTCTGGGGACTCACAATCCACTTATATACTTTATACATTTATTACAGTCTTCCACTTGCTTAATTTAACTGTCTCTGGAGTATGATATGTTGTTTTGGTACAATCTCACTCATGTTTAATACACTAATACGGACAACATTTAATCATCATTATCTATGTTGCATAAGTGATGTGTTGGAACTCGGGAGTTGGGCTCCTGATCGACCCTCGATTTTCAGGGCGTTACAAACACCCTACATACACTCCCGCTGGAGGCTCCTACAGAGAATAATACATATATAGTCGTGTCTGGTGAATTCGGCCCTACACAAGAGCTTAGGTCTTACACAAGAACCTAACAAACGTACACTCCCATCGGAGGCCTATACAAGAACTTATACACGTTCGCACTCACCCATGTTAGTGGCGATACAGTCCTACACAAGAACCTACGCGAGTTTGGGTCACAAACTCAATACTCAATCCTACACATGTAAAGAGTATGTGAATTCTTGCAATTGAAAGCTTACTTGCCGTATTAAGCCCTTTTGTTGCACCTTGAGATACTTCCTCAATGCTCTCTCGTGCATGAATTAATTTCTCAATTGCTTCCCCAATTGTTGATGCTGAAGCTTCAACTCTTATGAATGTTCAAAATGCATGTGATGTGTCAATGAGGTGACCAAGGCAAGGGAGGTAGTGGAATCTCCTACAACTTATGAGAATGTTGTAAAGTTACGATATTTACCTAAATGGGTGTTATAGAGAGTTTAGACAATTATTTGACTATTAGGCTTAATGTCTAGTCTCTAAAAAAAAAAGAGTTTATCCACACCCTCTTTAATATAAAGTCTTGGGTGAAGAATATTAGTGGGAAATCGTCTAGGCTTCTATTGCACCAAAACTCATTAAAATGCCCAACAATGAATCACCTATATAAAATAATTGAGTTTCAATGGTAAATAATGGCTCTCTCGATCGATTGAGCGAGCGATGCCTTCGATCAATCGAACCTCCCTTCAATGGGATTGAAGATCAATTAGATGGTATTGAAAAACTCCAAAAAATATGCATTTATTTGTTAAACGTTTCTGGACACCTTTGATCAATTGAGCCCTAAGTTCGATCGATCAAAATATAATCTTCGATTGATTGAAGGTCCGGTCAAGACCCATCAACGTCCTGCCGATGGGATCAAGATCCACTTGAAATTTTTTTTTTTGGGGCCATGTATTTTATAGCAGCTTAACACCTCTTTTAACCTAACTTATCATGTTCCAATTTGAATTATAAGGGCATGTGATGATCAATCAAGGTTTACCTATAAAGGCTATGATCATTTAGAGGCTAAGGTTGTTTCAGGTCTAATGATAGGATCACAAAGGCACCTCGATTTACCTGTTTCTTCAGTCCTTGATGCTCCATATCTTCTTGTGTCTTCGATCTTCAACTTTCAAGTGTTCAACCGACTACATGATATAAGGACTCACGTGATTGATAAAATAGGTGCACAAATAAATGCACTAACACTTTTTGCCATATAGATGAAAAAACTTTCAATTAAATATGTGATAACGATCATAGTTCAACAATAATGCAATATAGATAAAAAGTAACGCAAACTTGAAATTAAAAATATTTTTATTATTAGCATATTGTATGAATGTTTACAATAAAAAAAAATGGTAATTTATTCATCGTACAGTATGAAATCAGGCTTTGTGTCAAGATGGCGATGGTGTCAAATGGTTGTTTGTTTGTCGCTCGACCAGAATCAAGCTTTATGGCGAGACGGTCGTTTGGTATAAGATGATCGTTTGTTCGTCGCTCAACAGAAATCATGCTTCGTTGTGAGATGACTGTAGATGTTGGATCGTGAGTAGATAGCGTTTATGGGTGCTTTTGGGGCTTTCGCAGTATATCCGTGACTTGGGGCTTTCGCACTAGTCAATTACTCAGATTTCCACAGTCAACTAGACCCTATAGAAACCTTATGAGAGAAAATCGTTGGATTCTCTGTCTTAAAATGACCCTTGATATGTGATTGGAAATTCTGACTAAAGGACCACGATTACAAAGATGAAAGGTGCTAAGTACCCTCTATGCACCGTACAAGTGTATGGTCTCTACTTCATAGGACAAAACAAAGTATAAGGGATTAGAGTAGTTCTTATGTAAAGATGATGCATTGTGCGTGGGATGCAGTGTGATGATGTAATGCCTAAAACAAGTGATGGCTCGAGTCAGACAAGTCTACCCTGGCTCACCCACTTGATGAAGCGGTTGAAGCCTAGCCAGTCCAAGTTTTTTATGGGTAAGATCTGGTGTGTCGGTGAGCCGTCGAGCATACACTTAGACTGATTAGACCAGCAGGTGGGTTGGATGGAGATGATGATGTGATCGTGAGAGCGTGGCTAGTTACATGTCATTGTGTGTGATGAAAAGAATCACCAAGCTATCCATGCCATCATCGCGAACACTCTTTCGGGCTATTAAATAAACTATAGTCTCTTCCTAATTTACCATGCACTCATACGATAATTGCTTACTCTATCCCTCTTAATCATGTTAACGTGTGTTCCATGATGACGACCATCTTAATTATTCAAGATTCACTTTCTACTAATCATTTTAACTGTAAGGATCTTATTATGATCTTTCATATGATAGTGTCATCACATGTTAGTCTAATCTAACGATGACAGATCAGGTGTAAAACAGTATACAAAAGTATAATAGTATAATTATCACTCATGTGGTTACGTACTTCTTTGTGTGATTCCATAAACCCTAATGGCACAATGACAACATATAAGATAACTTGTCCAAAATAGCATATACAATAGTAGAAGTGCTTTGGCACATGACAACTCCGATCCCAACGTTCCAAAATATGTTCCAGAATAAGTAGTAAAGAAGAGAAAAGATAAAGGTCCACATTAAATTGGGAAAGGCAAGTTGGTGGTTAAAATTTTCAAATTTAAAATATTTTTCGAATGGTTTCGTCCACAACGAGCGCCAATATCATTGAAGCATTGCGTGGTGTGCACATCCCCGGGAATGAGGATCACAAATTCAGAGCTGGGAAGATCCTGTATGTGATGTACTTGTTTTTTTTAGCATAGCCAAGTAGGACCGTTGATAAATGATCCAAACCATTCCCCTATTTGGGCCAACCTTGAGTTGACCATGATCAGATGATATCTCCTATTGAAAGATCCTACCCGACAATCCTGGTCCTATTTTGATTTGGGTGTCGCATATCTCTTTTTAACGGTCCATTTGAAGTCAGCCAATAAGAAAAATATAATAATATTATGATTTTTTTTCAGGAAATGATGCATCCAGGACAATTCGAGACAGATCAATGGTCTAGATCACTGAAAGATTGACCCAAGTTTAACAAAATGAAAACCCGAGTGCAACCGTTCATGTCCTCGGTCGAGTATCATAAATCCCTCCTTACGGATAAGAACGGACAACGAAGCTATGAAGTTGCTGGGTTGAGAGAGGAAATGCTAGCATGCAAGCCGCTGCATGGAAGTTCCAAGCAGTTACGTCTCTCACTACACGTGGAAAAAATCTCAGTGATCTAAACCGTTTTTATGGTGGACCATCAAATCGATAGTCATATCTAAAAAATTCAATTTGATCTACAAGTGGCATCTATGCAATGATAGGCCTGTAATTAAGGTAAGATCAACGGTCCATATTTAAATACGAAATAATTAAAACAGTAGATTTTTTTATAATTTTTATTACTTAAAATTTCATACCTACCATTACCATATAATAGCCCACTATATCAACGCTAGTGATCACCGTAAATGTTCTCTTATGTGTATTATGAGTAAAGAGATGTATAGAAGTTCTGTGCAACTTTATGTATTTTAGCATTCTTCTCTCTAAAGCCTTCGAACCTAATCCGGAGCTACAGCTGTCCCCCTTCAACTCGGACCGTAATCCTCCGAAACACATCTTGTGGGGAGGGAGTGCAACACTCGAACTCCGTGGGGCCCACTGTAATGTATATACAACATCCACTCCGTCCATCAGTTTTTCCACATCATATCATGCTGTATAAAAAAAAATCAATTCGATGCAAAAGTCAGGCAAACCAATCCATGGAAACTCAATCAGTGTGGCCCACCTGAGTTGGAATTTTGTCTGAATTTAATGATTTCATATTCATCCTTGTGTTTTTCATCTGATGAACGGATTTGATGGAATATAAACATCTTGGTGGTCCCAGGAAGATTTTTTTATGTTAGGAGTCCTTATTTCCACTTTTTATTTTGGTGTGGCTTATTCAAGTATTTTACATATCGTATTTTTAGTATTGAATATATAAATTGTTTTATACAACTGATGGACGGAGTGGATTCTATAAAAACGACATTGGAACCCCAGATCTACGGCGTTGAACGCTCTTCCTGCAATGGGTGTTGCTGAGGATTCCGGTCCCCTCCAACACATCTTAAAAAACGAAAAAGCCCAAAACAGCTTTTTTGCCGACCGACCAATCTAAAACCACCTTTTAAAAGTAGAGATGCTGGTAATTGCACTCGCTCGAATTCACTTTGGAAGTTCAAGAGCCACGCACGTGAGGTGATTACCACGTGTGTAACTATCCGATCCCTTGGTTCTGTTTACATTACATCCATCTAAACTATGATGGAGAGGTAACTAGGTGGGCTGCACGTGTTCTCAGGATCTAAACCGTTGGTCAATATTTATAATCGTTAATTTATTTTGAATAAGTATGGTCCACATAATAATCATATAGACCTTATTTTTTCGATGAACCACCTAAATTATTATTTTTTTCGACTGAATAACGGTTCTGATCTTGATTAAGTGGGCCTAGTTTCCAAACTCGAGGCGAGTGTAATTTGAAAGTACACGCGAGTGACTGCAACCATAACTCCAGTAAAAGGCTAAAGTAAAAAGAGAAAGATGCAATTACTAAAGGCCCCCCCTTTTTATAATATTTTACAAATCACATTTTCAACTTGGGCGAGTGTATGGTATAATATAATCATGGGGAGATAACACTGTTACAGCCATCCAGCACATTGATAGGCAATCCAAACCGTTGATCATGGATGCCAGGTGCTCCAAACAAGCCCTAATTTTTAAGATCATAGATCCCATCAGGCTGCCTGAATATCTGAGTGTCCTGCACAATGCTTGGTATGTGGGCCATCCTAACATGGAATTGGATTTTGCACATTGAGTTTATACCGTTCCTTATTTTCCATCGCTGTTTGTTTGTCGGTATGGATCCATAACGGCAGGAGATGGCCCACCGAATATAAAATATACACGCTTTGGATTCCATCAAGGACAGCCTTTCCTGGAAGAAAAAGCTCAGATGGGTTTTCGGTAATTTCACAAACGAGGGTACTTTGAAATTTAACAAGTTAAAGTTGCTAAAAAAGAAATGAGGAAGGCTTCTTGCAGTTGCTCCTTTCAGTAATCTGTTTTCGTGAAGGAAGCGGATTGGCTAGTGTCCCTCACACCAGCTATATAGCTGCTGTAGGTACATGTCGTGCGAAAGACGAGACGCTCCTCGAGCTCCAAGTTGTATGAACAGTTAAAGGAGATCAAAGTTACATGATCCGATGGTGATATGTTTATTATATTTGCACCATTTTTTTATTTTTAGAGATTATTTTAGAGTATTATTCAAAAAATAAATCATATCCAAAGATCATCTAGACCACACCACAAATAGTAGTGAGATCATCTAGACCACACCACAAATAGTAGTGAGATCATGATTTTCACCATTAAAAAATTCATAAGGCCTGTCCTAACGTTTATTTGCCATCCAATTTATTTATAAGTTAACAAAGACCTGAATTAAGCAGTTTTTCATCCAATCTATTTATAAGTTAACAAAGACTTAAATTAAACGGAAAAACAAATTTCATATAAATCCAAAACTTCTGTGACCCAAAAAGAGTTTCAAAGGTAGACGTTGAATTCTCCCACTGTTTTTGCACTGTAGTCTACATGATTGTTAAATATATCTTATTTTTTGTCTCAAGCCTTGAGACAAAGCTCGTCAAATGGATGGACAGTTTGGATATAACACATACCTGATTATCAGACCTACAAAATTTGTTTACGTCAATACAACAGCTATATAGCTGATGTGAGGTACACCAGCCAATTCCATACGTGCAGTGGTGGTACATATATATTGTATCGTGTCCATTTATTATATGGGACCCACTTTAAAAAAATCTCTACCCGAAAATGCTGACCCATACATGTGAAAAGATGGACGGTTCGAGAAGGATATACAAGTCTGAAGTCGCCATTCCGGGTACAGGCACCGCGGCCTTTAGCAGGACGTTCCTGCGCTGGGATCAAGGTAGGGCCTACCATGATTTTTTGTGAGAAATCAACCCCGTCCATCCGTTCTGAGATATCATTTCAGTACGTTTCACCAGAAATAAAAATTAGCCTAATGCCAAGATTTTGTGGCCACACGTATGATTCAACGGTGGTAACTGAATTCCCACTGTTTCCTCTCGTGTGGCGCACTTGAGCTTTGGATATAAAATGAGCTCTAAAAACGAATGGACGGGTGGATTTCTCACCAACATCACATTGTCGACACCTTGCATCTCAGCACAGGAACTTCCTGTGAAAGAATCCACACCATCCATTCATTTTTTCTAGATCATTTTGGTATATAAGACTAAAATTGAAGAAGATCCAAGGCTCGAGTGGACCACACAGTGGGAAATGAATGGCCGCCATTAAAAACTTCTTAGGACTGTCAGAAGTTTTGATCAAACTGATGTTTGTGATTTCCCTTCATCCAAATCTATTTGTCATTATGGACGAGTTGGATGGCACGCATACATCACGGTGGGCCCTAGGAAGGTGTCATCGGTGGGGCTTATTATCATCTCAGCGTCGTCCACTACAGCCTGGACGGTTGGACCTCTCTCATTTTTGGTCTCTGACCTTATAATGTCCTGAATAAGCGGATAAAACCCATGCATCATGGTGGCCCACAAAGCCGTGGACCGAATCTTTCCAGGCAGGGCAGGACACAATCCAAGGGGCACGTGCAGGAGATTCACGCGTAAATGGACAAGGTGGTGACCAACATCTCCGACATCCCTGGCAACGAGATTTGTGAGGCCCACCATGATGTGTGTTTTATATCTACCGTTTATCCATTTTTACTAAGTTGCAAGTTATTTTAAGGCATGAGTTAAAAAAAAAAAAAAAAAGTATATCTAAAATTCAAGTGGACCATACCATCAAAACAAAAAAATGAAATTGGGTGCCTAACATTATAAACTTATGGGATGCCACAAATTCAAGCTACTATTTGTGTTTCCTTTTATTTAGGCCTATGTAACCTCTTCTTCTTCTTTTTTCTTTTCTTTCTTTTTTTTTTTTCCACCCACTCATGCAGTGGTGCGATTTCACCACCTATGGGAACTTGAACCCTTGACCAGGTGTTGAAACTCCCAAGAGTTTACCATCGAAGCAAGAGTAAGGACCCGTTGTGTAACCTTATCAATGGGTTAGATGGCAAACAAACGTTATGGTGGGCCATACAAAGGTTTAATGTAACGCCCTGAAAATTGGGGGTCGAGCATAAACGCAACTCCCGAATTCCAACGCATCACTTATGCAACATAAACAATGATGATCGAATGTTGTTTGTGTTAGTGTATTAAAGATGAATGAGATTAAACCAAAACAGCATATCATACTCCAGAGACAGTTAAATTACACCAGCGGAAGACTGTGATAGATATATAACATATATAAACTGTTGTAAGTATCCAGAGTGTGAACATGTTACCAGGTTAAATATATCAATGTATACTCCAAAAAAAATGGACAAAATGAATATATAAGGGTGTTCCAAAAGAGTAAACTAAAGTGTAATGGCATCTAATCAGCAACCCTGTAATCCCGCTGATCAGAAGATGGTCTACATAGACTCGCCTAATAGCTGTATAAGGAGAAACCTTCCTCATCATCATAAAAATTCGGCTCCGCTTCACAAGCATCGCCATCATCTAAAACTCAAACAGAGTCTGGTTGGTGTGTACAACACCGCCCCGTAACGTGAGAGTGAGTAATCAACTCAGTGGAAAAATAAAGCAAAGGTTAGCATGTTATCAATTCAATCAAGCAGTAACGATAAAGCAGTAAATCACACATCCTTAAGTACTCTTGTTAATGTAAAAATGGTATGAATGTATGATGCATGCCATCGTCTACGCTCCCTCGGCGACTTCATCTCACGTTCGCGCATGAACAACACTACTTCAGTGCTTAACCTGCTACGCCTGAACGCACGCGTAATGCGATGCATGCATATGATTACCAAGTTCTTATTAGTCCTTTTCATACAGCAGGATTGAGAAACTAAGGTACCTCCCTTATATCAATACTCAAACAATGATCCATTCTAGGGTCGTCAGTCCTAGTAAATCTCATACGATATTGCAGTTATAAGTCGCTGCAAAGGGCTCGTCGCCAAATTAGTACAGGCCTAGTTTATACTCTGATTACTACAGAAAGGCTCGTCGCCTCTACGCAGGTTCAGAGTACGCTCGAGGTCACTACAAAGGGCACGTTTAGGGTTGTCAGGGCTGTTGCACGGAATCGTTACACCACTCCCCCATCACCCATCACGGCTTCATCACCAAAACAGTGTAGGCCGACAGCTCAAATACAGTGTCCCATACCACCGTATTCGAGCATGAGTCTAGGTTGCTCACTGGTCACTACGAGGAGGCTCGTCGCCCCAGTGTAGGCCGACAACTCGACCACGGTGTCCCATACCACCATGTCCGGCTCATGAGTCTTAGCGGATCGAGGTACCAAGGTAACGGGGTTTTCACTGATGAGTTTGGTACCTTAGGTTCAAGCAGTAGCATCCAAACATGGTGAACATACATCGGGTCAATCGGGTTACTTGACGAGCTCGACTAGCACGAGCACACATTAAGTGAATCGGCATGAAGTGCGTAAGCACTTCGTGTGGCCTAACCACTGTCGACAACCGAAGTACGGCTCGGATTCGTCGAACACATCCTGTGTGGTGAAACAACATCATCCACCAATCTAGGATCTGTTACCAATTGCCTGGACTATACAATAGCCCCAATCACATTCAATTGCAACAAAATATCCTAGGAAATAGCTAAAGCAGTAATGGATCAAGATTTCAAATCATACAGTCAAAGGTCCAATATTGTCCGCTTTAGGGCTGCCAGGGCTGTTGCACGGAATCGTTACACCACTCCCCCATCACCCTTCATAGCTTTGTTTTTGTATTTTATGGAATACAACATAAACATAGATTTATACATATGCATTACATAGATAAACAAACACTATAATATACGGTACACGGAGGAAAGCATACACATAGTTAAAGGAGTTGAGAATTATATCTTAATACACTTATATATTACAATTTACTAACTACTTACTCATTCAGACATTTCAGCAAATACTTTAGACTACTTACATCAACATACATAACGTATGTTGATCACATAGGAATTAGGCCAAATCCTTCCACTAGGGAGTTGCCCCATTTATAACAAGCGTGCACCCACGATGGATAGTCATGGCAAGCATGAATCCAAGTTCCATATTCATTCATTCATTTCCACAAACACTTGGGCTACACACTGTATCACATATAACGTATATTTGCCGTGATGTGATTTAGGGCAAGTCCATTCGCTGAGGAGTTGTCACACATGTAACAAGCATATATTCACGACAGTTAGTCATGGCGAGCACGAATGCAAATTATATACTCTTTCAGTCATTTTCACAACACTTAAGCTACACATAATAACATACACAACGTATGTTGATAAAACATGTATTAGACTAATCCGTTCACCCAGAAGTTGATACACATGCATCTAGCATACATAGACAGCAATTAATCATGGCAAGCACACATCCGAATTTCATATGTTTATGGTATTTTCTACAAATACGAGGAATACAGTATATTCAACATAGTTAACGTATATCTGAAAAATGAAATGGACAGCACTTTGTACATGTGCAATAGCATCCACGTCAGTAATATATCATTAACTGACATTGAAAGCCTTGAAAACCATAACCTATACGTTTAAAGTTCGCACCTTATGCCGTAGAAGCGAGTAACGGACTCAGTTTAAACACCAAGTCTTTATCAACGGTAGAACGACAACCTATGGCATAAAATAGGTTAGCTATTTCATCACTTACACTAGTTGAATCTCTAGAACTGATTAGGGTTAGGATTTCTAACCCGAAAACGAAATCAGAATTATCGGAAAAGCGATACGGTAGTGATGGATCGGCACGTAGAATAGCAGAAGCGATTCTCAAGAATAACTCCCACTCATTCACTCACTTTCTCTCTCTCTTTCCTTATCTTTCTTTCTTCTCTCTCCCTTAGGTTTAGAAAATTTGTATGGAATATGAGAGAGAGGGTTTAAGGTCCTTATATAGGCCCAGAATTACCGGAAATAGGCCCAGGGCCAAGGTATATTTAGGTTATATGCAAAGGGTATCTGTTTCAGCTCAATGGAGCTCTTTCGGAGCCCCTCTTGAGCCAAAGGTCGGACTTAAGCTCCCTGATTATGGATCTAGGTCGAGTTAAGTTTTCATTCCAGTCAGGTTCCCAGATCACACGTGGCGGACCAGTTTCAGTTCAACGGTCACCGAAACTCGATCAGGATTACAAGTACACTGTCATGTGTATGAAATTTCTCCTGATCTGAGGGTGTATTTGGGTCAGATGCCGACGGTCTGATTGCTTATATCAGGCCCGCAAGCGACAAGTCTCAAATTACTTAAATTGGATTTAATTTCTAAAGAAAACCACGTTTTCTCACACACTTCACTCCGGGCTCAAGCAAATAGCCCCAGGACACTATCTGGATTTCATTTTCGAGATGATTGTCAAGCCCAGCGAGGCGGTCCTAATTATATAACTTCGTATTATTTGGACTTTCGACGTGTGGTTCAGATCCGATACGGAGTTTCAATGTGCTCTCGAGAGCAACTGGGTAATGAGATTGATCCTAGATTTTAGGGTAACCTAGCATCAATGATTCTACAAGTTTTAGGTCTTGCAGATCATATTTAAAGTGGATCAAGCGGATTTTGTAGCTAATCTAGTTTAACACTTAGTTACTTCTCGTTTAATTTCTAAAGGATTTGAGGTTTGAGAAGTTAATAAGGGGTTAGGATCGACCCCTTGCCTAAGGACATCTAACTCCAGGTTGGCAAAAATCTGGGGCGTTACATTTAAACAATGGATGTAGTTAGTCCTATTATTTCTCGTGATGTGGTCCATTTAAGCTTAGGTTATAGTTTAATTTTAAGCTCATGTACTAAAATGAGCTACTAAAGTGGTTGGATGGTGTGAATAAAACATATGCATTATGCCTGCATGAAGCATAATATCAGTGGTGTTGGGTCACCATCCAAACTAGTTCGTGGTCAATTGTCTCATGTTTACAATGCAACCGAAAATTCAAGCAGGCCACACCACAGGGGATAATTGGATAGGTTATCAACATTAGTTGTGTGTGGGGCCACTGCTGTGATTTTATATTCTATCCAATAATCCTTTGTCATGAGAATGAGATGTCTCAAAAATCAAGATATTACCATGTGGGGGCACACCATGAGAATGGGGTGTCTCAAAAATCAAGACATGGTATGTCCCACTTGAATTTCCTTATGGAAGGGGATGGATCTCATGTAGAGAAAGCCTTTTCCGCCCCTACCTTGGCTGCAAACCTCAAACTAGCGATGTGGGTGGGACCTTGGCCTTAAGGCACACCTCTATATATGCATTATATATCTATGTTATCCATAAGTTTTTCAGCTTATTTTAAGGCATGGTCCTAAAAATGAAGGAGATATAAGTTTAAGGTGGATGGATAGTTGGAAACCATGATTATTATCCATTAAAACTCTCTTATGGGCCACAAAAGTTTCTTATCAAACTCATATTTATCTTTTCATTTTATCTTATTTGTGCGACCTTATCAATAGGTTGGATGGTCAATAAACAATAGAGTGAACAATATGAAGATTTTAACAAATGGGTTAAATGACCATGGTTTCTTATTGTGTGATTCACGTGAAATTTTAATCTACTTCAAATTTTGGACCAGTAGACACCCCATTCATTGGACAAATGGCTAAATGTCAGCTATTAACTTCACATGAACCTTAATCAGATCATTTATACACGTAAAAGCATGCCAGAAAGATAACAGACAGTCTAAAAGGTGGTACACATGAAATACGGCTCATAACCCACCACCATGTAGCCAGTTTTGATCTCACGGCTCAGGGTAGTCAAGTTTTGTCGTAACCGGCCACCCCTTAGCTAGTTTTGATCAAAACCGGCTACTGGGGTGGTTTGTTTTGATCAAAACCCACTACCGCGTAGTCGATTTCAATCATTTGTTGTGTTAGATCAATCATAACCTCATTCCGTATTAGTTTTTATTTGGTTTTGCCGAACCTTACTCCATGCCCATTCAGTAGTACCCATTTTGGAGGATTGACAAAAATGAACCAAACTACGTGTTACCATCAGATCACTTGGTTTTGCGTATTTAAAGGTATTTCCGCACTCACACAAAAAGGAAGAAAATAGAAAGGAAAAACAAAAAGATGAAGAGGAAAGGTGAAGAGTGAGTCCAAATAGTTTAGACAAAGAGCTAGAGAAAATAAGAAAGATAAATTTGAGAGCTAGTTTAGGAGGAAGAAGGCCCTGCCAGATCATCCACAAGCTTCCTTTTCTCCATCCATCTTCAAGCCTTTCTAAATCACCTCTACCTTTTTTCCTTTCTTTACTAGAGAAAGTCAATAGCTAGTATCTAGTTAAGGGTCAATCCCTATTCCTATCCACATACTCCCAACAAATTTAAAGTGCTTGCTCACATTGTCATACTATTTTAATTTCGTTTTTATTTATGTACGTTATTACCAGTAGGCTTTGTATCAAATAAAAGTGGTTTAAAGGAATAACCAAAAGTTTAGTGTCGCCTTTTTCTTATCTTACTTTCTTGTCAGTTCATACGTTTACTTTGGTTGAGTTCATTTCTCAGTTTATATAAGCCTTACAGGCTATTATAATATTTTGATTTATTTAGTTTGTTGGAAGTTTCTTGAATCCCCTTTTAAAAACATACGCCTTGATAAAGTAGAAATCATGCTCTACACGGGTGGAAAAAGTGTCGAACCCCTCAATTTTCTGTAATTGAGACCCTTGCCCCAAAATCTACGGTATAAATCAATTCATGAGTCATTCAAGGTAAGGATTCTTCAAAATCCTTGTTACTTGGGTGACTATATGGATCCTAGTAGATCGTAGATTCTTGAACCTCTTTTTTCTAGCTAGTATCGACTCTTTAATTGCTCAGACAAGTATAGACACTCCACTTTCGAATAAAAATTAAGTTTGCTATTGAAATCGTTTGACCTCAGGTCAAAACACGATAGTTGAAAACATGTCTAGTAGACAATTAATGGGCCAAATTAGACCATTTACAACAGCCAATTAAAAAACCTACTAAAGTATAACTAACTTTGGTATTTTGGTCATAGGATAGCCGACTTAGATCAAAACTAGCCACCACGTGGGCGACTTTGATCAAAATCGGCTATCTTCTAGCCGGTTGCGGGGTTCTATTGTGCTTAACCAATCACAACACCAATGCTCTTCAAGCTTGCTTCATTTGTTCCAAGCCTTACTCCATGCCAAGTTAACAACCTTTAAACAGAGGCTTGGCAAAATCGAACCTATTAAAACATCTTTACGTATCCATTTCCTAAACGCTAATTTAAGAATGACTCTGCTATTAAAAAGAAAAGAAAATAATGAGGCTCAAACTCAAAGGGAATCTATGATAGAGAGAAAAAAAAAGAGCAACGAAAAGAAAGGAAAGGTCGGAGTTGAGGCTAGAGGCAGAACCCTCTACCCTTAATCGTCACTCCTTGAAAGTTAGGAAGCTCATTCTTCCTCTTCTCTCTTTAACATTTCCTTGCTGAAGCCTTAATTTGTATCTATTCCTTTTACATTCCGCACATTCCTTAAAATCACCCCTATTTATTTACCTATTTACTTTATTTAGTTCTAGTCTTAGAACATTGGTTTAATAGGTTCTACTCTGACATCATGTGGAGTATGCTCTACAATTGCCTATTTGGATGATCGATTGTAGTAAAAAACGTGATTTAAGGGGATAGCCGAAAATATAGTGTTATGTCCTTTCATATCTTCATATAGCTTTATTATTTATCTTCTTACATCAATTTCTTTTCTTGCCTATTTACGATATAGCTTTACTTTCTTTATTTTTTTTTAGCATTTCTATTAGTAGGCTTTATTCTGGCATCGTATAAAGTATGTTTTACAGTTGCATCTCTTGAGGAAATTTTATATCAGAAAACATGATTTAAAGGAATAATCAGAAGTTCAATGTTTTATATTTCAATGCTTTCGTCGAAAACTTTACTTCCTTTAATTTTCATTTCGCTTTCAGCCTATCTAAAGTCAATAAATTATTATAATACATGTAAATCTTATTATTTTATTAGAAGTTTCTTGAATCTTATTTGAAAGCGTATTGCCTGATAAAGTAGATGGTGTATATACACAAGTGAAAAAATAGTTTCTAACCCCTTCATTTTTCATAGCTAAGACCCTTACCCTTAATCCATGGCGATACCAAACTAGGAGTCATTTAAGTCAAAAATTCTTCAATATTTCTGATCTCTAGACAATTCTATAGATTTTAGCCAACCGTAGATTTTGATATATTTTTTGGCTAGTGGTGATTCCATAAAAAGGTTGAGACGAGTCATTCTGTAAACATTGTAAAAGGTATTACACAGCTAATGAGACCGAACTGAGTCAATTACACAATCCTCCGGGATTCAATATCCAAAGGATATGAGTAAGTTGTATAAGGTATTACAAGTGCTATTTATACCATCATTATTTCTCTCATAACCTTTCTTGCGAAGCTTTTCATGGAGGCCTTAGTTATATGATTTGTTGAAATTTCGAATATCATCCTAATAGAATTGTTCGTGACAACTTAGCACCCATTTAAATGCATTAATTATAAAATTGTGAAGGACGTATGCTCTGCAACTTACTGGGACTTCAAATCCGGTCAAATAAGAAATATGATTAATTATAGTCCCACTTCTATTATTTTATCATAAATACTCATCGTTCGACAACGTGCAGCCATTTTATCATAAATACTCACAATTGGATGCCTTGTGAGCATACCTGAATTTTATTTTTTTATTATTATTATTATTATTTTTTTTTGGGGGGGGGGGGGGGGGGGGGGGAGAGTCCCTTAAGCATTCACAACGAGCATCTATGTTAACCTTGGGAAATGTATTACGCACAACTAAAGAAAATGAGCAAAATGAATCCTTCATATTCTTAGGTTCCACATCAAAGGAAACGAGTGTGGTACATGCAATGCGAGCGATGTTTATGACACTACTATTAGCTAAATGTTCATTATTGACTTTCACATGTACCTTGATCAGATCATTTATACAGGTAAAAGCACGTCAGAAAGATAATTGATAGTCTAAAAGTTTGTCACACAAAAAATACGGCCCGTAATCTACCACCGGTAGCCGGTTTTGATCTCATGGTTATGGGGTAGCCAGGTTGTGTCAAAATCGGCCACCCCTTAACCGGTTTTGATCAAAACCGACTACTAAGTGGTGGGTTTTGATCAAAATTAACTCATTACCACGTGACCGGTTTCGGTCTTTTACTATGTTAGATCATTCATAGCCTCATCATCTATTAGTTTTCATTCAGTCTTACCAAATCTCATTTCATGTCCAGTGAGCAATTCCATGTTTAAAGGATGACATAACCGAACCAAACTACATGTCACCTTCAGATCATTTGGATTTGCTTATTTAAAGGCATATTCGCATTCACCAAAAAAAAAAAAAAAAAAAAAAGAAGGAGGAAGTTAGAAGTAAAAAAGAAAAAGAAAAAGAAATACAAAGTGTGTCATGCTTCGAAATATGGGTATCGAGTAGAGTAACCGGACCTGAATCCCAAGCCCATGAGGTATAAGATTCAATTTATTTAAGTCTATATAACTATTTTCATTCTCAATATACCAAGATTCCTAATAACATCATTTACATCAACTAAGCACAAATAAAAATCTCATATCACTATTTTAAAATAACTAAATAAAGTTAACTCAACTTTAATGCATCATTCTATCACTAAAACATAACTGAGTAAAAGGAAATGCATAATTCCTTAAGTATAAATTAAAACAAAAATAAATTTAATCCCTATGATTGAGTATGACTTTGACTCATCAATAATAACATGCCTTATCAAAGTATTCATATCTTGTACCTAAAATTGTTTAAACACCTTGAGTACAACAACTTAATAGGATTATTTTCATCCCAGCATAAATTTGTATGTTAGTATCATAACACACCTTCATAGTAATAAACGATTAAAAAACAACATTTAAGGATACAATAATTATTCACAAAAAGATTTTAAAATAAATAAAATGATTAAATTAAAAATGCACGCATCTACAATTAACTTAAAAATATATATACTATGATGATCTTTTAGGGAATGATCCTAGGAAGATCACCACGTGATATCTTTTAGGGAACGACCCTAGGCAGAGCACAATGTGATTTATTTTAGGAGTTAATCAAGGCAGCACACTCATATGTATATCTTTTAGGGAATTACTTAGGACAGAGCACCCGTGCCGATCTCTCGAAAGTGACTCAAGGCATAACACTTGTGTGTATCTTTTAGGAAATTATCTAGGGCAAAGCACCCGTGTTGATCTTTCGGGAGAGCACCCGTGTGTGTATCTTTTAGAAAATTACACAAGGTAGAGTACCCGTGCTGATCTTCTAGGAATGACCTCAAGCAGAGCACTCGTATAACGATATTTTAGCCATACACTTTACAATTTCATAATTTATGTATATAAAATATAACTAATTACAGCTACATTATATCAACAATATATTCTTTCATAAATTAACACATCACATATATAACAATTCAGATTTTTATGAAGAAACAACTAAAATAACGATACCATGAAATTTTGAATAAAATAATAACATATTCATGGTAACTCCAAAAAGGCATACACTATAAGGAAAAAACATACATAATATATATGCATATAAGTAATCATCAATTCAATGTGTACCTTATTTAATAATTAAAAAAAAAGAATTCATGAATTTATAAATAAAATTAATAACTATTTGATGGTAATTCAAGAATGCATATATGATGAAGAAAGAACAAAGATAAATTATTCAAGATTTTTACGCACGAGTAGTCATCAATCTAATGTGTACATTATTCAACAATACATCAACACAAAATGATCCAATGCATATGATATAAATCTCAGTGTTAGCTATGGGTTAGATCACCTACCTGATGCGTAACTTGTGTTAAGAGACGGCTATAACACAACTCAACGGTTGATGATATTGCTAAAAAAAATGGTACCTTCTCTAATGGCGACTTGTTGATCGATAGTTTTTTTACAATTTACATTATTTAGGATGATGGAGTTTGATGTAGGAATCTTGGGAGGTGAGAAATTAAAGCTTTAATGGAGATTCATCAATAGTTTCAGAGGTTCGTGGCTTTATGGTTGAGGCAACGTGCGTGCACAACGCACGTTGCTGGTTATTATCATTATTATCAACGGTATTTTTTTTTCATAAGATGAATGGTTTGGATAGCTTTGAATGTGGATTCGTTCTGTTGTCGAGTGAATAAAATGGGAGAAGTGGGAGAGAGCTTCAGGATATTGGTTTGGCAGTGATGTATGTTTCACATTATGTGTGTATGTGTTTTTCATTTCTTTTTTTAAATATGGGTGAAAATGACAAGATCCACTGAATGAACGGATCGGATCAGGATCCTAGATCACTTTCCTGGTAGTTTGGAGGTAATAGATGGGTTCGAGGGCCTTTTGTTATGAACGGAGAAAACGAAAGAGAAAAAAAAGCGCGGGAAGATTGGTTGACGCACGTCTCTTGTCATATATTTTATTTATTTATTTATTTACCCAATGGGCCCCATAGTGACGCTGCAAGGAATTCATTTCGTTCATCTATTTTGCTTAGTCATGCTGGGTCATGAGTCCAAAAATGAAGACGATCTAAAGTTACGGTGGGCCACACCAAATGAATCAGTGAGACTTAGTTCTCACCATTGAAATTTTAAAAAATGGGTTGTTACAGAGTGAGTAGTTTAGACAGAGAGCCAAAGAGAATAGGAGGGAGAAATTTGAGAGCCAAATTAGGAGGAAGAAAGCCATGTCGGATTGTTTACAGAGTTCAGACTTCCTTTTCTCCATCCATCTTCAAGCCTTTCTAAACCACCCCTGCCTTTTTCTCTTTATTCAACAGAGAAAGTCAATAGTCAATATTTAGCTAAGGGCTCTATTCCTATCCACATACTCCAAAAAATTTAAAGTACTTGCTCACATTGGCATCCTATTTTAATTCCATTTTTATTTATGTACGCTATTACTAGTAGGCTTTGTCGTGATGCCACTTTGAGTATGCTTTATAGTTGGCCCTTTTGGGGATGCTATGTATTAGAAAAAATGGTTTAAAGGGATAACCAAAATATTAGAGTCGTCTTTTTCTTAACTTACTTTCTTGTCAGTTCATACATTTACTTTGATTGAGTTTATTTCTTTGTTTATACAGGCCTTATAGGCTATTATAATATTTTAATTTATTTAATTTGTTGGAAGTTTCTTGAATCCCTTTTTAAAAATAGATGCCCTTACAAAGTAGAAATTGTGCTTTACATGGGCGAAAAAGAGTGTCGAAGCCCTTCCTTTTTCGTAACCAAGACGCTTGCCTGTAATTTACAGTGCAGATCAATCCATGAGTCATTCAAGAAAAGGATTCTTCAAATTCATTGTTGCCTGGGTGATTTTAGGGGCCTTAGCCGACCGTAGATTCTTGAGCCTCTTTTTTTCGGTTAGTAGCAACTCCTTGAGTGCTCAGACGAGCATAGATACTCCACATTCGAACAATAATTAAGTTTAACTACTAAAATCATTTGACCTCTGATCAGAACACAGTGGTTGAAAACATGCCCAATAAACAATTGTTGGGCCGAATTAGTCCATTTATAGCAGCCAGCTCAAAAACCTACCAAATTGTAGCCAACTTTAGTATTGTGGTCATAAGATGACCGACTTAGATGAAAACCAACCACCCTATGGGTGGCTTTGATCAAAATCAATTACCCCGTAGCCGGCTTTGATCAAAATCAGCTATCCTCTAGTCGGTTGCATGGTTCTATTGTGCTTGACCAATCACAACTTCACCGTCCTTCAAGCTTGTTTCATTTTTTCCAAGCCTTACTCCATGCCAAGTCAGCAACCTTCAAACAAAGGCTTGGCAAAATCGAACCTACTTAAACACCTTTACATATCTATCTCCTAAATGCCTATTTAAAGAGAGCACTGCTATAAATTTATTTTTATTTTTTTTTTAAGGGAGAAAGAAAATAATGAAGCTCAAACTTGAAAGAAGTTTGTGATATAGAGAAAAATAAGAGCAACAGAAAGAAAGGAAATGTTAGAGTTGTGGCTTGAGGCATAGCCTTCTGCCCTCAACTGTCGCTCCTTGAAACTTAAGAAGCTCGGTCTTCCTCTTATTTTTTCAGCATTTCTTTGCTAAAGCCTTAATTCGAATCTATTCATTTTTTACTCTGTGCATTCCTTAAAATACCTCTTCTTTATTTTTCTCTTTACTTTATTTAGCTTTAGTCTTCGAACATTGGTTCAATAGGTTATACTCCGTTGTCATGTGGAGTATGCTTTACAGTTGCCTCTTCGAAGAATCAATTGTAACAGAAAAAGTGATTTAAGGGGATAAACGAAAATCCGGTGTTATGTCATTTCAAATCTTCATATAGCTTTGTTATTTATCATCTTCCATCAAATTTTTTCATGCTTATTTAGGATTTAGCTTTACATTTTTTATTTTTATTTTAGCATTTTTATTAGTAGGCTCCATTCTAACATCGCGTAAAGTATGTTATACAGTTGCCACTCTTTAAGATACTCTATATCAGAAAATGTGATTTAAAGGAATAACCAAAAGTTCAGTGTTTTATATTTCAATGCTTTCGTAAAAAAACTTTACTTAATTTCATTTTCAATTTATTTAAAGTCAGAAAATTATTGTTATATATGTAAATCTTAATATTTAATTGGAGGTTCCTTAAATCCCCTCTGAAATTGGTAAAGTAGAGGCCGTATTTTACATGAGTGAAAAAATGATGCTTAACCCCAACATTTTTCATAACTGGGGCCCTTACCCATAATACATGGTGCATACCAAACCAGGAGTCATTTAAGTTAGAAATTATTCAATTTTTACATATCTAGGCGATTTTATGGATTCTAGCCAACCATAGATTGTAGTGCCTTTTTTACCTAGTGTCGGTTCTACAAAAAAGTTGAGACGAACCATTATGTAAACATTGTAAAAGGTATTACACAACTAATCAAACCAAACTGAGCCAATCAAATCAATCACACGATCCTCCGGGGCTCAGTGTCCAAAGGATATGAGTAAGTTGTATGAGTTGCTACATCTAGAGGTGGGAATGTCTGACCCGATTCGGTGGATCCAACCCGATCAGGCCTTATCCGACCCGTTCCAAACCGAACCAACTGCCTGGATCGATGCGGATCGAGTGTGTCCATCCAAATCCGATTGTTTTTCGGGTCAGGTTCGGATAGTGGTCTGTCCGGACCGATCCGATCCAAAAGGATATAGACCAATCCGACCCGACCCGACCTAATCTTGAGTGGGTAGTCAGGTAGTATAAATAATATTTTTACCCTAAAAAATTATTCACCCAAATCGTTTACCCCTCTTTTCTTAGCCTACCCTCTCCCGCTCGAACGAACGAGCGCTGCCTGCCCGATCTTCTTCCTCTCCTCTTCTTCTTCAACGCTCGATCCGAACCAACTAGCTGCTACCTGCTTGACGCCCGTATTCTGCTCGTCCGGTCATCCGTCCCTGTCTGCATCAAATCAGGTAAGTAATGTTGAGGGAGATGAGGAGGAGGGCGAGGTTATGGACGGTTGAGATGAGGCGGAGGAATGGGGTTGGTGGTGATGCTGATGTGGAGGGGGATTTGGGGAGGGTGAGGTGGAGGAGGAGGGTTAGGGTGAGGTATGAGAGGAGGGCGGTCACGAGGAATTGTCGGGAGGCGCCCCATGTCTGGTGCTCTATCCATCGGAAGTTGGCTATAGCCGGGTGCTCTACTAACCAGTGGCGCAGGTGAGCATACAATAACTCCATCCAACGACACAGGTTAGTAGATAATGCTCTCTCTCTCTCTATCTCCCTCTCAAAATCGTAATAGCGTTTACGACTTGCGCTCTGCGGGGATGTGATGATAATGGGCAAAAACTTTACTTTAGCAGAGTATGATGGTTCATAGGTAGGCATTGAGAAATTGTATTCGTGGCATACTTTTAGGCCGTATTTACCATAGAAGTTGTGGGTCCCATTATAGATTATTTATGGACTAAAAATTGAACTGAGTTGATATATAAATTGGCTGATTGGAGAACGTCTAATGAATGGTCCATGAAAATAGTCAATTATGTTCGTCACTCGGATAATAAAATTGTTTAGTCAATCTTATTTTAAGATGATAACTTTTTAACATTAGCTGCAAGCGCATATAGAGGGTTCCTGTCGCGGTCTCGCAACGACATTTGTCTTTCTGTGTATTTTCTTTTCTCCCTGCTTCGCTTCTTCTTTTTTTCTTTATCTTCGTCGCTATAAAGGATATTCGCTGAAGGATTGTGACGACATTCGCGGCACACGTGCCAAAATTCTTGAGAGATCCAGGCCACTCATTGCATGGGAACCACATGAACATCTTCTGGATCGGAAAATGAAGGTCCAATCATCATTTATGATCTCTCTCTTTGCTCTTCTGCCCTCAAACAGTTAAGGAGATAAAAGAAAAACTATCCAAAATAACAGTTATATATGTGATCAATAAAAATCTACTCACAACATTTTTTTGAGCATGCTCTATCCATGGTTGGTTCGGTCTGAATAGGTGCCGACTCGATCCGACTCGGTATTTTTGACTGGGTCAGACTCGGTTCAGATTAGCCCAGCCCATACCCTGATCGGACATGCTAAACTCGGTACCGAGTCCAATTGAGTTTGGGTCAAGCCTTTTTAAAAACTAAATTGAGTTGAGTTGGACCTAACTCGGTTTGACTCGACTCGTTGCCCACCTGAGGTGCCATCATTATTTCTGTTATATCCCCTCTGGTGAAGATTTCATGGAGGCCTTATCTATGGGACTTGCTGGAATTCCGGATCCTGTCCTAAAGGAATGGTCGGTGACAACTTAGCACCCATTTAGATATATTATAATTAAGTTTGTGAAGTACGTGTGCTCTACGACGTACTGGGACTCAGTATCCAGTCATCTCATAAATTTGATCAATTCTAGTCCTATATCTATTGCTTTATCATACATCCTCATTGTTTGATTATGTGTATAACACCCTCGAAAAATATGTCACATCCTCGTGTCCAACGTTAGTTCACGAGACCCTGCTGCAAAATAAGCTTTTTAAAATAATAGAAGTACAGTAAGGATATACAATGCATACATAGAGGTAGCCCTAACACCTAAGGTAAGGGTCCTGCACACGTCACTGGTTCTGAGGTTGCACTCAATATTATCCTTTGTCACGGGCCTTGCCACTTAGATGGACGGTCCTGTTTACAATTCGCCCTATAAGGTCTATCGTGGAGAGATGCTCCACATTATCCGGTTCAACCGCACCTACGGTATCATTTATCTGATTTCTATCGATAGAAAGTAACAGCTCACGCATCAGATTATCTATGCACACATGAAAATAGACCATTAGTTTTTAAGCCAAAACCAAAAATCCCCACACATGTGACAATGGACCATCCTAATTTTCTGTACGGTCTGGATCCACTGATAGGTACCTCGCACGCTGGTACCCAAACGCGCATGCCACACGTGCAGAGCTCGCTTGTGCCTTCGATTCTGCCACCAATAGTACTTACAAAAGGGAAAGACAAAAGGCAGTTATATAATAGTCTCGCAGCGCATGTTACTTGATACGCAGGCCCTTAGAAATTGCACACGCGTCATACACTAACTCAAGAAAAACCGACCTGTGAAACTCTATCAACATGTCACGGTATCAAAATATTATTTATTGAAGAATCTTAAACTATGATTAAAGGACACCTGTTTGTTGAAATACAACCGTTGGATATTTATATTTTTAACCGGCCAAAACGAGTGACCATTAGATATTTTTAATCAGTGTAATGTTTTTTTTTTTTTATGATACATTTCAACTAGGAAACGTAATTTGGAAAGTTTAAATTGATTTATTTGTATCCTAAGAAAGAAAATTTTAAGTGCCTGCGTATCATGCATCACTTATGCCAGAGTATTAAGTTTTTGTCGGACGCGAATTTCCCTTGTCCCCGTCGACAGGAAGTTTGTGTGTTTCGGAATGTATGTGGAGCCTGCATAGATTTATGTGAGAAATCTAATCCCTCCATCAATTTATTAAGATCAAAATAGGAAAGAAATCAAAAGAAAAGGCAGTTTCAAAACTGAGGTGGACCACACGACAGGAAATAGTGGGGATTCAAAGTACACCATTGGAAAATTTGTGCCGTTCACGGAATTCTCAAATGAGGATAATACCTGCCCAAACAGTTTCTCTCGTGGTAATAACCTCCTGCGTATCATGCATCACTTATGCCAGAGTATTAAGTTTTTGTCGGACGCGAATTTCCCTTGTCCCCGTCGACAGGAAGTTTGTGTGTTTCGGAATGTATGTGGAGCCTGCATAGATTTATGTGAGAAATCTAATCCCTCCATCAATTTATTAAGATCAAAATAGGAAAGAAATCAAAAGAAAAGGCAGTTTCAAAACTGAGGTGGACCACACGACAGGAAATAGTGGGGATTCAAAGTACACCATTGGAAAATTTGTGCCGTTCACGGAATTCTCAAATGAGGATAATACCTGCCCAAACAGTTTCTCTAGTGGTAATAACCTTTATGAACGGTTTGGATTGGATATGAACATCATGGTCAACTCCAGGAAGGCTTCAACGGTGGAAGTTTCCATTCTCAGTGTTTCCTGTCGTGTGGCCATATGATTTTGAATTGGTGTTATTGTTAAATTCTTTTTCTATTCTGAGATTGAAAAACTGATGGACGGAGTGGATTCCTTACAAAAATTTCTGTGGGCCCCACTTAGCTTCCGACCAAAGTAACTTCACGTGGGCTGGGCACATGCAAGTCACCTACGTTTTTTTCGAGAGAAAAGCTCTGATACTCTGGCAGAGATGCATGATACACATACAGGTGATTGAAATTAAACAGTAATTTCAAATATATCACAACCTACAATTAGTATTTGACCATCTCCCTACCACATTTGTGGACATTTGTTGGACGGCTAAAATTAAAAGTTGGAAATTTAAAAGTATCCAACCGTCTTATTTCAACAATCAAGTGTCCAGGAATGAGAGGTTAGTGCTTGAAACCGATCTAATATTTTGATTGTATATTTAAATTACTGAGTTGCATAATTAGCCGATTTAATTCGAGTTAATATACGACATCATTGCCCACTTTTAAGTGCCTGCGTATAAAGTCTCCTACGCCGCTGGAGTATAAAATAACTCCCCAAAGAAACATAGCGGATTGTGTCGTAACTCACTAGTCACTACGCTATGTCGTGGTGATAAACTGTATGGGGCCCACGTTGATGTATTTGTCATTATCTACACCGTCCATCCGTTTTTACATATAATTTTAATATGTATGACCAAAATTGAAACATACCCAACTCCCAAGTAGACCACACCATAGAAAACAGTGAGGATAATGACGTCCACCGTTGAAACATTCCTAGGGCCTACAGTGATTTTTATTTTTCATCCAAACCGTTCATGAGGTCGAACAGAGATGGATTAAGGGAATAAACAAGTATTACCTTGATCCAAAATATCTGTGATCCCCAATAAATTTTCAACGGTAGAAATTCAATTCACACTGTTTCCTGTGGTGTGTGGTCTACTTGAGCTTTGGAATGCTTAGATTTTTTTATAATGTCCTAAAATGAGATGGAAAACAGATGGACGGCGTGGATAAGACACATACATCACGGTGGGCCCCGTACAGTTTACTCACAACGCTATACTCGCTACACAATCCGCTCTCCTAACGCCAAAACCCCAGCCTCCACGCGAGCAATCTATGTGATCCCTTCCTCCTCAACTCCCAACCGTCCGATCCTCACCTTTCTCCTCCATCTCCAGCCGTCCATTTAAAAACTCAAACCCACTCCAGATCCATCCCAAACACCCCAGCACCTGTTAAATCCCTTTCCTTCTCTATCTCCAAAGAAAAACACACACACACACTCTCTCTCTTTCTGTCTCTCTCATGGCTACAGAAGAAGGCAGTAAACCTCCTTCCCTCAATCAATATCCTGAGGTAAGAGAAAAGAAATCAAAATCCAAGAAAATCACGATTTTCCTGACATCAAAATCCATTTAATTCCTGTTTTGTTTTTTCCTTTTTTCAGATGATTTTAGCGGCGATTACAGCTCTCAACGATAAGAACGGATCCAACAAATCGTCCATCTTGAAATACATCGAGTCATCGTACGGTAATCTACCGCCCGGCTACTCGGCGTTGGTGGCCCACCACCTCTCTAGGATGAAGGATTCTGGGGAGCTCGTGATGATCAAGAACAATTACATGCGGTCGAGCGACGCTCCCCCAAGGAGGGGTCGAGGGAGGCCACCGAAGCCGAAGCTCCAGCTTCCGTCCAGCACGGTGGTCTCTTCGCCCAGGCCGAGAGGCCGGCCGCCAAAGCCAAAGGATCCTTCGGCTCTGGCGGCTAAAAAGGTCGTTGCGGCAGCATCTGGGCTGTCGCCACGGCCTCGTGGGCGGCCGCCTAAGAAAGCTCGCCCGGAGGCTGCTGGTTTGCCTAGGCCCCGTGGGCGCCCTCCTAAGGCGAAACCGCCCCGATTTGATTGAGATGTTTGATGACATTGTTGATTTTTTTCTTTCTTTGTGAGTGATGGTTATTTTAGGATTAGTGTGTGTTTGTAATTCCATGTACATTATGGAGCTGTTGAGGCTTCTTTGGCCTTCTGCTTATTTTAACAAATTGACTGTGTTGTGTTGGGTGTTTGTTGATCACCAAAACTGTTTTTTTTTTTTTTTTTTTTTTTTTTTTTTTTTTTTTTTTTTTTTTGTTTTTTTAAAAAATAAATAATTAATTTATTTTTATTATTATTATATATATTTGGGTTTGGGCATATGGGTCCATGTTCTAAGTAATCCTGACTGTTGGTTTGATGCACCTTACTATGAATGGACCATGCCATGGAAGAACCTAGCCACCCATCTTGGGACATGTTTAAGTTGGGTGTGGACTATTGATGTGTTTCTTTTCTTTTAACTGTCTATTTGTAGGGGACAAAAATGGGTTAGGTTGTCCAAGGTCCATTCATGGTGGGTTCTCTGGGATATTGAAGTATGGGTCCCGGTTGTTGGAGCTGAACTGTAATTCAGCTTCTTTTGTTTGCTTAGAGAATGTTAGAAATAGTATGCTCCATGGTTCTGTTATTACTGGCATTGGCCTTTGGGGTGTGTTTGGGTGATACCAAGATTTCAATTTAAGTATCAATTAAATTGACTGTTCTGTAACCTTATTACAAAGTGAGGTGTTTGGTCTTGGTGGGAAAATTTTGTAAGTTTGAAAGTTCCCAAAATTAAGAAGGGAACTTCAAGAAAAATTATTTATAATTGGGATTTGGAAAATCTTAAGTACAGTACAACTATTCTCCTTATTCCCTAGGAGAGTTTCTTTACATCAACAACCCCAATCTCTCTCTTGGGATTTGAAATATCCTAATTACCAGTACAACTATTTTCCTTATTCCCTAGGAGAGTTTCCTTCCATCAACAACCCCAATCTGTGTGTGTGTGGACTTACAGTTTGGGCTAGTGCTTTTCTATGTGTGAAGGGCACATGGGCAGACCCCACCCTCTTGATTTTTGGTTGTCGACGCTTCCCTAGGATGTTGGGAGGGCCCCTTTACCATTATGTACAAATTCTCTCTCTCTCTCTCTCTCTCTCTCTCTCTCTCTCTCTCTCTCTCTCTCTCCCCCTTTGTGTGTGTGCGCACATGTGCATGTGTTGTCTTTTTCTTCTTCTTTGTCATCTTCTCTTTGTGTATATCATTATCCATCCTCCCTCTTTCTCCATGCCCAACAATTTACCACACACTCCCTCATTCATTCTTCTTCTTCATCTTCTCTTTGCATATATCTACAATTTTAGCCGCCCAACATAGCTTTCAAAGGAGTTTGAATTTTTTGTTGAAAATTTCAAGAGAATCAATAACCCATTTTTCTAATCAATACCACATGAATTGAATTTTTCTTGTACTTCAAAAAAAATAAAAAATGAATGGAAAGGTATTAGAGATTATTAATAAATTTAACCTTGAAACTCTCTTTAGTAAGGTTATGATGCATTAGAATGAGAGTAGTGTTGTGTTGATCTTGGTTAGTATGAATTGAGGAAATGGTTAGTTTATCTAGATTGTTGACCTTTGGGGCCACCATATGGATAAGAATGTCTTGAAAATCTTTTGTATGGGAAGACCAACTTTTGGTATTTGTTTTGATGAGGACATCACTTCACGTACACTCTTACATACGTATCAGATGAGGCGGGCCGCACCGATTTCTCTGTGACTAGGTGAGTATTCGTGATCGTGCTGAAAACCCCATGTGCATGTGCGGGCATCTAGAAGACCTCACACTGGGAAGATGTACATGTGCTGCTTTAGGAAGTGATCCAGACCGTTGGATCGGAGGGACGTGACGATCAGGCCATTGGATTACATGATCAGGCCATTGATCGTGGACCGTCCACACTAGATTTCTTAGATTTTATCAGCATTATATGATTTAGTTTTGTTTATGTTATGTTTGGACATCATTATGCGTGTTTTAGTGATTTTAGTTAGACTAGGGCTATTTTTGTCATAATTCACAAAATATGGTGTTAATTGTAATTTTTCAACTTTCTTAAAGCTCTAAAAAGTGGGTGGGCATGTGACCCCCTCCTTCATTAAGTTTTTGTGATAAAAAAAGAGAAAAACTCTTGTTTTCTTCTTCCATCTTCAAGGGATTTGAAGATATTTCCATGTAATTTGGAAGAGAGATTGGTGTGAGGCTAATCTCCATCAACAAAGGTGCGAGGTCTCTATCTATCCAACACTGTCACCTCTTTTCCCCTCTATCCAGGTATTTTCTTCAGGTGCTTCATTCTTCCATTCCAAATCTTCATCTTTTATTCTAAACTTCACTTTCTCATACCCATCAATAATCTAAACCATAACCATACTTCCTATATATCTCAATCTCTTTAACCCTACTTCCTATATATCTCAATCTCTTTAACCCTAATTCACCCTAGGTTGTATTAGGCCCTCTACCATGAAATACACTATACCCTATGCTAATTGGATGTCCCTACATCCATTAGATCCTAGTTTCCTTTATTTAATGATCTTGTGTGACGATGTTGGTAACTTAGGCTAGGATTATGCATGATATCTTTTTTTTGTTCATGATATTTGTGATGTTTAAGGCAATGCTTGTGTCTTTTTTTGTTAATTGTTTTAATTCTGTTACTTGATCTCACAAGTTATTTGGTTCATGCATCGGTCCTGCATCAATTTGTTTGTAGTCCACTCATTGGTTAGAATTTTCTAGTGTGGTGGAGTTTTGGTGCGTTGACCACCCATGATGGGCACATTAGATTTGGTGTTTGGATTGCAAAACCATATTGGTATACATGATACTCACAGCCTAATGCATTAGTTCCTTATAGTCTCTTGATAGAAGTTATTTCTAATGCTCTTGGCAAGAAGAAAGTGGGGATCCATTGCCATAGATTGAACAATCTCAAGAGGCTATTATAGGGACTTAGCCAAGTTTGCTTCTTCTAGTACACTAGTAGTTATTTACAAATGTGTAGAGAATTAAAGAAAATTTTAAAAAATGATGCAAGTGTGCAGAGATCTTTGGAAGCTTTTAGAGTTTTTAGTAGGGTTTTGTAGTGAGGATCTTTGTAGAATTGCCTATTACGTTTGGCATGTTTTTAACCATTGGATGAATGCCTATTGGCTTCATCTTATACATTGGTGTAAGTAAACTAGAAGGTTATTAAGTCTATATAAGGAGGGTTCTTCATTTGTAACCAACCTTAAGAACCTCAAAAGTTATAAGTGCTTGAGTTCCTTAGTGTAATACAAGTGCTCTATCCATTAAGTCATTCTCGTGATCACTCTCTTCTTTCAAATAGCTTGGCTACACTTGAGTAGTTGGTTGGCTTGTTCAAAAAGAGGTTTTTTTTTAAAAAATTTTTATTTTTAATTTATAAATAAATTAAAATGACCCCATGGTTTTACCAATTCTAGCCATTGACCCCAACTTTCCAATTCTTATTTCTTTGGCTCTCTTACAGGTTTTGAATTTTTTTTGGGATCAAAATGCTCCTCTGCAAGGTTGGTATGTGTATGATGTTTGAGTGTTGTGGAAGTTAAAATGTCATTTTTAAAAAGAGGGGGGAGTGGGTTCCACTAAAGCAAGATTAGGCCCACACCATGGGAGATCTGATCTGCTCATTTTATTCGAGGCATCCTGGAACCATATAAGGTGTTGATTTCATCTTGATTCGAGGTCTCTGTGGCCTTCAAACTGAGATAACGGTGATTGTTCATTCCGAATGTTTCTTTTATTGTAGTCCACCCTTGATGTCTTTTTCCCTCATTATAGGGGCCATGCTATGAAATTAAACCCTCATTTGAATGGTTGGTGTGGATTTCAACAATTACTCACGGTGCACCCTACAAAATCTATTTGAAAAAAAAAAGAGGGGCTAAGACCTAATAGAGTACCCATTTCGAACATTCCATTTTTTTTTTTAAAAGAGGAGACCTCCACAACAGAAGTTGTTTGACCGTTGTTGCCACCTTTATGGGACCCACTGACGTGTTTTTGGTGATTTTCTCTGCATTATGGGATTCAGAACTCTTTTTGGTGACTTTTTTTTTTCTTTAGAGGGGGGACCACCAACCATTCTGAAAGTTCTTGACATTTAGAAGGTAGTTGTGTGGGGTCACTACACTCTCCGGTCACTCTCTAACGAGCCTCTGGTGAACTATTCACTTAGTTGTGGGACCCACATCAATTATCAAGCCGAAAAAGACTTGTTTGTATATATCACTCTTTGGCTATTGTTGCAACTCGTAGACGACTAGTCCCTAATATGGTGGCTAAAGGTAAGATAGTGTAGGGAATATGAAGTTTTTTTTAAAAAGGTGGGGCAGTAGTTGGAAATGCACAACGTTTGCTTGTCACTGGCATTTGTTTGGTTTTATGGCGGGAAGTGAACTAGCGATAGCCACTGTGAGTGCACTACGATGATCTTGGTTCAATTAATTAAGGGGATTGTTGCTGGAAATGTACATTAGTGATCCTAGTGCAAATGGTCTTTGTCGATCGCACTTGGCCTTTGTGGATCGAATCTATCCTCTTTGGATCGGACCTGGCCTCTGTGGATCACACCTAGCCTCTGGATCGTACTAGGTCCTGGTGCAAATGCCCTTGAGAATTCACACTTTATGTTTTGTTAATTTATCTATGCTAATAATAGTTTATCTGTCATGCATGACAAGTCCAATTTATCAAAGAGAACTTACTCTTTGGACTATGTTATTGCAAAGGTGTCGTTGAAGTGCTCGGTAGAATTTTTAACTCCTTTGAAGGATGATTTTGGGTCCCCTAGGGAGTCTTGGCCCCATAAAAACCCATACAAATTGCTTTTATGGGGCCCACCTGTCATTGTGAGTTAAATTTATGTTGTTCATTCAACTGGGGATCCAATTTCAGGGCAGGTGCACAAGAATGGAGAAAAACCTCATCACAAGTGGACCACAACAAAGGAAACAGTTGTGAATGAGCATCCGATGTTAATGAATTATGTGGCCCATAGAGGGCTTCAATTAGATTTAACTCAATGTTTTCTATGGTTCAAGTATCCTCTGAATAAAATGAGCAGAGCGGAGCAAATCTTCTATGGAGTGGGCCAAATCGTGATTTAGCAAGACCCACTCCTCATTTTTAGATAGGGGTTTCATGATGTTCACAACACTCAACCATCATACGCATGCTATGCCTTGCCGAGGGACATTTTGGTCCCAAAATATTGGAAAACCTATTAGATGGCCAAAGAAATAAGGGAATGGAAAGTGGGGGTTAATGGCTAGCATCGGTCAAGCCATGTGACCATTTTAATAAAAAAACTCAAAAGTGGGGTTTTTTTTTTTTGGGTGTTGTGTTGTCGATGCTTTTGGAAACACAAATTGTGATAAGTGATATTAGATCTTGATCATGAAGGATTTTGTGACACTTGTGGGATGAGGGAGACATGATGTTGTTTGAGGTAACTAGCAACAACCGAGAATGTGGTAATGATGGTGGTCCAAGCAAGTCTAGGAGGGCAAATCCCATGACTTGGTGGTGTGATGGAGGCGCAACAAGCATGGTTAGAGATTATTGTAGTTGATAAGCATAATTGGCTTGAATTTATGGGTAGTAGGCGGCCTGGGAATCTCAATGGGGAGATGCTTAGTGAACTAAACAAGTCGATCTATACTTAATGTCAAGAAAATGGAAGCTTTCCATGATAATGTGCTTTAGAACATCACTAAGCTATGAGGGTGTGAGTCCACCAAGGGGTTTTGTTTTCTTTTGGTTGTAGAGAGAGTGGAAGAGGGACCCACCCAATTGGTCCTTGATTGCTTTTGGTTGATACATGGAGAGAGATGTATTTTTTATGGGAATTTTGAGAGAGATAGAGAGAGAGAGGGACCCACCCAACTTTACCTTTGATTGCTTTTGGTTGATACGAGTGCTTTTGGTTGATACGAGAGAGAGAGAGAGAGAGAGAGAGAGAGAGAGAGAGAGAGAGAGAGAGAGAGAGAGTCCAATGGCTTGATTTCCGGCTGTTGGTGGATTCCATCGATTTCCGGCTGTTGGTGGATTCCATCATAATGGGTTTTGCAATCATGCCTTTGTCTAAGGATTTTGAAATGCCTGAATCGGTGGTAAATGGATTCCATTTACCAATGCCGTATAACATTCTAAACACAACTTCGTTTTTCTTTTACCATCGATTACCATTGAATCCATGCTGCCAAATGACCCCTTAAAAGAAATCTAACAAGCCATTAGGAGAAAGTGATGTCAAGGTTAAAGGGGACATCCAAGCCACATGAGGTTAGGTGCTTCATTTACAACATGCCTTATTTGGCTAGGGAGTGGTTGAAGAGCCAATGTTATGGATGTTACAAGCCCATGAAGTGAGAGAACTAAACTTGCTTAATAGCTATGGTGATCATAGGGTGAAGAGTGCCCATAGAAGATGTCATTAGACTTGGTCTAGGTGAAGGAGAATGACAAGGGCTCAAGGCTTGGGTTTCTAAATATAGTGAGGGATGCCAAAAGATGCTGAGCCACTTCGGCAAGAATTGATGTGCTTAGATGTATAGATCAATGGGAAGGCCATGCAAATGATGGTAGACATGTGGGTAACTTGTGAGTCTTACGTGAGAAGGCAAGACAATTAGGTTTGACATTGCTAAAGGGCTTAATTAGAATGAAGGCAATCATTTTAGAAGCCAGCCAAACCCATTTAAGATGGAGCATGGACGTCACCCTTAAGTAATTTTTAGCTATCCAAAATACAACTCAAGTGCATTGCAATGAGTGGGAAAGAATGAGCATTTTGTCAATTAAGATGGATGCAAACATCAACTACCAAGACAACTTTGTTAGCACACCGTCTTAACACTTTGAGATGGTGAACATGTGTTATATTGCACCCACTCATTGGCTATGTGGAAGCTGAAATTGTGTGGATAGTCTAACATGACACCATGCACTGTATGTAGAAGCTTAACGGAGCTTAAAATCGGTTACCTTGCACTTCATGCTCCAATGGGGCTATCAATGTAATGGGAGGATGGTAAAATCTCCTACAACCAATGGATAGTTGGTTTCCAAATGGGGATTCACTTAGATGGACACTATAGATGTTGATAGACATTAGTATTTACTTATGTGATTGATGTTTAAACTATAAAGAGGGCTTGGGATCATGTTCTTCTTGTAATGGAGCTTGGAATGCTCATTAGAGTGAAGAATCTTAGATCTTTTTGGGATAGAACTTAGAAGGTTTGGGGAAGAGTGGAATACACTAGGGCTTCTAATTCACTAAAATCCATCAATTCCACAATGATCCGATTGCAAATTTTATAGAGAAAAAGCTCCAACGGATCTATAATGGCTAAATATTGATCAAATCAAGCGGCCCCTTCGATCGATCGAACTTAATTCAGTTATAAGGCAGAAAGCTCATTGAACACTTTTGCGCACTTTCGATCGATCGAACATCAATCCAAAATAGGGCAGAAAGTTTGTTGGATGTTTTTGCTCACCTTCGATCGATCGAGACCAATTGAAGGTTTGCCCAATTGATCGAAGATCGGTCAAACTTGTGCATTTTGATTCTCAGTTTGAACATTCACTTTTGCACACGATCTTGTCGACATAAACTTGATGACTAAGGGTTTTTCTATTTAGAACAAGTCATTTAGGGTAGGTTGTTTTGGAACTAAGGGAGCCTAGGGCTAGGATTACCAAGGCACCTCATGATTTACCTGTTGTCTTCAGCCTTAATGCTTCAAGTTTTTGAGTCTTCAGTCTTAATTTCTCCCTGTGAAGGCTCAACTGACTCAAGACACCCCAGCTCACGTCATTGACAAAACCGAGGCACTAACAGATGCCATCTCTCAGAAATCAGGCCATTACCATCCTTAGATGACTACACATGTGCAGAATGGATGAACAATTCGAAGAAATTGACCACCGATCCAAATTATATTTACACATGGCTCATCTGATGGTAAGATCCTCTTGATTTTGAGATATGGCAGCTATATAGTGGGGATCACCTGATGAGACTTGACACCATGTACATTAAAACCTAGTGCTCCAGTCGTCATTTATCCACATGTACATTTATTGTGGATTGTTGGCCAATTTTTAATTGTGAATGTTTCCTTACAAGTGTGGTTTGCCTAATGACCTATTTCGAGGCTGTTATGGGCAGTTTTTTTCTGTAACGGCCATTTTGGCCCTGTAAGACATAACGGTTATGCCTGTTACTGTTACATAACTGTTTTTGTAAACCATGCCTGCAATAGTTGCATGTGTATCACAAATTGTATTTGTCAAAGAATCTTGTTGTAACTCATTCCTAGGCAGTGCTCCATATACAAATGGTGAATATTAAGGCCATCCAATATGGTGCCCAAAGGTTTGTCATATGAAAGAATCGTTTTTTTTTTTGGAAGCTTGTTGATATTGTGAAAAGCAAATCTCTGTTGTGGGACACTTGTGTTTTAGTGGGAAAAGGATTATTGTTGTTGCTGTTCACTAGCATTTAGCTACACAAATAATCATTTAGTTCAAGACTGTTTCTAGCACTTGGGTGGAATTATTCATCAGTACTTCAATAATGTGCTTGACATTTTTCCCTCCTTGGCTTTACCCGATACATGTGGTTGTGGATGATTGCATGTATCTGCAGGGATTAGTCTCACTTCAAAAAACAGGTGGGGACACCCTGTGTCTTCAAAAAAAAAAAAATTGTGCTTGGCATTTTTTGAGCTATCAAGTCTGGCACATTCAACTTCCATATTGAGATACCCCTCTGGAAATCCAACATTGACTGAGATTTGAATCTTTTAAAGTATCTAAAATTATATAGTCTGGTGTTTTTATGATACTTTATGTTTGAATTCTTATATTAGTAGCTAATTTTACAGAGTATCACCTTGAGGTGATCAATTGTACCCATGCTCCTTTAACTATTGAAGACAAAGGGTCAAGCCTCTGATTGCAATAGAAAAGGATTCCTCTCCTAGAATATCATATGTAACATGTTCATTCAACTTTCAATTTTTATATGCTCTAGTCATGGAACTAAGGTTTTCATGTTCTAAAATGTACTATTTAGTAATATATACCTTATTTGAAGGTATTTAGATTTGGGTTTCTCATCATTTGATTTTCTTTTTCAATTGAAAGAAGCAATGCCTTGTTGATGCTGGATGTGCCAACCAATACACCAAAGTTCATAGGCATCATATTGAGGAGTATGTTATCACTTGAAAGAATTTGGGTATGGCATTCAAGCTCTGCAATATTTTAGGGAGTCGTTCAATCTCTGGGATTCATCTCCTATGAATGCAATTGGGCTTATTTTTGGGGTATTAAAGAAATGGTTCTGAGATTTTCAAGTAGCCTCTTCATATCTGTTAAATTGCAAGTCAATTTAGTCCTAGCATGTTGTATGTTGTACAATTACATTGAAGTTGAAAATGGATGTGAAGATTTGGTATTTGGTGAATACAACAAAGTGATTCAAAATCTATCATTTGAAGAAACGAGTTGTTGGATCCATGCACAATAGATGATAACTCATATGAGAAATAATGAGATGTGGGAAATTTGTTGTGTAACAAGATTTTAAATGAGATACATATACAAAATTTCAGGATGCAGAGTTTGACCAGAGTACAATTGAGTGAAGATCTTGAAGTCTGCTCAGTGTTACGATATCTTTTAGTCTATTTTATTGTAAAAAAAAAAAAAAGAAAAGAAAAGAAAAGAAAAATGTATAGTGGAAGTTTAGATGAGAGTCGAGGTGATTGTAATGATGTTAGATATTTTATTACTCTTATGTTAGAGCTACTGTTATCTTCTTGTTGTTGTTTTTATTTATTATTATTATTTTTTAAAATACTTATTTTTAGTTGTGAACGGTTTGTTGAAGCCTTGGAATTTGAAATGGAGAAATGTATTGTGTAATGCTTTCTGTTTTCATCTATGGTGCTTCACATCATCATCATCATCTAAGCTCTATCCCAACTAATTGGGATTGGCTACTTGAATCTTTTTCTGCCATTCTACTCTGAGGGGCCATAACTTAGTTTCAACCATAGGTCATTGAGACTTTTCTTACTACCTCCTTCCCCTTCTCTTTTAGAGCCTTTATTGCCATAATGAAAATTAATGTTGCCAATCTTCTTCTAGTGCAAGATGTCTCTGCAACTCCACTGCCACAAGATCACACCAGGGCTGGTTGGAATGATGCATGTGATGCATTTTAGGTTGAAGCTTTGATAATATTGGAAAATGTTTTGGTATAGGGTAGAAGTTTCAGTCATCGGTTGGATGAATGTTTTAGTTGTAACAATTAAAGAGCCACTATAACTAGGTTAGAAGAAATTATTGCAACATACATGCACTTCTCCAGTATAGTAAATTTGGTTGAGTCTTAGGTCTGGCTAGACCTGGCCTGGCCTAACCCTTGAGACCCAAGGCCTAAGCTTTAGAAACAATTGGTTGGGCTTTGGGCCCAACTTGACTAGACCGGTCAGCCCTTAAAATTGGTAATTTTCTCGCTTTCTCACTTGGATGTTCCCAATCTATCTGTCAATTAAGTGGGTCCCACTTGCACAAAGATACAAACATTTTAGAGCAATGAAACCAATGGTTTACATTCAAGATGATGGGTTTCCTAACTTTAGGTCTCGTTGTCTGTTTAGTTTTAATAGTGTGCGAGCGTGTGTATAAATAGAGAGAGGAATGCTCACTTGCGCACCTTTTTATGTGAGCACTTTTGCACATGTGCCGTGGGCACAGAATCTGAACGGTCCATGTGATGCGGGATCCCTTGAAACTCTATGGGCCCAATTTCCATCCTGATCCAAAACTCTCGTGGGCTATAGCAAAGAGAAATGCAATGCAAGGGAATAAACCGTTTCCTTTTGCCATGGCCCACCAGAGTTTTGCATCGGGCTGAAAGTTGGGCTTGTGAGGTTTCAAGGGGTGCTGCATCACATGGACCGTTCAGATTTTGTGCCCATGACACGTGTGCAAAGGTCCTCACGTAAGAATAAGGTGTGTGTAATTTAGTCCATCCATCTGTGCACCCAACCATGCAAAATTCTCTATTTATCCGGAACTCAATTTGAAACCTAGCTGCAAAGGCCCAATGGGTACTCAAACTCGATCAGATTTGGGTCTTCAAGAACTAGACTGGGCCCCACCGTGATGTATGTATTATGTACGCACACCATTTGTTTATTTTGAGAGAGCATTTTAGGGAACGACTCAGATGATCCAAAGCTCAAGTGTGCCACACCACAGACAACAGTGGGGACAATGATGCCCGTTGTTGAAACCTTCCTAGCGTCTACTGGGGCTGAAAGTTGGGCGGGTTCAACCCAACCGACCCGACATTGGGTTTGGCTTTGGCATGATGTATCGGGTTTGGTCTCGAGCTGGGGTCAGGCACGGGTTGCCCGACCCAACCTAAACTTGATCAATGTATAAGTGTCCATGTTGAAGGCACAAGAAATTCTAGTACCGTTGGGTCTCATTGGTCCGCATCATTTTTTATGACTTGAGCTCCTAAATAAATTGCCTGCTACACAACACAACTTTTAAAGGAGTAATTGTTTTATATTTTAGCTTGTCTGTTTAATAAAAATGAAGCTCTTTATGATAAATAACTACGTATAATTAATGAAATCATAGGTACCAAAAATAAAACATAAAACAAGACGTGTGTTTGATATATAATAGACTAATGTAATAACGAAAATATTAGCATGTATCCACCCGACCAACCCAACTGAGCCCACTTGGGTTGGGCTTGGGTTGAGAATTGCCAACCTGAGGTTGGGTTGGATTGGGTTAGGGTTGAGATATAGGAACCTTGGGTTGGGCTAGGGTTGAGCACCAACCTGCCCGACTTTCAGCCCCACTGTCCACCGTAATGTTTATTTGCCATCCAACCTGTTCATAAGGTGTCAGACCTAGATGAAGGTAAATCATAGATATTAGCTTGTTCCAAAAACTCGTGTGTTTCCCGTGAAGTTTTCAATGGTAGGTGTTCAATTCTCACTGCTTTCTGTGATATGATCCATTTGATGCCCTAAAACGATCAATGGACGGTGTGGATATAACACATACATGATGGTGGGGTCAAGCAACTTTGCTGCATCAACCCACTACAGAGGTCGGTTGACAGCTCTAATTCCCATACTGCCAACAGGAGTGTGATATGATGATGATGGGAAGAGCTTTTGTTAGTTTGTTTTCTCAAGTTTATTTGGGTTATTTAAAAGTGGAATGCATATGAATTTTTCGTTTTATGTGTTTAGCAAGAACTCTTTTGGAATAAAAAGAAGAGGAAATTATCAAATGGAACTAGCTCTATCTTTCTGGGCAACCTGCCACCATACAAGTAGTAAGCCCCTACAATGTAAATAATTGTTCTTGAAATTTGTGGTGTACAGTTAGAAAATACCTGAATTAATCCAATCCTTACAGTATTTGCTATTGGGATTGGATGGTATGATACTTGGATTAATCCTTCCCCATTTCTAAATGGATGGAATTTGCATGGGACCAAATGCAATTCAATCCCACCTAATTACCATATTGAAGTAATATGATGAATACATCACATATTTGGCAGAAGTCATGAAATGAATTGAAAAAAAAAAAAAAAAAGTAAAAAAAGAATGTGATTACTAGTCTAATTTTTATGACTAGTCATTTTGTTGTGGGACCCATGCTTGGTATGGTATGCAATCTGTGCCTTAAGCGTGTGGCCGTAGCACAGCCCTCTAAATATTATACTTTTCTTAGCGAGGACTAATCCTTTCCTGATTGATCCAGACCATCCAATGGATGGGATTGATGAATAGGTCATGAGGACAATGCACACAAACCACCATACTCACGCCGTAGTGGGATATCACTACCTATGGTTACTCGAACCCTCAACCAGGTGTTGAGACTCCTGAGAGTGGGATATCACTACCTATGGTTACTCGAACCCTCAACCAGGTGTTGAGACTCCTGGGAGTCTACCACCTGTGTAAGAGCTAGTAAGAGTGTACCTACCGGTTGAGATTGCAACATCATAAGAAATACGAATTCCTAAGCGACAAATCTATAGACTAAATAGAAATACGAATTCCTAAGTGACAAATCTATAGACTAAGTAGCACATATGGTTCCGATTCGATGTAACAACCTGGGGTTGGATTGAATATGATTTGGCTCGATGTTAATATGATTAAGACAGGTTCTTTGTGGCTCATAACGATATCAAAGAGTATAAAATTAGGTTTTAACTCAAAGAACTATCTATGAAGAGAGAATGACTCGCCGAGTTCACGTTGGTATAACTGAAGCAATATAGAGTGGTATTGATCAGATCGAGTGGGGGTTTATAGTCCTTACTGACGACGTAGATCGGATTTAACCAGGTGTGGTTTAATAGATTCGCCTCAATAGCTTGCGTGCATACCCAACCCATTGTCATTCACATGAGAACACTTTCTACATAGAGATGGCTTCATTGCTTTTGATATAGTTCTATGACATATATTCGTGATTGAAGAGAGTTCAGAGCCTACCTGATGCATGATTTGTATCTAACGACAACTATCACATGGTGCAGCAGGTGATGGCTTGATGAAGAAGAAGAAGGTACCACCTTGAATGGCGGTTCGCAAATTGGTGTGCTTCTGGAGGTTTTGGAAGAACGTTTTTAGGTGCTTATGAGAGTAAAATCCCGAAGTCGGCACCGTGGTTTCATGGTTAAGTGGCGACGTGTAGAAATAGTGCATGCCGCTTATTTTTATTTTATTTTATTTTATTTTAACTAACATTGCCAAATGGATAGTCTAATTAAGATTGGCGCATAGTCGTTTTAATGTGAGCGATGAAAAAGCAGAGAAGTGGGAGAGGAAGGCTGGGCATCCTAAATAAGGCTCTAGTTTTTCTTTCTTTATTTTTTATATTTACAAAAACATTCTGGGCTACACAGAGATGACTTGACAAATCCACTCAATCCATCGGTTTTGACCATCCATGCTAAGGCATGGACCAACAAATAGGCTAATCCAAAGCTAGAGTGGGCCACACCAGAGGAAACAACGAAACTTGGTTCTCATTGTTGAATTTAATTTTTAGAAAAAAGTTGTTACAATGTTACTAATTATAAGATATTCATCTTGTCATTATGATTAAAATTTTCATACATTGCTTTTATAAGACTATTGTGAAATTGACTCCTAGTATTTTTTTATTTTTATTTATTTATTTTTTTTTTTCTGTTTTCTGGTTTACATTTCTTCATTTAAGGCGTCATTATCACTTTCCTCCATTCTGATTGTTCCATTGTGAAATTCATCGACATTTGAATGTTGTTCATCATTTAATTTTACATTGTCACGTATATCATCGTATTCATTGAGAAGTGCATTACTCATTTCATTAATAATGTGATTATGTATGATATTTCAAACTATTATAATCTTTACTCGTGTCTTTATCGGATAGTTTGGTACGGACTTTAATATAGGGAACCGTGTTTTCAAAAGATCAAATGTGCGTTCAATGACATTTCTTGATGATAAAGATTGAACAACTCTTTCTTGTCTCTCGGAAGACAACCTTGCTTAAATTTATTCAAATGGTAATGGATGCCTTGATATGGGGTTAAAAAGCCTGGGGTGTTAGAAAAACCGACATCAATTTAGCAGTATTTACCTATTAGTAGTGGCAATTTTCCTTCTCATGTGCGTGTCGATGCTAATACACGTAAATACATCGTGAGAATTGTGATTTGGAATCCTAGCTCAAGTTTACTACCTCGTCTGGCACCGTGGATTTAAAATATTCCTAATTTATAATACCCTGGATTTGGAATCCTTCGGTCGTGTTTGACACCTTGGATTTAGAATTCCCTGTAAACTAAAAGTAGCTATGCATAATACATTTACAATGATTTGAATTTAATTATTGTTATGGGTGAAAGTGTGAAAAGGCCGAGCTATATGTCCTGGGGGGGGGGGGGGGGGAATAGGGCTATGCCAAATTAAAAATTAACAGTGGAATTTAAACAATTTAAATAATGATAGCACATAAACAATCTCACAAAGCTGGAATTAAATACGACCTCAAATGTACGAGTATTAAAAGATTGATACAGATGTTGTTCTAAGGACAACCTTACACCAAAAACCAAAGGTTTATGGTAGGACAACCTGATTCCTAGAAAGGTTTGTGTATCTAAAACTCAAACTGATACAGAGGAATAAAGAAATAAATAGAAAGAAAAGAAATCTAAGCTATTACAACATTCTCACACTTGCATAAAAGAAATTACAACATTATCCACAAATGCAAAAAGGGAAATTACAAACATCCACAAAAGAAATAAACAATCAAACCACAAGACCAGAAATTATAGTGGTTCGCTTGTGTGTACACTAACTGTTTAGAAAAACCGCCACACAACTACTCCACTCCTAATATCCTCACACAGTGGATATTAGCGTTCACTATGAAAATAGGTTCTTCCAGGTTCACCTAAAATCCTCACAATTGTGTCTTTCAAGTGGGCTTACACAATTCAAAAACCCCACACTCTGAGTTTTTTGGATCACCTCAGACAAACCAAAATAGAGAGATTTTTCTGGCACAATCTCAATGAAACCAAAATACAGAAATTTACAATAATATAAAATACCTAGATATTCTCTTTTTTTATGCAGCCCGGAAGAATTAAATCGGAGTAGAAGTTCAACGTAAAAGATCAATGTCCACACTCATGATTTGGAATCCTTCGGTTGTGTTTGACACCTTGGATTTAGAATTCCCTGTAATCTAAAAGTAGCTATGCATAATACATTTACAATGATTTGAATTTAATTACTGTTATGGGTGAAAGTGTGAAAAGGCCGAGCTATATGTCTTGGGGGGGGGGGGGGGGGAATAGGGCTATGCCAAATTAAAAATTAACAGTGGAATTTAAACAATTTAAATAATGATAGCACATAAACAATCTCACAAAGCTGGAATTAAATACGACCTCAAATGTACGAGTATTAAAAGATTGATACAGATGTTGTTCTAAGGACAACCTTACACAAAAAACCAAAGGTTTATGGTAGGACAACCTGATTCCTAGAAAGGTCTGTGTATCTAAAACTCAAACTGATACAGAGGAATAAAGAAATAAATAGAAAGAAAAGAAATCTAAGCCATTACAACATTCTCACACTTGCATAAAAGAAATTACAACATTATCCACAAATGCAAAAAGGGAAATTACAAACATCCACAAAAGAAATAAACAATCAAACCACAAGACCAGAAATTATAGTGGTTCGCTTGTGTGTACACTAACTGTTTAGAAAAACCGCCACACAACTACTCCACTCCTAATATCCTCACACAGTGGATATTAGCGTTCACTATGAAAATAGGTTTTTCTAGGTTCACCTAAAACCCTCACAATTGTGTCTTTCAAGTGGGCTTACACAATTCAAAAACCCCACACTCTGAGTTTTTTGGATCACCTCAGACAAACCAAAATAGAGAGATTTTTCTGGCACAATCTCAATGAAACCAAAATACAGAAATTTACAATAATATAAAATACCTAGATATTCTCTTTTTTTATGCAGCCCGGAAGAATCAAATCGGAGTAGAAGTTCAACGTAAAAGATCAATGTCCACACTCATGATATGGTTCTAGGTTCTAAATTGATTTTAAATTAAATCAAGTTGGGCTAGCTCTATTTGATTTTGATTCCAAGAAAAGAGCAATCTCAATCCCTTCTTCAAATATGATTGGAATATAGAATACAAAATCAAATATAATAAAGCTAAAATAAGAGAATATTAAATGAGCACAATATAACTTAAAAAGATGACTAACTTATCTCTCAGAGTGGCATATTGATTTTGCTTGAATTGAATAAAAAACTCTGAAATTTGTGCCCTATTTATAAGTGAAGAAATCGCACTCTCGACTGGTCCTGTGTAGAGGTGGGCAACTTAGGCCCGATCCGGTGGATCCGACCCGACTAGACCCGACTCGGTACTGTTCCGAACAGAACCGACGGTCTAATCGGGCCTGATCGATTCTGATGGTCCAAATCCGAAAGTATTTCGAATCAAGTTTGGATAACACTGTATCCGAACAGATCCGGTCCGAATACCCGGACCGAATGGGTCCGAATCGACCTGAACAGACCCGACCCGGTTTTGACGTCAGGTATACAATAAATATCAGCCTGATAAAAAACTTTTATAGCCTGCAAAACATTTTTAATGGTCAACGTTCATTCAACACTGTTTCCTATAATGTGGTTCACTTGAGATTTTGATATACCTCATTTTTTTTTTCTAATAACATAAAATGATCTATAAAAATAGATGAAGGGCATGGATGAAACACATACATCATGGTGGGGTCCACAGAGCAGTGACGACCGGTGGCACGGGAGTAGCTTGTCCGTTTCCAGTACAACGCTTCAACTGTATTGGCGCGTGACATGTCTGGCACCTCGAGCTCCGAGTTGTACGAACTGTTCAAAGGAGATCAAAGTTATATGGGCCCCACAGTGATGTATTTATTATATGTAAACCGTTCATATATTTTTATATATTATTATAGAGCATATTCAAAAAGTGAATAATATCCAAAGATCATCTGGACCACACCACAAATAGCAGCAAAAAATGATTTTCACTGTTAAACCATTCGTGTGGTCCACTTGATAGTTAAATCTGTCTTATTTTTCGTCTCAAGCCTTAATACGAGCTTGCCAAATGAATGAATAGTTTGGATATAACACCTACCATATGATCAGATCCATAGAAATCGCTAACGTGGACACACAATTTGAATTTACCCATGCTTGCGTGAAAAGCAAGTAAAAGGTTCCTTGAAGAGGAAGTAACTTTAAAAGTTAAATGAAAACATATACACGGAAACTGAATGTTCTTTCAGAGCCATGTGGGGCCCACCTTGATGTATATATTTCATTTAAGCCGTTTAAACATTCTGAAATATTATTTTAGTCATTGAGCACAAAAAGGAAATATATTAAAGGTTAACTTAGACCACACTATATGAAATAAGTTGATTTAATTCATACTGTTTGAATCGTACCTAATTCGATCCAGCTCGGTTTTTCTGACCGAGGCGGATTCGGTTCAGGTAATGTCAACTAGGCATCGGGTCTGTCCGAATCAGGTGACCTGGATCCGGTCTTTGATCGGATCGGGTTCGGGTCTAACCATTGGAAAATTGGATAGGATCGAGTCATACCTAATCCGATCCGATCAGGACCGATGCCCAGCTCTAGTCCTGTGGTCTCCACGACTGGTCGTAAGACCAACAGATTTTTGAAATTTGGGCGCGATAAGAAAAAGTCGTTCCACGACTGGTTGTAAGCCTTGCACGACCGGTCGAGGGACCTCCACGATTGGTCGCGACCTGTCCACGACTGGTCATGTGGAACCAGATTTAGTTGTTCGACTTTAAGTCGAGACTGTAGGACTGGTCGAGCACTGTTCACACGACCGGTCAAGCAGTCTCCAGGACTGGTCAAAGCTTAACAAAAAAATTCGAAAATTTGTAATAAACTTAGGACTGGTCGAGGAATTTCTTGGACTAGTCGAGCTAGTGCTAGGACTAGTCGAACAGAGTCCAAGACTAGTCGAGAAACAGTCTATTCACTTATAAAATGATCTAATTGAATTATGTATTCAAAATGACCTACCCTAAGGTCAATTTAGGGTCATTCATACCTTATATATGATGTATGAACATTGAAACTTCTTTTCCTTCGGTTGATAGTTGATCTTTGAAGTTCACGAAGCTTGTGATCATTACACATGATGAAGCTTGAACTTGAAACCTTTTGAAGCTTCAGCTTGAAATATATTCAACCTTGAATTTGTAACTTTAAGAAGCTTGAACTTGAAATATATTGAATCTTGAGCTTGAACTATGAATTTTGAACATTGAAGACACACTTGATGTTGTACTTGAACATGACCATGTAAACTTGCATTTCTTAAAATAAAGATCTTTGTTCTTGAGTGATGCATGGTCTTCATTATGTAGATGAGCTACACAAGACACAGATTCCAAGAGAGGTTTTGACACTACAAAATTTGACAATTGTAGGAGCTAGAAACCCTAGCACTTACAATCTCCCCCTTTGTCAAAATTGTGACAAAACACACTCCACAATAACATAAACAATATACGCACAAAGAATCATGCACAGTTACAACCTGGTTAAAAAGAAACCAGTTACAACCTGGTTAAAGAATCATGCACAGTTATAACCTGGTTAAAGAATCATGCACCAGTTATCAATATACATTAATTCCACCAACAATACTCCCCCTTACTTAACTACCCTTCACAAAATAGAAACATTTACAATCAACAATCAATTCATCCACAATCCACATGCCATATATCACAAGTATTGACAAAACTAAGGAATCAAGAAATAGAAGTGGAAGTAGATAAAGAAGGAAGAATAAGAAGAGTAGTGGAGAATAAATTATCAAGATAGTCAAAATATTAAATCCATAAGCAAGTCATGTTCAAACATCAATAACCAAGTTCTACCAAGTACAACCAAGTAAAGTCAAGTATAACCTCATAAGTCAAAAGAAATCTAAGTATCATTAAAGTTATTACAAACCAAGATTAGAAAATACTAATCAGATCCTGAAGAGGGAGCAAGAATAGATGGATCAATTTGATGTAAACCCTTATTAATGCACCTCATATATTTACGCATATAAGCAAATTGAGAATCCTGGGTTACACGAATCTGAGTCACATGTTCGTCAAGAGTATGTAATCTCTTAGCAAAATCAGAAGACTGATAATCAGGGTCAGCCTCAGAATCTGATTCAATCTCATCAAAGATATCGTCCATGTTAATGTCATCTGGAGGTAAATCATCTTCTTCTTTATTCACTGCTTCAGCTCCACCAACACCCACATTGACTTGGCCATCAGCCAACCTCAAATTCATTTTATTTATATTAGAGTTGTTGAATAGAAGCCTCTCCAACAGGCATAGCCACTAAAATATGGTTGGCCAACACAGTCATAAGATACGCGAAAGGGATATCGTTGTGTCCAAGATGGAGACAGAATTGAATGATGCAATGACAGATTAAAGAAGGAAGACATACATTGGTTTCAGAAACAATGGAATGAAGAATCTGAACCATGAAAGAAGTGAGTTCGATTTTGTTACCAGAACGGGGATAAACATTTGAAATAAAAATCCTGTGAAAGACTCTGTATCTGGGTAACAAATACTTTGAAGCAAGCGCATTTCCATTAGTACTCCATTGCGCATCTATATTGCACAAAGCTCTAGTAAGCATACGTTTCTTAGATTCATATGGTTTATCTACTAGAACACTAATGAGAATACCTCCATCATTAACAGGTATGTCCATTAGACCAGAGATCAGATGACGGTCTATTTCAATTGGACCTTCTCTAGTATCAATAATAAATGTAAGGTTTTTAGTTGAAAAATCAGAGATACATGCATACATAGCTTGCGCAATGGACCGGTATGCCGGCCCACCCCAATGTAAAATGTTATCCTATCCTACAGATTGGAGAAGAGGAAAGATTTCAAATAGAGCAAGATGTTCAACATGAACAGGTCGTTCAACTATAACATCGCGGAACCTAATATCCCGCACATAAGAAAGATTGTATTCAGGTGACTGAAGGTAGCGCCTTGTGATAAGTGTCGATCTAGAAGTTGAAGGACCACGAGAACTTTTCTTTTTGCCTCTACCTTCTATTTGCAACTAGGAATACAATAAATCAAGTGGTTGCAAAAGAAGTAGAGTGGGTTTTCTCAAGATCAGATTTTGGAGAAGAAAACCCCAAAAACCTTAATGAAACAAGAAATAAATCACTCCAAAGATGAAAAAGAAGTGATAAGAACTTGAATCTACAAGGAAAATGGAAATAAAGCACTAACCTTAAAAAACTAGGCAGATGGGTTCGACCGGTCGAGCTAGGACCCATTAGAGAAGAAACCCAAAAAAAAAAAAAAAAAAGGTTTTTCCCCCAAATAAACATCAAACCCGCACTACACGACTGGTCGAGTACAGCCAAAAATATGCATTTTTCATTAAATTTTAAAATTTAAATATTTAAACTAACAAGTATATACATTATAATACAGAAATGCATGAATAATCAATTCAAATTGCACATACCAAGATCAAATTTCAATTTAGAAAACCTGCTTTTGTCGAGCGGTTTCGTGAAAATGTCAGCAAGTTGAGTCTCGGTCGGAATGTATTCTAAAGTATTTGTCTTTTCTTCCACTAACTCACGAATGTAATGATATCTAATGTCAATGTGCTTGGTTCGTAAATGTTGGATTGGATTTTTAGATATATTAATTGCGCTTGAATTATCACAATATAAAACCATAGTATCTTGCGCAATTTCGTAATCGCTTAACATTATTTTCATCCATACAAGCTGAGTACATGCATTTCCTGCTGCAATGTATTCAGCCTCAGCAGTTGAAAGTGATACAGAACTCTGTTTCTTACTTTGCCAAGAAACTAAATAGTTCCCAACATAGAAACAACCACCACTGGTTGATTTCCTATCATTAATGTTACTAGCCCAATCAGCATCAGTGTAACCAACTAATTGAACACTAGTATCATATGGATACCAAAGACCCAGATTAGCTGAACTTGCGACATATAGCATAATCCGCTTAACAGCAGTTAAATGTGACTCTTTAGGGTCAGATTGATATCTAGCGCAAATCCCTACGCTAAATACAATATCAGGTCGACTCGCAGTTAAATACAGCAAACTACCTATAAGGCCTGTATCCTAGACCGTACAGTTCCGTAGGCTTCCGCGATCCTCCCGGTCGAATTTCGGCAACGCTCGACCTGTATCCGACATTTGCGGCGATCCTAAGCCGATTCCTGCATACCGAAGTTGGCTCAACCCGAAACTTGTACCCTAGCGACCGCGCCGTCGCTAGCAGTTCTAATGCTGCAACTTGCGCACCAATCCGATACCCGGGCTAGGAGATGTGGGCCAGCGTTCATTCCGAATAAACACCGCACGTTGCGAATTCTGAGAGAATCTCTACGACATGTATTAAATCAAGTTAAGTACACCCTCCATACCCCAATGCCACCTCACCTACAACAAGTATAAGCAACCATTACTCTTTTTACCTAAGTCAACTCTCTCTCTCCCCACCCATCCCTCTTTTACACAATTTTCAAACTAACCCATACCTCCCCTTTCCCATCCCTTACAACAACCACTCCTTATCAATCCATCACTTCCCTCTCTCTCTCTCTCTCTCTCATTCCCTCTCTTCACCCAAGCAATAAAAATTCCAACGTCCTAGCTCTTTCCCAAAGCCAAGTGTGGCCCATTTTCCTACCTTCTCATCTCCCATCTTAACCGTTCATTCATCATCAACCTCCATCAAAATTGAAGGCAATGAGTCTAAGGAGCTAAAGAAGGAGGCCATAGGTGGGTGATCCACTGTTGATTTTGATTTATAAGGGCCCACTTATTGTGGGACCCACTTGATGTATGCATTATATTAGGGAGGGCCCAATAGTGGCGGGGTCTATCCCCTTCTCGTTTCTCTCTCTCTCTTATGGATGTCAGCGTGTGTGTGTGTGGCCCACCACAGAGTATGTATTTTATCCATGTCGTCCACCGAGTGGCCCACATGATAGTCCGTTTGGACGGGCCCGAATGAAGGGAAAACACAAGTAACAGCTTGATCTGGACCTGATGTGGGCCACGCGTTTGGACCCCACCATGATGTATGTCTATTTTATGCGGCAGCAGGGAGTGGGGACCACTCGAGATGGGCCCACATCAGTGCAGCCACCTCCCAATGGCCCCCTACCCAGCGTCCAGACTCTCTGGACGTTGGATGCCTGAACATATATATATATATATATATATATATATATATATATATATATATATATGGAGAGAGAGAGGTGTGGATGGCCCACGTACATGGGATCCACCTTTAATGTATATTATCTGCACCGTCCAGATGAATCTAGACAGTGAGTTTGGGCAGCCTTCTGCCATTGTATAATATCTAATATATAATATTATATTATATTAATAATATTATATGGTGGGGCCACCTTGCTGATATTCAAACCGTCCATCCATCTGACGAGCGTGGACCCCATCCTTCATTAACGCCGTCCATCCAATCCCCTGGCCGAATGAGGCAGATTTAAAACTCTGGTGGGCCACGTGCGTGGACCCACCCATGATGTATATGTTGTATTCATACCGTCCATAGTATAGACGGTCAGACCGTCCAGATCAATGGGACCCAAAGGGAATGTGTTTTATACACACCGTCCAGCGTCCAGACCTGGACGCGGGACTTCTTTCATCAAATAATAAAATAAAATATTATATTATATTATATATACACGTGTGTGGTGGGCTTCATGTGGGACCCACCTGTTGGATGGATTGGCCAGGGTACCGCACAGTAGCTATTAGCTGTGTTTTGCTGTCAGCAACTTCTGTGGGGCCCACCTTGATAATTGTGTTTTATTTATGTCATCCTTCTCCAGCTGGTGGAGTCCACATGAGATATGCATTGTATCCACCATCCATTCATGTGGTCCCCACGTTGGCTGAACGTCCAACAAGCGGCCCACGGTTTTGTATGTGTTATGTATCCATGATGCCCACCTGCTGGTAGGGGTGCACACAGTTTGGTTTCAGTTTTGAAACTGGAATCGAATGGCCAAGGAGATAGTTGAATTGGTCCTGCCAGCTGTCAATATGGACCCTTCATGTGAAGGGGGCCACCTTTAGTTCTTATCCCGTGTGCACCCCTACCTGCTGGCATGAGATGGGGCCAACTTGTTATGTATATGAGGCCCATTGATGCAGCCCACTGTGATGTAAATAAGGCCCATGTTTGAGGCCCAAAGCGACATATACCCGCCCATGTGATGAGACCCATTGTGATATATTTTCGGCCCGATGTAATGTATGAGAGGCCCATGGTTGTGGCCCATTGTGATATATATTAGGCCCATTGTTGTGTATTCATGGCCTATTTGGCAAGGCCCATTGTGGTGTATTCATGGCCTATTTGGCGAGGCCCATTGTGGTGTATTCATGGCCCATTTGGCGAGGCCCAATGCGATGTATTTATGGCCCAAAGAGATATATTTCCAGCCCATATGATGAGGCCCGACTTGATGTATATGAGGCACATAAGTGAGGCTCAGTATGATGAATATGCAGCCCATGGTTGTGGTCATTGTGATGTATTCGAGGCCCATGGGCAAGGCCTTATGTGATGTATTTATGGTCGATGTGCTGAGGCCCATTATGATGTATTTCTGGCCGTGGATGCGGCTCGACGTGATGTATTTTCGGCCCATATGTTGTGGCTCATTACGACATGTATTAGGTTCATGTCATGCGACCAGTGATGTGTATTAGGCCCATGACATGCGGTTCACTGTGATGTGTGTTAGGCCCAGGTATGTGGCCCACCTAGGATGTATATTTGAGGCCCACTTGCGATGTATTTGAGGCTCGAGTGCAGGGGCCCACCTGTTGTGTATTTGAGGCCGTGTGATGAGGCCCATGTGATGTATCTGAGGCCCAGGTGCAGGGCCCACCTGTTGTGTATTGAAGGCCCGATGTGATGTGTGATTTTTGCCATGATGTATGTAATATGTTTATGTGGGCCACTCCTTGGGAGCAATGTTCGTTAAATGTTTGCATTGATGGGCAATGATGGTTGGATGTCCACATTGTGACCTTTCATTAGGCTTGGTTAGGCCCATTCTCGTCATTCTCTAGTGGGTTACCCCAAACGATTGGGTCCTATTGATATTGCTTGGTCCATTATCGGTTGTCCATCCAGGGATCCCGCCTTGCGTAGAGGCCGATTCTGATTGTTGAGGCCGATTTCAATTGCGGGTACCGATTCTGATTATTGATGTCGATTCTGATTATCGACGCCGATTTCGATTGTCGATGCCGATTGTTGAGGCCGATTCTGATTGTGGAGGCCGATTGTGGATGTTGATTCTGATTGTTGAGGCCGATTCCGATTTGTCGAGTCCGATTGTATGGGCCGATTCCGGTTGCTGAGGCCGAGTATCAAGGCCAATTCCGATTTGTTTAGGCCGATTCCGATTGTCGAGGCCGATTGTTAAGGCCGATTCCGATTCTGATTGTCGAGGCCGATTCCGATTGTTGAGGCCGATTCCGAGTATCGAAGCAGATTCCGATTTGTCGAGGCTGATTCCGATTCGTCGAGGCCGATTGTATAGGCTGATTCCGATTTGTCGAGGCCGATTGTATAAGTCGATTCCGATTGTGGAGGCTGATTTCGATTTGTCGAGGTCAATTGTATAGGCCGATTCTGGTTGTCGAGGCCGATTCTATCAGTCGATTTCGATTGTCGAGGCCGATTGTTGAGGCCGATTCTGATTCTGATTGTCGAGGCCGATTCCAAGTATCGAGGCTGATTCCGATTTGTCGAGGCCAATTGTATAGGCCAATTCCGATTTGTCGAAGCCGATTGTATAGGCCGATTCCGATTTGTCGAGGCCGATTGTATAGGCCGATTCCAATTTGTCGAGGCCGATTGTATAGGCCAATTCTGATTGTCGAGGCCGAGTATCGAGGCCGATTCTGAGTGTCAATTTCGATTGTTGAGGCCGATTTCGGTTGTCGAGGCCGATTTCGATTCCCAAGGCCGATTGTCGAGACCTATATAATGTATATGCGACCCATAGTTGAGGCCCATTGTGATGTGCATTCGGCCTGTGTGATCTATATACAGCCCGTGTTTAAGGCTCAATGTGATGAATATGAGGTCCATGTGATAGGGCCCATTGTGATGTAGTTGAGGCCCATGAACAAGGCCCATTGTGATGTATTCGTGGCCTATGGACAAGGCCCATTGTGATATGTATTAGGCCCATGATGCATGGCCCATTTGATGTATTCGAGGCCCAAATACGTGGCCCATTTGATGCATATGAGACCCATGTGTAGGGCCCACATGTCATGTAATTGAGGCCCATGAGCAGGACCCACTTGTTGTGTATATGTGGCCCTTGAGTAAGGCTCATTGTGTTGTATATTAGGCCTTTGTGTGAGGTCGTGTGCCCATCATATGTTTGGCTCTATATGGGTCATTACTTGGGGGCAATGTTGGTTAAATGTCCACATTGTCGAGGCCGGTTGTTGATGCCAGTTATTGATACTGATTATGAGTATGTGACAGCATAGCATCATAATACATACCCATACGCATCATCTGCATGTTTGTTATGAGATGTGATTAACCATTGCATATACTATAGTACAGATAGTTTATGAGACTCCCTGATAGGTGAAGTTATCCCACATGAGAGCACGATATGGACAGGATTGATGCATGATTGCACTGCGTGACTCATGCATCTTGCATTGTGTGATTGTGATTACTGTACGCCCTAGCGACATCAGGGCCATAGCCTCCACAAACATGTCGCGGATGGCCAGATGGGACACCGGAAATGTTTAGTTCTAGCATACAAGCGTCATAGATGTGTCTGGGTGAAAATTCCTAAACCTCCGAGGTCAGGAGACACCCCAACGTCGAGACCGAGTGGATACATGAGCACCCGAGTGCCGAATACTAGGAGGCTGCATTTTCCACTGTGTCGTGGTCGGTTGGGAGGGGGTGTGGCCTTACTCGCCCGAGAGTATGGGGTATAGCTAAGCTGAGTTTGACCAATTCGTGGATGGGTTCGTTATCGACGTGCCGGGTAAATATTGGCTGACTACTGGCCAGACGGATAGTGAGGTCTTGTAACACCCCGAACTTTCTAGCGCTCGGGTGTTACCATGTAATCTAGTTTAGTACAAATGCAAAACTAACCTACTTAAATATTCACGTGCATTATAGCCCCCATCCATATGTTAACCCATTCGACTGTTGACGTTCGAAACGAGCCATCACATCATCAGTACAACCAGTCGTTAGGACTTTGATCACCTCGATAGATGAATCGAACCATCCAGTAATATATTTAATAAATATATAAATTTTTATTATTTATTATATTATAAATTTTATACAAACACAGATAAAAAGGATTATGGATATATTTTGATAATTTAATTTTCAATTAAATAATGTATAAAAATGTATTGAAATAAAGTGATGTGTATGTACTTAATGAATGTAAAATATTATGAAAATAATACTATAATAAATAAACATAATGAATAATAATTTTACAACATATGTTTGAATTATAAATATTAGTGTAGCATTAAATATCTTTTATAAATACGTATACAAAAATTATTAGACATTTTAATAAAGTTGTATATTATTTAACAATGCAGTTTTAAATATGGTATTGTACAAATTTTAATTCATATATATGTATGGTATGACATTGTGTATTACAAATTATACACTAGTAAATGTGTGGCCAATAACATGTAAATAGTAGTCCGTTAATATTAAAATTATATTTATGTAGGTGTAAATTGTTTTAATTAATGTAACTATAAGTAATGTACAATAGTAATAAATTCTATATTAATTGGCTAGTAATACAGGATGGAAGCCTCACAAGTGGTCCATTTAGATCTTTTAACCGCTGACATTCGAATTCGGGATCATCCGACCGTTAGATTGATGGAAAACCACCACTAGGACCTGAGATTGATTCATATGGCCCATTATTTTGGTAAGGCCTCAGCGTGATCTAACAAAGAAAGTGGATGGAGTGGATTGATCAAGATCATCCCTGTGGGTCCCAACTTTAACGCGTGTGCATGTAGAGTGCGTGCACTCGCCGCACACTGTACTGGAAAACCCAGTCGAATTGCGTTGACCCAACAATCCTGAAGAAGAAATTCTCTTCTTCATTTCGATTTCTCGCCAGCGAAACGGCCATACATCCGTTCTTTGATCAACGACCCACCTACACTATCAATCGAGACAATCTAAACCATCCATCGTGTGAGGCATTGAATTTTGACCGAACCCTAGGTGGTTTCACCTATTGGCATGCACCCGCATGCACACAATCCTTGTCGAGAACAGACCCTACAAGCACTTGTTTCCAGAAACGGAAACTATCTTCCGAACAACACGTTGGCAATCCGCATGCCCTGTCGTCCGTCCATCCTAGCCGTCCATTGGGACGGATCTCAACCATTGCTCCCCTCGGTTTGAGGTTTTCCTACCAAACCAAAGAAAAACCGGTGGTTTCCTACCCACTGTTTCATTGGCGGTTTCAGCCAGAGAAGATCCGGACCGTTGCTAGGCTTAAAAGTGTTAGGGCAGCAATATAAGGTAGGTTGCGATAGAGAGAAAACTAATCCTACCGCCATTCTTTCAAGAGCCCTAGAAAATCGGTCGTTTCCTTCCTACCTTTGAACCCATCACCTAAACCACCCAGAAGCTTCGAAAGATCACCTCCATTAGCTCTTGTGGACCAATCCGAGGCGTCCGGTAGAAGCAAAATGAAGAAGTACACAATATAGCAAGATCTACCATTAATGGTGGGTCGTCTTCCTCAGCCAACCACATTAAGTTTTGGCCCAAGTTGGGATGAATCCAACCGTCCAACAATTTTGTTGGAGCTACAGCAGCTAACAGAATGGAAGCAGATAGAAGCATGGTGGAAAGAGAGGAAAGAAATGGAAAAGAAAGTGAGGGTGTTGGGTGGCCGCACCACCGCGACCCCGCCGTCGTGCGCGATCAGGTAACCCTTCTCTATCTCTCTCTCCTGTTGTGAACCCCACCATGATACATGTAGGCCGTCCAGGGCCTGGACGTTAGCAGCAAACAGCAACACAAAAAAAAAGAGAAGAAGAAATTATATATATATATATATATATATATATATATATATATGTGGTGGGTCCCACATGGGACCCACCTGATGAGGGTGGATTGGCTGGGTATTGATGTCAGAGGTTCTGTGGGTCCCTCATGATGTATGTATTTTATTCCACGTCGTCCGTCTGTAACCCAGCAGCAGAACGACTGTTGTATTGACGTTACCAAGTTATGTGGGTCTAACTGTTATATGTGTTATTCAACACCTTCCATCTATTTTGCTTAAAGTGGGACCCCACCTAGATGTATGTTATATCTCCACCGTCCATCCCATTTCCCTACTCATTTTAGGCATTGAGCCAAAAAAATGAAGCTAAACTGAATCTCTAACAGGTCATATTGTAGAAAACAGTGATTTTGGGTGATGTAAACTGTTAGGGCCCGCTATGATGTTTCGGTGCGTCAAAACATATCCAATATTGGACTCATTGGACCCGTCCTGAGCCTTAGAACCCAACCTGCGGAGTAGATCCTCCTGAGGTGGGCCCCACCTATCAAAACCACCAGAAAATGAAAAAAATGGATAAATATATACTAAACATGCTGGATGGTGTAACTGTAAATGTCCAGAGGACGTTGCCTCCTTATGCTTAGATTTTGGCCAGGACCATGGGCCCCACCACAAGCCCTACCATGATGTGTGTTGAACATCAACACTGTCCATTTGATGGGTCCCCTTTATATATGAGGTGCCCCAAAAAATCAGTCATACACAGAGCTTAGGTGGCCCACTCCATCTACAATCTTGTGAAGACATGTTAAACCATATAAAATCTCTTGCTGGGGTCCCTCTAAGATTTGGATGCACCTGAAACTTGGTTTTACCCCTTAACCTAGTAGGACACACATAATGGATGGGTTGGATTGGTGAACCACAACTTGGTGGGCCCAACAAATGATTATGAATGCTTTAATGGCGAATTATAGTATCGATTATCATGATTAGATCCACTATTAATACTTGATAGCTATTATTATTATCATTAGTATTACGATAATAATTGCGGTTATTAAACACAACTAACCATTAGTAGATTATCCATGCTAATAGTAGTGCTTACAAACAAAACTATCATTATTAAATATTAGTCATTTAATAATCATTCTTAGGTACAATCATTAATAGTAGATCATAGCATTATTAGCATCATAATGATTATTATTAATAAATTGGATAACGTTAATTATAACACTAATGTTAACCATTACTTTTCAATTATTAAATTAATACGGTAAATTATCATATGCCAACTACAATCCAAATCCTAAAAATTTATCATAGACCTAAACTCAAGGGTGAACCCTAGACCTAGGTAATCCAAACCTTGGGTTAGGGGCTTTAACCATAAACATGGTACTAAGCAGGATTAACCATTGGTTGATTCTTCATATTACCATTGAATATTATAAACAAAACTATGATTATTATACACTTACACTCCTTAAGTAGACAATAGGTTATTAATCATTATAAGAGTATTAGATAAGTTCGATACATTTAAATACGAACTTATGAACCATCATTATTAATATTGATGGATTAAATACCCCTATAATAAATATTATTCGATCAGTTGTACATATTAATATTAATAATTCAGGATTCAAATTCTAGAATCAAAGTTTAAGACTAAACCCTAAGATGAAAACCCTAATCCTACATTAAGACCTTAGATAAATAATCCAAACCCTAGATTATAATCTCAACCATAAATAGTGTGTAGAACTCGATCTAATCATGTAATTTCCTAATTCATGATAGGACTCGATTATAAGGGACCACACGTCCCCTAGCCATGCCGGTAGGCGATCCAACTATAAGGTGATGATTCTTCCCCTTGAGCTTTCTATTTTCTCATTAGCTTAAGTTATAGTTTTATCTTAATTTATAAATGATATCTCTATTCTATAAGCACATGTGTTAATTATTGAAATTGAATTGCTATATTACATGCTTAATGTTCATCCTGTATATTTGTTCATGCTTGTGGATTATTTGTGGATTGCTTATGGACTTTAAACTGGTACATTAGTGGGAAACCCTTACCTATAAATGTACACCCATACTTAGGATGTAACCCGACTGGTTATGATTGAAATGGACCTTCGACTTAGAGGTTATTGAATGGCGGTTTAAATTGACCATCGATGTGGGCCTACCATCCAGGGTTGTTGTGTCCAATGGTTTTCAAGGATAGTCTTTTATTCGCATGGTTCTAATACTCGCCCTATGTGGCCTACTTTGATATCGCCCTATGTGATTTTGTTCTAGTATTTTCCCTATATGGGTTCGATGTCTTATATTGTGCAACTATGCGATGGTAAGCCTCATATACTGTAATATGATTGGCCACTAGTCGACATGTTTCCATTAAATATCCTAAGATGGTAGTCTCATGGGCCGGAGATGGTGGTCATGGGACACTATGCCCGAGCCGTCGGCCTACGCCGGGTCATGTGCTCCCCGTAGTGACCGTGAGTTTATTTAAATTGGCTGATTGTAATTGGACTAATAATAGGTTGACTAATCATGCATACATGACATATTACGATGGCTTTGATCATTATGCTCATGCGATTATGTTGAATGTTGCGCTAGTGACCAGTCATTCGATTTATGATGATGACTTGGATCATCATGCCCATGTGATTATGCTGAGCGTTAGCTGATGACCAGTCATATGCCCGTCCAGATGCTTTACCCGGGGTACAGACCTTCTGGATGTTTTACCCAGGTCGATGATTGCATGGGTGAAGACCCCTATGTTCGTCTGGATGTTTTACCCAAGACAATGATTGCATTCACGCATCCATGCATATAATAAGACTACATTTACTCTGTTTTGGTTGTCTAAATGTTTTATACTATTTCTTACCTAATGCGGCAGTGTGTAATCTTGAGGAAAATTCACACTGAGTTGGCCACTCATCCATCAAATATATAACTGTACAGGTAGAACGGGTGGCCCAGGTTTAATTCATGTTTACATTGACGAGGAGCAAGCTATATTTGACAGGGATGCATGATTGTAATTGCTAAGGTTTGCTATAGGATTTCATATCCCAAATTTGTTGTAATCTACTATATTTCACATGTAATATTATTTCATTTTGTAATTGTAAGAATGAGGACATTGGTTTGTATAAGTCATTATGGGCAACTCTTGTATTTTTCAAATGTAAATGAAATTTTCCTTTATGTTGATTTGTCCATTTTACGCTCACCTGCTTACTCTGATAAAAGAAAAAAATATACTCAAATTTGACCATCCTTTAAGGTTAACACTCGAGTTTTTGGGAAACGAGTCGTATACTCGGGTCCTGAAAAGTTGGGGCGTTATAGGTCTCTTCCACTTGCATGGTAGCATGTCCGTGGGCGGCGATTTGCATGTAGTGTACTAGACCCCGGTGATGATCCCAGAGAGGAACCGTACTGATATGTGGACTTATTGAGTAGGAGTTGCATACTCATTTATTCATTCATTCACTATCCACTCGGGCTGGTGGTACGCAACTATTTGTTACGTGTACCTTCGCAATGACCAGGATTTTGGTTGGGGCGCGCGACTAACTTGAGATCAGGAGTTTACCACATTGAGTTTGACTATCCAAATTAGGTATGGAACTGGTTTGGATATAAGTCCCTTGTGATGGACCTCACAACCTGCGATACTACGTACTATCATCCCGACTTCACACTCCAGCATAGTCATTCCATTCACACCGCATATTACATCATTTCCGCGGCATATGGCATTTTGGGTTACTGTGTTTCTGCATTTATATAGTCTAGATACGACTGACGGTATTCGTGAACTCATCAGGAATTGTATATTGCATTGCATCCACGGCATCTGATATTTGGCTCTTTATGACTCCTCATTTGCATAGCTGATCTGTATTACATACTCTGATATTGTTTAACTCATTGACTTGTCATTGTTTCCGCTTACTCAGATATCGTATGATTCATGATCTTATCAGTATTTTCGGTATTGTACGATTATGACATTATATTGAATATTTGGCACTTACCTTGTACACACACTTACACCACCCTCTAAGCTTTCTATAAGGTTATGCACGATATATGCGTGCAGGTGATGTTAGGTTGCAACAGCGTGAAGCTTGGAGCATGTAGCTGAATTCTGGAGCTTTAATTTTGACATATGTATTTCCCTTTCAGCATTGTATTCAAATGTTTATATTAGTGGATATGTGATGATGATGTTGCCTTTGTGATTTGGGTAAACTTATGGTTATGCTTATTACGAGTAAACGTACATTGAAAATTCCTCCTTGTAGGATCTCGGGATCGGAATTTGGAGTGTGGATGCTGGGAGCCGAGAATGGGGTACTCGGAGGATGTCGGCGATCGGAAATTTTGTGAGCCCCATTTTCGAGTTTGGGGCGTGACACTACCTATCATACTGCGATATAATTTAGGATCCACTTTCTTACCTGTAGAGTCCTTTGAGAGTTTTAGAGTTGTATTCATAGGAGTATCAAAATTTTTCTCATTCTCAAATCCGAACTTTTTAACTAAGTTCAGAGCATATTTGGTTTGAGAAATAAAAAAACCATTAGGTTACTGTCTAACTTGCAACCCTAGGAAATAATTCTTCCCCAACTATGCTCATTTCGAACTTAGATTTCATATGATCTGCAAACTCAACAGTCATGTTAGCACAGGTAGATGCATAAATAATATCATCAACATAAATTTGTACTATTAAAATGTGATCATTATGTTTCTTTACAAACATAATCTTATCAACACTTCCCGTTATAAAGTTATGACTTAGTAAAAATTTAGTCAATTTTTTATATCATGCCCTGAGAGCTTGTTTTAAACCGTGGAGAGCATTTTTTAGGCGATAGACATGATCAACATTCTTAAGGTCTTCAAAACCGGTTGGTTGTTCAATATACATTTCTTCATGCAAATCGCCATTTAAAAAAGCACTCTTTACATCCATTTGATATATTTTGAACTTTTTAAAGCAAGCAATGGAAATAAATAGTCTAATTGATTCAAGACGAGCTATTGAGGCAAATGTTTCATCATAATCGATGCCTTCAATTTGAGTGTACCTTTGTACAACCAATCTAGCCTTGTTTCTAATTATATTACCAAGTTCATCAGATTTATTTTTGAAAATCCACTTAGTTCCGATAATATGTTTATCTTTCGGTGTAGGAAGTAAGTACCAAACATCATTTCTAACAAATTGATTAAGCTCTTCTTGCATCGCAACTATCCAATTTTCTTCAGTAAGAGCTTCTTTTACGTTAACTGGTTATATCTGAGATGTAAAGCACACGTAATTACACATATCTACTAGTTGTCTACGACTGCACACACGAGTGAAAGTATCACACCCCAAACTCGAAAATTGGGCTCACAAAATTTTCGATCGCCGAATCCAGTGCCGACAGCCTCCGTAGTACCCCATTCTCGGCTCCCAGCGTCCATACGCCGGATTCCGATCCTGGGATCCCACAAGGAGGATTTTCCAATGTACGTTTAACTCATAATAAGCATACCCGCAAGTTTAACCAAATCACAAAGCTAACATCATCATCACATATCCACTAATATAAACAATTGAATACGGTGTTGAAAGGAAAATACATATGTCAAAAATCAAAGCTCCATAAGTCCGTTGCACGCTCTAAGCTCAATGTTGCTATAACCTAACGCCACCTACACGCATCTATCGTGCATAAACTTATAGAAAGCTTAGAGGGCGGTGAAAGTGTGTGCACAAGGTAAGTGTCAAGTAAGCAATATCGGAGTAAGCAAAAGTACTGACAAGTCCATGAGTCATACAATATCAGGGTACACAATGCAAATCAGCTATGCAAATGACGTGTCAGAGCGAGCGAAATATTAGATGTCGAGGATACAATGCCATAAATCATACAATATCGAAATAAGCAAAAATATACTGATAAGTCTATGAGTGTCATCAGTCGTACCAAGTCTATGCGATGCAAGGCATGAGTACTAACGGCCATATCAATGCAGAAGCATGACAACCCAAAATGTTAAGTACTGCGGATGCAATGTGATATGCGGTGCGAATGAAATGACCAAGCTGGAGTGAAGCCGGGATGATAGTACGTAGTATCGCAGGCTATGGGGTCCATCACAAAGGACTACTATCCAAACCAGTCTCATACCTAAATTTGGATAGTCAGACTCAATGTGGTAAACTCTTGATCTCAGGTCAGTCGCGTGCTCAGCCGAAATCCTGGCCATGCGAAACTACACAACAATTAGTTGCGCACCACCAGCCCGAGTGAATAGTGAATGAAACGAATGCATGAGTATGCAACTCCTACTCAATAAGTCCACATATCAGTACAGTTCCTTTTCTGGGATCATCACCGGGGTCTAGTACACTCCATGCCACCTGCCGCCCCCATCAAGCCACAACTAGGTAAGTGGAAGAGACCTCACTATCCGCCTGGCCAGTAGTCTGCCAATACCTACCCAGCCCCTCGATAGCGGACCCATTTCTTGAGCTGGTCAAACTCAGCCTAGCTATGCCAACTCCCTCGGGCGGGTAGGGCCACACCCCCTCCTAACCGACCACGACACAGTGAGAGACGCGGCCTCCTGGTATTCGGCACTCGGGCGCTCATGTACATCCACTCGGTCTCGACGTTGGGGCGTCCTCTGGTACTAAAAGGGTTTTAGGGATTTTCACCCAAGGCCATCTATGGCAGCCCGATGTTCGAACCAAACATTTTCGGTGTCCCACCTAGCCATCCACGATATGCTTGTGGAGGCTACGACCCTGATGTCACTAGGGCATACAGTAATCACAACACATAATGCAAGATGCATAAGTCATACAATCCAGTCACGCACTAATCTTGCGCATACCGTGCACTCATGTGAGATAACATCCGCCTATCAGGGAGTCTTATAACAACCTGCCCAATGATATATGCAGTGGTCAACCACATCTCATAACAAACACGCGGATGATGCGTATGGGCATGTATCATGATGTTATGCGGTCACATACTCATAATCGGTATCAATAATCGGCATCGACAATCAACCTCGACAATGTGGACATTTAACCAACATTGCCCCCAAGGAATGGCTCATATAGAGCCTAATATACAGTGGACTCATGACCTCACACCATGGCCAAATATACAACACCATAGGCCTCACTTAAGAGCTTAATATACATCACAATGGGCCCCGCTCATGGGCCACATATACATCAAGTGGGTCGCATCTCACAGGTCTAATATACATCGCAATGGGCAGCTCCCACGGGCCTAATATACATCAAGTCGGGCCCCACCATATGGGCCAGAAATATATCACAATGGACCACGTCCCATGGGCCTCGAATACATCACAATGAGCCTCGACAATCGGAATTGGCCTCAACAATTGGAATCAGCATCGATACTCGGCCTCGACAATCGGAATCGGCCTATACCATCGGCCTTGACAATCGAAATCGGCCTTGACAATCAGAATCAGCAATCGGTTATGATAAACGGCCTCGCTAATCGGCAATCGATCAAGTCAATCGGAATCGACAATTGGCCACAACAATCGAAATTGACAAATTGGTCACGACAATCAGAATCGATCGATAATCGGAATCGACAAATTGGTCACGTCAATCGGAAATTGGCAATCGGTCACGATAAACGGTCTCAATCGCTAATTGGCAATCGGCCACGTCAATCGAAATCGGCAAATCGGTCACGACAATCAGAATCGATCGATAATCAGAATCAACAAATCGGTCACGTCAATCGAAAATCGACAATCGGTCACGATAAACGGGCTCGATCGCTAATCAACAATCGGCCACGTCAATCGAAATCGACAAATCGGTCACAACAATCGAAATCGATCGATAATCGAAATCACCAAATCGGTCATGTCAATCAAAAATCGGCAATCGGTCACGAAAAACGGCCTCGATCGCTAATCAGCAATTGGCCACTTCAATCGAAATCGGCAAATCGGTCATGACAATCAGAATCGATCGATAATCAGAATCAGCAAATCGGTCACGTCAATCAGAAATTGGCAATCGGTCACGATAAACGGCCTCGATCGCTAATCGGCAATCGGCCACGACAATCAGAATCGGCAAATCGGTCACGACAATCGACACTGATAATCAGCATCGATAATTGGCGTCAGCATCGATAATCGGCACCGATAATCAGCATCGATAATCAGCGCTGATAATCAGGGTCGATAATCGGCGTCGGCCTCAATAATCGGTACCGATTATCAATAGATAAACAAAGCGGGGTCCATAGATGCTTAGCCGATCAATCATAGTATAAAGACAGGTACTCAGCCGTGATTATATCAAATCCGATAGCACGGAGCCATACGTCTACGGTGAATGGGACCCACTTATTTGTGTTAATCCACTAAGGGAATGATGAGAAAGGGCCTAACAAGGCCTAAGGGAAGGTCACAATGTGGGCATCCAATCATCATTGCCCATCAATGTGGACATCTAACCAACATTGCTCCCAAGGAGTGGCCTATATAGGGCCAAACATATAGTTGGCTCATGGCCTCAAGTACAATCACAATCGACCTAATTTACATTACATAGGCCTCGTCATATTGGGCCAACATACATCTCATCGGGCCTCAAATACACAACAAGTGGGCCTCACACCTGGCCCTCAAATATATCATATGGGCCAACATACATCACAATGAGCTCACCCATGGGCCTCGAATACATCTCAATGGACCTCTTATGTCAAGCGGGCCACATCACATGGGCCGCATTATATGAGCCGCACCAACGGGCTTCATGTACATCAAATAGGCCGCACCGATGGGTCTCATGTATATCAAATCGAGCCCACCCTTATGTATATTTGAGATTCGACCTTTTCATAAGTTAACATAAAGATAAATGAAGTGACAACAATATCAGCTTAATTGGAAACTATCATGGCCCTTAGAAGTTTGAACGGTGGAAGTCACGGTCCACTATTTAAATGGTGGGGTCCACTTGAACTTTAGATCTGACCCATCCTTTTTGCTCCTGTCATAAAATGATATCTCAATTGGTTGGACGGTTTGGATACAACGTATGCATCATGGTGGGCCCCACCGTCCAAACAGTGAATGGTGTAGCTAAAAATACATACATCAATTGGGGCCTGCGAGCATGCTGTCATCCAAAGGAGCAGCTAAATAGCTGCCATACATGCAGCTTGTTGCACACAAAAAAGAACAGAGGTGGCTTCCACGCAAGGCCCACCATCAAGCATATATCATAATATAATATAATATATTTATAAAATATCCAACGTCCAAGCCCTGGATGGCCTGGACACTAACATACATCACACGTGGGTGGGTCCCACATAGGGCCACCATCTTATATACATACATATATATATATATATATATATATATATATATATATATATATATATATATATATAATATACAATATAATATATAAAATATATAATATATATACACATATACACACTAACGTCTAGGCCCTTAGACGGCCTGGTCAGTCACGTGCATCAAGAAGGGCCCCACACGTGGGGTGGGTCCCACCGTCCAAGGACAGTGGACACCACATGTACATGATGGTGTGGCCCACTCCAAATGGATGGACGACGTGGATGGGTCCCACAGACCCTGGCTGACGTCAACACTTCACTATTAGCCGCCTGTACTAGGGAATTAATGTTAAGACCTCAGTGTTGAAACAAGGCATCTTCCACTCAGTCTACCATTTGAGTTATGGATCTGGGTCCCAATACCTGGACAGTCTGGATCTCACGTGGGACCCATAGAACTGCTGACGATAAAAAAGTAGTGGGTCCCACCCTCATATGCAATATGATGTGGCCCATCCAATGGATGGAGGACGTGAATGGGTCCCACGGACCCTTCTGACGTCAGTGCTACTGCACGTTGCAGCTTTAGAAACAAAAGGGAGGTGGGTCCCACGTGATGAGCTACCCCCTCATAAAATAATATAATATATTTTATTATTATTTTTTCTTTCATTGCTCTGTTAGCTAGTACACCCGCTGTCAACCCTCTCTCCATAGCAAACCATGTCCAGCGTCCTTTGACGCTGGATGGTGTGGGTATATACGTGGGTCCCATGTGTGGGGCCCACGGCTGGTGGGTCCCACGTGGACATGGTCCACCTGATTTAGATCAATATGATATTTGTGTTTTCCCTACATATAGTCTGTCCATCCGGGATGCCAGGGGGTCCACTCAATGGACGACATGGATAAGATGCATGCTTCAAGTGGGGGTTCACCCGGGTGGGCCACACGGCCATCTCATCATATAAAAATGCAAGAGAGGGAGAGAGAAGAGAGAGACGTGTGATGAAGATGGGAGGGACCCCACCACTATGGGCCCTCCCTATACTCAATACAATGCATACATCAAGTGGGTCCACCACAAGTGGCCCATAAATAGAAATCAACGGTAAAAACCTCAAGATCACCCACCGATTGGCCTCCTTCTTGGTTCGATGGAACGCCGAACTACTTAGCTTTGATCCTAACGGAAGAGATGGAGTTTGGATGGTTGAGATGGGAAATGAGAGGGTTATGAAGTGGGCTACACTTAAAATCTTCTCATGGAGGTTTGAAGAGCTCGGACATTGGAAATTTTGGTATTTTTGGGTTGTTTGGAAAAGAATGGAGAAATAAGAGAGAGAAGAGATGGGATGGAGTGATGGATGGGAGAGAGGGATGGGTGTGTAAGAGATTGTTGACTTTAGGGGTAGGTTGTGTAAGAAGGGTATGGGGTGTGTAAGAACCTTTTTGACTTTGAGGGTTGCTTGGGGAAGGGTGTGAGGTGATGGTGTACTTGGTTGAGGTGATTAGTTGATTGATGTGACAAGTTGTAGAGATTCTCTCAGAATTCGTACGTGCAATGTTTTCCTCGAACTGAACGCGAGCCCACATCTCCTGGCCTAGGTATGGCCTCTGCGCGCGAGATGCGCCATCGGAACCGCGGCGACAACACGGTCGCTAGGGACAAGTCTCGAGTTGAGCCGACTCTAGTTGACGGCGTGTGAATCAGGGTCGCGCGCAAATGTCGGTTAAGGGTCGAATGTTGTCGAAATTTGACAGGGAAGATCGCGGAAGCCTTTAGAACAGTACGGACTAGGATACGGGCCTTACAGCTCTCCTCTCCTAATAAAAATTTTGTCTTCAAAATTTAAACCACAACATAACCAATACATAGCTTACTAAGGGAGGGAAACCACACCACTATATATATAATCAGAACACAACATACCAACATAATCAAACACCTAAGAGATGGGGATAACACCTACGAATCTCAATCTCTAACTTCCAAGACACCTCATTCATGAACAATCTAGGAAGACGATGCAGGGGCTAAGTCACACGAATCGTCAACGACTACACCCGATGTCTGAGGATCCTGCTGCTGCTGCCGGGGTCCCGGGGGCAGATACTACCGTCGCTGCTGCTGCTGAGATGAGGACACCAGCTCCTACGATGCCCTATCCCACCGCACCCAAAGCAAGTACCAGAGAGAGGTCTGAGTGGCAGGGACTACCGAGGGTGGGGGCACTCCCAGAGCAGTGCCCCGCCTCACCACATCTGAAGCATACACTTGAGGACTGACGTATAGGTGGTGCAAATGGTCGGAAGGGCGGATGGTTCCTGTGCCTCTGTGGTCGTCGATGCTGATGGAAATTATGGGAGGGGGCCAGCCTCTTCCGGCCTTGTCACACCCCGAACTCAGAAACCGGGCTTACGAAATTCCCAATCGTCGAATTCGACGCTGACAGCCTCCGTAGTACCCCATTCTCGGCTCCCAGCACCCATACACCAGGTTCCAATCCTGGGATGCTACAAGGAGGATTTCTAATCATCAATTTGATTTGTAATGAGCATAACCATCAGCATAACCCACGAATAATAACCAGAAGCATACCATCACAAAATCCACTATGATCAAAAACTTTGAGTACAAGGCGTATGAAAGGGAAATACAATATAATGCAAATAACGGAAACACCAAAAGCTCAACTGTACGCTCCTACTGCTACTGTACTACGGCTGCATCCTGGCGTCACCTGCACGCATCAATCGTGTATAAGCTTACAGAAAGCTTAAAGGGTGGTGTAAGTGTGTGCACAATATAAGTGTGCTCAGAATGTAAGGTCAGAGTAATGTAGAGTCATACTGATGGGTATATGAATGCAATCAGCCATACCAAGGTTATGCGATGCAGAATGTAAATGTTATCGGTCATATCAATGTCATGCGATGCATAATGCAAGTCAAGCATGCCCATCCACATATCAATGCAGCTCCTCACTGGAGCATCAAGTCAGTACGGTTCTCAGTCTGGATAATCACCGGGGTTTAGTACATTCCAAATGGCACTGCCGCTCTCCCAACCGCACAATCCAAGTGAGCGTAAGAAACCTCACTATCCGTCTGGTCAATAATCTGCCAATACCTATCCGGCACGTCGATAGCAGACCCATTCACGAGCTGGTCAAACTCAGCCTAGTATTGCCCCGTACTCTCGGGCGAGTAAGGCAACACCCCTTTCCAATTGACTACGACACAGTGGGAGACGCGACTTCCTGGTATTCGGCCCTCGTGCGCTCATGTATCCACTCAGTCTCGACATTGGAGTCATCCTCTGGTACCATCGGGTTTAGGGATTTTCACTCAGGGACATCTATGGCGCCCCGATGCTAGAAATAGTATTTTCGGTATCCAATCTGGCCATCCACGATGTATCTGTGTAGGCTATGGCCCTGATGTCGCTAGGGCATACAGTAACCACAATCATATAAATGCAAGTGCATGAATCACACTACCAGTCATGCAACAGTCCTGCGTGTACCACGCGCTCATGTAGGGCAACTCCGCCTATCAGGGAGCCCATAAACAATCTGCCCGAGGGCACATGCTATGATCCGTCACTCCTCATATCAAGCATACATATGATGCGTATGATCATGAATCATAGATTTATACTAAGCATGTTATATAGTGATGGACTCTGTACATAGCGAAAATGGGCCTAGACGGCCTACACATTACAAGTATGGGCCTATCAATGGGCCTTAGGGCGAGTGATAATGCGGATATTTAACCAACATCATCATACAATGTGGACGTCAAACATCATTGCTCTCAAGGCATGGCCCGCCATCGAGACCATCACAAGAACCACGGTGGAAACACATTATAATGGGCCTTATGTACATCCCATTGGGCCTCGACCCATGGGCCTCCAATACGTTAAATGGGCCTCAAATCATGGTCTCATATATATCAAAGTGGGCCTCAGTGGGTGGGCCACAATTACATCAAGTTGGGCCTAATCACATGGGCCTTGCATACGTCACAATGGGCCTCATACAATTCAAGGTGGGCCTTAACAACGGGCCATAAATACATTAAGATGGCCTCATCACATGGCCTTAAAATAATCTCCAAAATGGTTGGACGGTTTGGATGAAACTCATGCATCATGGTGGATCCCATAGAAATTGAAAGGATGGACGACATAGATGAGGTACATACCCATGTGGGGCCCACACTAATGGAAGGTGTGGATTACAATACATACATCAGTAGGTCCCATGTGGGGCCTACCATAATGTTTATATGCCATTCAAACTGTTCATATGGTCACGTGGACCAGGGGCCCATGGTAATGTTTATTTGCCTCTAATCTGTTGATAAGGTCACGTGGACCTAGAGCCCACTATAATGTTTATTTTCCATCCAACCGGTTGATAAGGTCACGTGCACCAGGGGCGGAGAGGGAAAAACAAATTTCATTTTGGATCCGAAACTTCTGCAACCCAAAAGGATTTTAATGGCAGTCGTTCCATCACCACTATTTTCTATGATGTGGGCCACCCGAGCTTCGGATAGCGCTGATTTTTGGGGTGGGGCTCACTGCCCTAACGGACCATCAAATGCATGGTGTTGATGTGGGATCCACATCACGGTGGGGGCCACGGCTGGGACCCACTGTCCCAGCCTCTCGTCACAGCGCAACAACGCAGACGCCGCTGGCATCATCTGTCAGCAGCAGCAGCATCTACTACTGTTTAGTATTATTTTTTTATTTTTTTTGAAAAATCACTTATTTTAGGAGATTTTCATACGTGGGGCCCCCATCAGGTGGATCTGGCCCAACCATTGGTCCCTACAACTCAATACAAATCCATCAAGTCCAATATTGGATGGGTTTTGGTGTACAAAAATATCGGGGTGTAAATCAACGGTGAAAATACTATTCTCCCTGTTATGGCCCACTAGAAAGTCGGATTAGCATCATTTTTCAGCTCAACGCCTAAAATGATCTGAGGAAAAGGATGGATGGCTTGGATTAAGCACATATATCAAGGTGGGACCTGCATGGTGGCCCATCCCAAACTCAAATTTTATTTTATTTTTTTTGCTTGTTAGTATACACCCATGTCAGTACACATACTCCATGCTAGCCACACCCTACGACCAGCGTCCAGGGACGTTGGACGGCATGGGTATAACACAAGCATCAGGGTGGGTCCCACATGTAGGTGGCCCACGTGTCATCGAGGTGGGTCTCACATGAACATGGCCCACCTGATGGGTCTAATATTTGTGTTTTCTCATCATCTAGGCCCACTGGATGGCCTGGCTAAACCAGATGGACGACATCAATAAAATACATCCATCATGGTGGTCCATGATCGGTGTGGATCTAGTGGGCCACACCCATTATAAGAGAGAGAGAGAGAGAGAGAGAGAGAGACGTGTATGGGAGGGACCCCGCCACTATTGGGTCCTCCCAAATACAATGCGTACATCAAGTGGGTCCCACAATAAGTGGGCCCTTAAAATCGAAAACAACGGTATATCACACACCTTATTGGCCTCCTTCTTGCTCCCTTAGGCTAGTATGCTCCTATGCTCAACTTTTAACGGTGGATGATGCGGTTTTGATGGTGGGGATGAGAGATGGGAGGGTAGGGAAAGTGGGCCACACTTGGCTTTGGAGAAGAGCTTGAACGCATGGAATTTTTGGTTGCTTTGGATTGAGTTGTGAGAAATGAGAGAAAATGAGAAATGATAGATTAAAGGGATGGATGGAGTGGTGGGTGCAAGGAAAAGGGATGGATGGGTATGGTTTAGTTTGAAAAATTGGTAAAAGAGGGATGGGTAGGGAGAGAGAGAGTTGACTTATGGAAAAGAGAGAGATGGGTTGCATGTACTTGACTTGTACTTGAAGTATGACTTGTACTTGACATGAGTGATTGATTGATTGATGGGACATGTTGTAGAGATTCCCTTGAAATTCATAACGCGCGGCGTTTCTTCGAAATGAACGCTGGTCCACATCTCCTGGCCTGGGTATCGGTTCGGTGCGTGAGTCGCGGCGTTAGAACCGCGGCGACGGTGCGGTCGCTAAGGTACAAGTTTCAGTTCGAGCCAACTTCGGTATGCGGGACTCGGCTTACGATCGCGCGCAAACGTCGGAACGGGTCGAGGATTGCCGGAATTCGACCGGAAGGACCTCGGAAGCCAATGGAATGGTACGGACTAGGATACGGGCCTTACAGGTCTCCTCTCTGAAGAATGACGGTCATTGCTTGCAACATCTGCTGCAGCTGGTCCGCACTTACGAACACGGTCGGTGTTGCGCTAGACTCGAATGGGAGTGCAGAAGTCTCAAGTGGGGGAACAGAAATCTCAGGTGAGGAAACAGAAGTCGCTCGGGTCACTTGCTTGGGTGTCATCTCCTATAGGAAGGAACAAGGGCTTATCATCCTTGGGCACTCTCGAATGCACACATGATAGGGAGCTATATCAGGAAGTTTCTAAGTTATTCGAATTCGAGGATCTAATCATTCTAAGTTCGCAACAATCATACAGTATAAGGTAGCTATCAGCAGATATGTGATGTTATCCTCAGGTATTCCCAAGTTATGCTCTGATACAACTTCTGTCACGCCCCAAACTCGGAAACCGGGCTCACAAAATTCTCGATCGCCGAATCCGGTGCCGACAGCCTCCGCAGTACCCCATTCTCGGCTCCCAGCGTCCATACGCCGGATTCCGATCCTGGGATCCTACAAGGAGAATTTTTCAATGTACATTTAACTCGTAATAAGTATAACCACAAGTTTACCCAAATCACAAAGGCAACATCATTATCACATATCCACTAATATAAACAATTGAATACAGTGCCGAAAGGGAAATACATATGTTAAAAAATCAAAGCTTCATAAGTCCGCTGCACACTTCAAGCTCAATGCTGCTGTAACCTAACGTCACCTGCACGCATCTATCGTGCATAAGCTTATAAAAAGCTTAGAGGGCGGTAAAAGTGTATGCACAAGCTAAGTGTCAAGTAAACAATATCAGAGTAAGCGAAGGTACTGACAAGTCCATGAGTCATACAATACCAGGGTACACAATGTAAATGAGGTGTCAGAGTGAGCCAAATATTAGATGCCGAGGATACAATGCCATAAATCATACAATATCGAAATAAGCGGAAATATACTGATAAGTCTATGAGTGCCATCAGCCATACCAAGTCTATGCGATGCAAGGCATGAGTGCTAACGACCATAACAATGTAGAAACATGGCAATCCAAAATGCTAAGTACTGCGGATGCAATGTGATATGCGGTGCGAATGAAATGACCAAGCTGGAGTGAAGTCGGGATGATAGTACGTAGTATCGCAGGCTATGGGGTCCATCACAAGGGACTTCTATCCAAACTAGTCTCATACCTAAATTTGGATAGTCAGACTCGATGTGGTAAACTCCTGATCTCAGGTTAGTCGCGCGCCCAACCGAAATCCTAGTCATGCGAAAGTACACAACAATTAGTTGCGCACCACCAGCCCGAGTGAATAGTGAATGAAACGAATGCATGAGTATGCAACTCCTACTCAATAAGTCCACATATCAATACAGTTCCTTTCTGGGATCATCATCGTAGTCTAGTACAATCCACGCCACCTGCCGCCCCATCAAGCGTACAACTAGGTAAGTGGAAGAGACCTCACTATCCGCCTGGCTAGTAGTCTGTCAATACCTACCTGGCTCGTCGATAACGGACTCATTCCTCGAGCTGGTCAAACTCAGTCTAGCTATGCCTAATCTGTAACACCCCGAATCTTCAGGACCCGAGTACGCGACCCGTTTCCCAAAAACCCGAGTGTTAACCTTAAAGGATGGTCAGATGTAATATTTTTCTTTTATCAGAGTAAGCAAATGAGCGTAGTGTGGACAAGTAAGCATAAAGGAAAATTTTATTATCACTAAAATATACAAGAAGCTGCCCATAATGACTTATACAAACCCATGTCTTTGAATTTAACAAGTACAAGATTTGTACAAGATCTAATACACGAAGAATAACAGAAAACACATAAATATAAGCTGCAAGATCGCGCAGCTCCTCCAGGCAAATACAGTCATGCAACCCTCGCACTTGGGACCCGGCTCCTTATCAGCCTGAACCTGAAAAATCACTTAAGCCACTGTGCTACCTGTACGGTTGTATATTTGATGGATGAGTGGCCAACTCAGTGTGAATTCCCCTCAAGATTACACGCCGCCGCATTAGGTAAGAAATAGTATATAAAACATCCAGACAACCAAAACAGAGTAAATTGCAGTCTTATTAGATGCATGGATGTGTGAATGCAATCATCGCCCCGGGGATGCTCATCCGTGCGGACAGTGGGCCATCACCCATGCAATCATCGAACCTGGGAGAAAATCATCCAGTCGGAACAATCGATAGTCGGTGGTCTAGGAGCTAGCGAAA